>JAVLUZ010000141.1:5833389-5956405 GCA_036768485.1 Mermis nigrescens
ATATTTTTCAGGGCCTGCCCTGAAACGTCCATTTTAGGCGAAAATGAAACTGAATTTTATCCAATGAGTCAACTAAGGAAAGGAGAACCAATTCAATTTGACATTAATGAATCACATACTCAAATGACAGATCCCGCATTTTTGCTGAAAATGAGAGTGAAAATTACTGAAAAAGATGGTAGTGCTCTCAAAGATGATGCGCGAGTAGCTCCCTTGAATTTAGCCTCGCCCGAAGTTTTTAAAGACAACGTTTTAAAAGCCAATGACACCGTTCTGAGCCAAGCGATAGGTACATACGGATATTAACCATATATTGGAACGAATTTCACTTATTCTTCCTCAGCTAAACAGGGGCTAACTGGGGCTCCCTACATGTATCATAAAGAAACTGCGGGAAAATTTAAAGCGACCGATGCAAACTTAAACATTTCATTCCATAAAAGGGTGAAAAAATTTGATAAAAGTGCGGATGTCGAAATGGGAGGTAGATTACATTTGAATTTCCTTATGCGAAATAAATTGATAGTACCTGTGCATCCGGTTTTTGTTGACCTTTTTCCCAGTCTCTGACGAATTCTTCTTGCTCTCAGGTACACGAAATGCGGGTGAAACGTACGAAATCACAAAAATTAGCATTAAAATTAGGCGTGTAAATCTGAGCAGTCAGGCTATATTATTAATCGAAAGAGCTTTACATGCAAAACCGGCGAAATATCCTGTCGCTCAATCAGTAGTTAGAACGGTTCATATTGCGACAGGACTTTCTTACATTTCTAACTTAGTTGCGCATAATGGGCAATTACAACGACTCATTATTCTTACCTTGGTTACTTCTAACAGTTTTTCCGGTACATATTCGCGGAACCCGTCCAATTTTTCACTTAAATCATGTCTTTTGGCTCAAATCGAAATTATTGGACAATTGTACCCAACCCCGAAAAACTCTATTATTGTAACCATACTTAAATTTACTGAGAATCGTCACACAAGCAGTATGCAGACTCAAATAATGATATTAGTTTTGATGATTTATTCGAAGAATGGTTCCCAAGGTTTAGCATTTGATCTGAATCCGTACGAAACATCAGGTTATGCGCATAAAAAAACGGAGTAGTCAATTTCTCAGCTAACTGGGAACCTATTTCTTTAGACGAAAATTTTACCCTACTTCCATATTTGCTTTGGGATAATTTAATAAGTATAGATAGTAGGGAAAATATTTTTCTCGATTTCATTCCTTGAGAAAATGTATTCAAATCAACTCTACATTATATCAAAATTGAATTCCGCAACTAAAGAATTCTTCAGAGGCGTGTACCCGTATGATAAAGTAAAAGAAATTCGCGTAAAAAAAGAAAAAGTTTTATTATAGTTAATACGGGAAGTTCTAATTCAGTCGGTGCTCATTGGGTGCTGTTTTTCAATAAAGTCAACGAAACTCTGTTTATTGACACCTCAGGTCGTCAACCCAAATCTTACGGCGCAAAATTCGAAGAAGCCTTAGAACATTACGTGAGCGTCACCAAAAATATATCGGTTGTGTTCATACATGATCTTGGGGGTTTGGGGTGGGGTTTCAACCCTCGCAGCATCATTTATCATCCCCCGCAAAAAATTTTTCACCTCCCAGAATTGGCGATTTTTCAAAAGTTTCCTATAACTTACGTGAAAATTGGTAGAAAAAGTGTCTTTTAAGGGTTTTTGGCTATCTATTTGCTCAAAATCGCCAAATTATCGGCGCTTCGCGCCATGTATTCATGTTTTAAGCAATATATTGGTCAATTTATTCGACTTTTTCCTGAATTTTTTCATGATTGCATGATGCATCCTAGAAGGATAGAGTATCGTCAGAAACGCCAAAAAACGATGTTTTTTAACGCGTACCGGCAATTTTTGAGCCCAAAAAAGGCACTTTAGGTTTTCACCCATCCCAGAATTCCCATACTGTGCATGTATGGTTGTGTTAAATAAAGCGATTAAGTCGGATATATAGTCGCTATGTGGAATATATTGTTTATATTTTATTCACACAATCTCTGTTTGAATAAAAGTATAAATACAGGCATGAAACCGTTTTTGTACACGAACACAATAGAAAACGATAAACTTATTCTGTGGTGGTTTAGAAAATTTTTCACCACTAAAACGATACGCTACTGTTTAGGTCAAAAATGTTAATGTGCTAAAGAATGGAACAGGTTGACAGCTATATAAATATTCTTAGAGCGCCAGCGAATTTCGTAATTTCGGGGGCAACGGGGTCCGGAAAAACTTATTGGCTCATAAAATTACTAGACGAATGGCCTCTCAAACCAAAAAAAGGAAAAATGATTTTCTTTTTTAATGTTTGGCAAAGTTCGTTTGAAGAATTTATCAAAAATTTCCAGAGATGACATTTGTTCAAGGTTTATGTCTTGATGAAATTGAATACGAGTTGACGGCTGAGAAAAATAAAGTTCACGCAGTAATTTTTGATGATTTAGCCGATTCGACCGTACGCAGTGATCAGTTTGCTAGACTTTTTACAGTATATGGGCACCATAAAAATATTTCAACTGTTTTCATATCCAAAATCCGTTTTTCAAAGGACCCCGAGCACAACAATAAACAGAAACACAAAATATTTCATACTTACTAAAACTCCTCATCTAAATCTTCTAAATACCCTAAACACCCAAGTATACGGGGGAACGGGGCCCTAAAATCCGCCTTCATGCAATGGCTGAAGGAAAAACATTATAATTATTTATTTATAGATGTGTTTAATGACGATGTGCGGAATAGGATAAGAAATAATATTTTCAAAGATGAATCACCATTGTGCATTTGGAGATTATAAATATTAATCTTGCTTCGGATAAAATAAAATGTCTTCAACAAAAGCTTAACACGAAATCGACAAAAGTCGCTCATATTTCCAATTAATTGGTGATAAAAGTATAAATAGAAAAGTGAGGAATCTTCAACTCGGTTTCAACTCAAATTTCGAGACACCAAATGGTACATTTTGTAAAACAAATCCTAGCTTTTGTAAAAAATATAAAAGTGCTTCAACCGAAACACGAATTGAAGATAAATAGCTGATTTTAAGAAGAGAATCGCCAGATTTAATCATAACTCTATTTGAATTATTAGAAAAAAATGATTAAGAAAATGTATGTACCAGTAGTACCTGCGGAGCTGTACGACACAGATTTTCGCAAAACCTCTATCGCCTACGATCTTCTATTGAACGCTCAAGCGGAAATTGAGAAAGAAAAGGATGAAATTCTAAAAACACCGAAATCGGCCGATTTAGACACTGTTCTACGAGAATATTCTGAAAAAATGCCCGAGTTGGCTGTGACAAAAGAACAACGAAGGAAACGTGTACCAACTCTTGTTCCTGTAACTTTCGTAAATACCACAGTTGCCTCATCCACCGCCAACTCAAAAACTAGAAAAGAAACCTAATAGAGCAAAACGAAAACATGAAGAAGACTTACTACTCGAATATCTTTACGATTATGATCCCGACATTCTAGATGAGGCAGAAATGAAAGAGGCTCTGACTCCAACAACTTCAAAAAAATCACGTAATAAAATAAAAAAATAAATTATAATAACACCTAAAAAAACACGATCCAAGCATATTTATTTACACTATTTGACTTGTTTGTCTAATGAGCGAGCAGTGATTTGATTAAAGTTGGAGACCACATGATTTTCGTTTAATCTCAGTAAATACTGTACTGTAATTCTTGACCAAAACTGCAGTGATACATTATGCTAAGGTTTAATTAGTAGCTGAGCGTGTCTGGGCATGTTCCGTTTGAACCCCGAGTTTGATGTTTCTTGTGAGCAATAAATAGCCGAAATAACACCAAAAATACACATATTTCGTCTTTAAGCTTTATGAAAATATGGATGTTAATGAATTCTACACTCTTGACGAGGTTCCTAAACCCATCCATGTTAAGCAATTCAATTCTTTTGCGAAAGCGTACACTTTAAAGTTCAAGAAAATGGATCAGTGGACCGATATTGGTCGTATTTTGAAATTCAATTTTCGACGATGTTATTAAGAAAATATTGCAAGATCACCCACCTGATTCCATGATCGGTATTGAAATAAAACATTCATTTTTGCATTCGCCTGCATTGGTTCCTTTTACTCTAGTTAAGAACATTAATGCTGAACGAATTCTCAGTCTCATTGAACGTTTTGCCAGCTCAAAGAAAGACTTTTGTTTCAATGAAGCATTGAGTAGTAATACACGACCCTCGGGGGTACAATGATGAAGGATGCTTGCTAAGTGCACAGGCACCTAAATACGAAATTATGACGTATCAAGATCGCAATCTGACGTGATTATACCCCGGAGGCGACCCACGGTACCTACATTAATCGGCTATGCGTGCTATGTGCAGAATTTAAGCGCGCAGTCTACAGTAAATCAATTAACTTTACTCTTTCTCGTATAGTACTATATTTCAATAACTATAGGGCGGATTTTGTAAAATTTTAAAGTAGGATGAGCATATGTTGCATGTGTTATGTTATTGATATGAATATGTAATTTACAGTATACCAATTTACTTTACACTATCCTATACTAGCACTATGTTTTAAGAACTATAAGACGGATTTAGCTCAAACTCTTAGGGTAAGATATATATTTGAGCTGCGTTATGTAAACAAATTTTGTATGCGCAACCTACAGTATGCCAATTGCACTGCTTGATGGCGTCAAACGGATGGATGTAAAGTACCCATGGAGATTTTTTTACAACTAATAATCAATAATAATAAACATGCCCAAACCTGTCAGTAAGCCCATCTGGGAAGGGCAACAACAAAGTGGCGGTGCGTGTGCGTGTGTGTGTGTGTGTGTGTGTGTGTGTGTGTGTGTGTGTGTGTGTGTGTGTGTGTGCTGTGTGTGTGTGTGTGTTTGTGTGTGTGCGCGCATGTGTGTGTGTATGTGTGTGTCGCGGGTAGCAGTCCTTGTGGGAGATTACAAGCGCTAACGGGGCTCCTTCACATCTTACACCACTTTGCACTCTACACTATGTTACACTTTATATCCCTTTACACCATTTCAATGCCTACCATTCTGTCTATTTCATTTTTGAGAAAAATGTAAGTACATACTAAGACAATGTTATTGCGTATTGGAGAAGCAGGACAAGGCCATTGAGAATATTGATAATAAATAGATAGACTGTTATAAAATGAAATAAAAAATGGAAAAATTGTTAAAGCAAACATATTACGACCCTAAAACGGGGTATAGTAGCATGGAACAGCTATATGAGAGGGCTGAAAAAGTAAGGCCAAAAATAGACCGGTCCGACCTTAAAGGATGGTTGGAAAAGCAGCCCACCTACACATTACACAAACCCACCCTCAAGCGGTATTCTCGAAATGAAGTGTTAGTAAGTAGTGTTGATGAGCAACGGCAAGTTGATACTGTAGATTTGCAGTCTTTAGGCAAGTTTAACAATAATTTCAAGTATCTCTTAAATTGCATGAACATTTTTTTAAACTACACATGGTCTGTTACTCTAAAATTCAAGAGTTAAAAGATATTCTGACCGCTTTCCAAAGTTTTTGCATTCATCAAATCGGAAATCGTACAAGCTGCAAGCAGACGCAGGACCAAATTTACAAACAAGTAGTTCCAGAAATTTCCAAAATCTTTGATCTATCGATTTTTTCACTACCAGAAGCGAAACAAAAGCTTGCGTAGTTGAACGTTCTAATCGCATGCTTAAAGAACGTATGTGGCATTACTTCACAACATCGCATAATTTTATTGACGTATTACCTGACTTGATGAACAATTATCAACACTCTCAGCATTGTACGATACGTATATCGCCAGCTAATGTGACTGTAAACAAAGAGACGGAAATTTTGAATAGAGCATTTAGGATTTATAAACAGAATGTTGTCCTTAAATTTAATATTGGCGATAAAGTCCGACTAAGTAAAGTTAAGCACACTTTTGAAAAAGGATTGGCCCAATTGGACAGAGGAGTTTTTCGGAATTAAAGAAAGATAGCAGTAAGACAGTGTGTGTGTGTGTGTGTGTGTGTGTGTGTGTGTGTGTGTGTGTGTGTGTGTGTGTGTGTGTGTGTGTGTGTGTGTGTGTGTGTGTGTGTGTGTGTGTGTGTGTGTGTGTGTGTGGTGAGTGTGTGTGTGTGTGTGTGTGTGTGTGTGTGTGTGTGTGTGTGTGTGTGTGTGTGTGTGTGCGCGCGCGTGCGTGCGTGCGTGTGTGTGTGTGTGTGTGTGTGTGTGTGTGTGTGTGTGTGTGTGTGTGTGTGTGTTGGGGTAGCAGTCTCTGTGGGAGTCCACAAGCGCCACTGAGGTCCAAAAGCGCCACTGGGTTTAACAACCGCCACTGCAGGTCTATGAGCGCCACTGAGATTCACAAGCGCCACCGGATTTTACAAGAGCCACTGGGGTTCACTATTGCCATTATAGCAATTTTAGCATGGGGTTCATTATAGTGAATTTACGAAAGTAGTCAGATATTTCGTCATCAGGGCATAGTGATTATTATCTACGCGCAAGTTAATTATTTTGCCTTGGCCCTTCATAAAACAAAATATTGTCTGGGTAAACTTTAATTTGGTAGTCAGGAGTAATTAGGGTGGGAGCCTGGGTAGCAATGGTTAAGCATAGGCAATGCTTCAGCGTAGGCGGCGGGGGTGCAGACCCGGAAAGGCCCAAATTGGTGTACTAATTTTTGGGGAGCTAAAAACGAATGCTTATCCGGAGCGAACCCAAATTGGTGTACTAAAAAACAGTTGAGGTCTGAACCCTCTATTTTAAGCCTAAGTGTAAAGTAAGCCTGTGGCCGGACTCCCACCAGCCTAGCAGGGCCTAATAGAGACCTAAACCTAACTAAGCGTAAGTGGGGGTGATGGACTGCCCTAATCAGCGTGTCCTATGCAGACTGGGGACCCCTCATTGGTAGGAGGCGGCGCCCGCTGCCCAAGTTAAACTAAGACTATATCCGTTCCAATTTTCAGGTCAATCAATGCTGTTGTTGTTTTCTATGTATCAAAGACACCATAAGCGCCCGGAATGGTGTGCATCGTCGAACTCATGAATAAAGATTTTAAATAATCATAATCATTATATAAAAGCATGTAAACAAAATGACATTACAAAATAAACAAAGAAATGATAATTCCATGATCACAATTAAATCATTTTTGAATAATTATCACTGCTCCATATCATGGCAGTAGTAATACACGACCCTCTGGGGGTACAATGATGAAGGATGCTTGCTAAATGCACATGCACTAAATACGAAATTATGACGTATTAAGATCGCAATCTAACGTCATTATACCCCGGAGGCGACCCACGGTACCAACATTAATCGGCTATGCGTCCCCTTCCCGCCCCAAATTAAGGGGTCCATAAATCTGCCCATGGATCGGGATTTAGGGATAAATCGATTTTTAGGTCACAGTGCGCTAAAATTATGTATATACATCTTAAATGACCGCTAAAGTTTATGGCCTCTGGATTATTGGATTATTCGATTTTGTTGCATTGCGCAAAATTATATACGTACACCTTTAATGAACGCTAAGCTATTGCCCTCCTTCTCGCTCCAACAGGCGTCCACGATGCAAAGAAAAGCTAGCTACGAGCAGCAATTGCGCTAAAATATGTACATACACCACTGAGCTTTCTATCCCCTGACCGAGATTTGCAATGCGCTAAAATTATGTACATACATGTTTAATGACCGCTAAGCTTTATGAACCCTGAATCAGGATTGGGGGATAAACTAATTTTGTTACATTATGCTAAAATTATGCACGCGTAATGCTTGCGACTAATTATATGCGTAACCCCCAATTAGGATGAAAATTAAAATTATGAGCGTGGAAATCTAAACTCCTTAGAATCGGTAGACTCCCAGAACATGCGAAAAACGTTCGTAAGGTCAGAAAGCACAGATAATACGAAATCTAAAAATTTTACATTACATTCAAGAAAAGATGGGGTTCTGCATACAAGTTGTACAACTTATTGTATTAATAAAAAGCGTTCGAGAAAAATTGAATCAAGTAAAATGGCAATTACAATGAATAGAAATGCATTAAATAACGCCTGATATCTAAAAGAAAATTACAGTCCGCGAATTTAATTATTTATTTACTGTAGTAGGATAACGCTAAATATGTGCACATGTAATATCTAAATAGATAAATTTTTAGTCTATTGATTTAAATATATATATATATATATATATATATATATATATATATATATATATATATATATATATATATATATATATATATATATATATATATATATATATATATATATATATATATATATATATATATATATATATATATATATATATATATATATATATATATATATATATATATATATATATATATATATTATATATATATATTACGTATATATACATAAGTAAAATCAGCGAATAATAACAACATTTTTCGCGGAGTAATAAAAAACTAATAACTATTCATCGCCTCGCTAAAATATACGAGTTTAAGATTCACTACCCACTACTTATTAAGCAACACCGATCATTTTTTAAAAGCCTTGCCTGGATGTCGTAGGGATTTCAGAATTGCTAGAATCAAAACTTTGTGCGTCTTCATAGCAATTTAGGATCGTCGAACGTACCATTAGTCGCAATATTTTTGAAGATATTTTCCACTGGATCGCGTACCATTAAGATATCGTCAGGACACTCTAACGCCCCAACTAAAATTTGCATTTTTAGAGGAAAAATCTTTAAAACTCTTCAACTTGAAGTCACAAATTTGATTATTATTTTTAGGAAAAAATTGTATTGACGTACAAGAAAAATACAATTTATAAAACTGAACGCGTTACATATAAATAATAATAGATACGATGAAAGTAAATCAATGATTTGTTTGATATATTTTTTCACGCACAATATTGCAAATACTGTAAAAAATTTATGATTGCGTACAATAGTAAGTTTTCAGGTCCGAATTCCGTAAAAAATTATAAAAATATATTTATTACTATCAAATTCTATAAGTTATGCTTATGTTTTCAATTTGATCAAATAAATCACATACTTTTATTTATTTCCGGCAAATTTTCTCGCGATTCGGCGCACAATGTTTTCTACATATTATGTAGTAGTCCAACGTGCTTTTATGGGGTGCCGGCGCAACAGCTCCTTGAAATTAGTTTTATCAAATTTAAGTGCAAACACGTGCATATTTTCGAAGCACAATCGTTTTAGTTAATTTTTGATAATATTTAGTATGTTATTTTAAGAATATAAATTAATTTTTAGTAACTTGTTCTTCGAGCTAAAAGTTCTTCTTACTTCCCAGTTTTGCGATGGCCTGCACGATTTCGCCTAATTGGCGCTGCTACTTGTAAAATTGTTCTAGCGTCAGCACAATTTCACGTCCTTTGTCCGAGTTTTAAAGGAATAAAATTTTTTTATCAAGTATTCTTCTTTTCAAGTGAGGCTAAATTGAATAATAGGGCATTCGAAATAAACGGCGAAGCATCCACCAAATTCTAGTACTGCCGACTCATTAGGTTGACCCTTTGACGCGTTGCGTATGCGGTTTATCATGTGCTGTAGCTGTACTTCTTGCATATTTTGAAGCTAATATTTGTGTAGTCGATCCAAGTGGACACCAAGCAGTAAACGTTGTTCCCGAATGTAAAATCATAGTGCTTATTCTGAGGCTCGTTCATATTCAAACAGTACCAGAAAGAAAGAGCTAAGCGGAGTGGTTTTCCTGTTTACTCAACAAGGCCACGGTTTTTGATTCACGCTACATAAAGTAAGATAGATAAGAAGATGGAAAGAAACTGACATAATTATAAAGCGGGAAGGTCATCCCCGAGATAAAACATAATAGCGCTTAATTTGAGGCTAGTTCATATCCAAAGAGTACCAAAAATATAGAGCTGAGCGGAGTCGTAGTGCAAATGGAACTTTTAAAGTTGAATTATATAAAACTTTTTCTGTTTACTCAAAAAACCTAAAGATGGAGTTAGGTCACGATTTTTTAATGCACACTACATAAAATAATATAGATAAGATCAAAAGAAACTGACGTAATTGTGAAAAAAAATTTATAGTGTTACTCGATTACTGTTTAAGCTTGCTAAGATCAAAAAGATACATGTGATTTTTGTAAAAAAAAGTTTTATGGGTAACGAAAAACCCTAAAAAGTGAGCTAGGACACGGTTCTTATGGCGTGTTGCATAACAATAAGATGGATAAGAAGATCGAAAAAACTAACGTAATTGCGAAAATTTTAAGGGTTACTCGATTACTTTCAGCTTACCAAAATTGAAAAGAGAACATGCGAGCCGGAACAGAGTACAGTAACAGTGCAGTAGTGCGTTTAATAATGCACATTGTAGACATTGTAAAAAAGTGGATGCGAAGAGGATATACTTTTGAGTCATTCCGGGGCCTAAAAACGATCATCGTTTTCAGAATGTTATCCTCTCATGTGAATAATCTTAAGATCATTATCATGACATTGTCACATTCTCCACCTAGTTTTTATACTGTTCAGCTAAGTAATGGAACGCTCTATCTACTAGAGCTTTCATAGTTGGTAGCTGGCCTTCTGAATTTGGATGAGGACGAAAATTTCGAAACCAATCATATCAACAACTACATGGAGATGGGCAAAAATAATGGTGTTTTTGATTTCTACACAGTAAGATATACTGTACCCAAAATTTCCCAGCAAATTTAGTTCATTTGAATCATTGTATATCAATAAATTGGCGCAAAGCGGCTGCAATTTTGGGCTTTAGCTCGAAGAGTGCTGAAATCCATTCAAATGATCTCTCAGATGCGCTTTAGGGATTTTCGATTTTTCACTTTGGTGGAACCAAGGTAGAAAATATTCGCATTTCTGAAATTTTTAGGGAATTATTCCCTCCTATTCTTCTATACACGCTACTTGTTCATGAATGCTGCCTTGCATCAGTTTCACTTATTATTTTGCTGGTGTGTGATTCGCACCATCCATATATCGGATGTGTTAAGTTTTCGACAATATACCCCGGCTGCGCCACATGATGAGTAGATGCATTTGGATTACACAACTACCTCACAGTGAGTCGATATTCTACATGTACGCATTCTTCAGGAGTATGCGTGTGCATATAAGGCGATCAAATTTTAGGGTTCTGCTTAGGCATAAGACAAATACAGAAAATAACTCGTCCGCACATGCACCACCCAGCCACCAAATGCGTAAGCGTACAGTGCATTGTGCCACATGGCGTGGTTTAATAATGCACATTGTGGCACCTTAGTGTACAAAGTGGATGCAAAGAAGATGTATCTATTCTCTGGAGCTGTACGGGAGGCCTAGAAACTATTATCACTTTAGAGCAATTTTTCATGTGAATAATCTTAAGTTAATTATCATGTGATTGTCACGTTCTCCACGTAGGTTTTTTTACTTTCAGCTAAGTAATGGAACATTACACAGTAAAGTGAATGGTACATACGATTGTGCAATCAGCCATACATTTCATAGACGCAGTATAACACCTTTTGATAATTTATCCCGTTAATCAAAATTCTTTAGCTTCAATATCTTTTTGGCATTGTCAATGTAGTCTCAGACTGACGTTGCTTTCGATCAGTTTGAAATTCACTCGTATCTTCATTATCTCTGCCTTCTGCAATTCATCAGACAGATATCAGCATTTTTACTGATAAGTTTCTTGAATAGATGCTTTCGAGAATTCCACGCCATCTTTATTGCTTCAGTACCCCCAAAGTTCAGCTTTGATTTGAAAAGTCTAGCGTTGCAGACAGTTTTGTATCTAGATGACTTTCTTCCAACACGTTTGCAGAAAACATGTCCGTCATAATTTTCGTGAAGCTTTGATAAAAAAGCGTTGAAGAAGGGTGAGTTGCTCAGTTTTTCAACAGTATCTGGAACAACTGCCATGTCTCGTACAGCATTCCGTCATTGCACGCCAGAATTCAGTTCTTCCAATCACATTCTGATATTAGGCTCATCATCACTATCGAAATATTGTCTGATGTTTCTCCATCTGTCAAAACTCATCGGTCTTCTCTTCTCTCTCTATTTCTCGTTTTTCCTGTTTGCCTTCTTCCTCACCTTCTTCGTCTGAAGTAACAGTCTTGTCATTTTCTGTATCACATGTTTGCTGTATCCATTGAGGTGTGTAATAGCGATGATGCCTCTTTAATGTAAAATTATTTGACAATGTTTTGTTGCACAGTATGCATAGAACAACCATGTTCAACTCGGCCAAAGACACTAAATGACTGCCATATTTAGATCCCATGTTTTTTTATAAATACATGTTGCATCATGTGCTACACAGTGCGCAGCACACGTGCACACTGTGAGGTAATCAAGGATCTAGCAATCGCTTGGGACCTAGTGTTGGTATAGTTCAAAATATCGTTAGCAGACATATATACACTATTACCTCACAGTGTGCACGTGTGCCGCGCACTGTGCAGCACATTAGGTGCAACTATGTATTTATAAGAAACATCGGATCTAAATATGGCAGTCATTTAGGGTCTTTAGCCGCAGTTATAACATGGTCGTTCTATGCACACTGTGCAACAAAACATTGTCAAATAATTTTACATTAAAGAGGCATTATCAGCTATTACACCCCTCAATGGATACAGCAAACAGTGATACAGAAGATGACAAAACTGTTACTTCAGAAGAAGAAGGTGAGGACAAAGGTAAACAGGAAAAACGAGAAATGAGAGAAAGAAGAAGACCAAGAGGGGTTCTGAGGACGAGAGAAACATCAGACAACATTTCGATTGGTGATGATGAGCCTGATATCTAAAGTGGTTGGAAGAATGAATTCTGGCGTTCAATGATGGAGAATGCTGTACGAGACATGGCAGTTATTCCAGATACTGCTGAAAAACCGAGCAACCCACCCTTCTTCAACGCTTTTTTTGTCAAAGCTTCACAAAAATTATGACGAACATGTTTTCCTGCAAACAGCGTTGGAAGAAAGTGATCTAGATACAAAGCTGTCTGCAACTTGATGGACTTTTTTAAATCAAAAGCTGTATTGGGGGTACTGAAGCAATAAAGATGGCGTGGAATTCTCAAAAGCATCTATTCAAGAAACTTATCAGTAAAAATGCTGATATCCTGTCTGATGAATTACAAGGAAGGCAAGAAGATAATGAAGATACAAGTGAAATTCCAAACAGTCGAGAAGCAACCTCGGTCCAGAATACAATGATATGCTAAAAAGATATTGAAAGCTAAAGAATTTTGATTGACAGGATAGAATTATCAAAAGGTGTTATAACCGCGTCTATGAAATGTATTTGCGAGATTGCACGATCGCATGCACCATTCACTTTACTGTGTAACGTTCCATTACTTAGCTGAAAAGTAAAAAAACCTATGTGGAGAACGTGACAATGTCAGTGATAATTTACTTAAGATTATTCACATGAAAAACATTCTTAAAGTGATAATAGTGTATAGGCCCCGGTACAGCTTCAGAGAATAGATACATCTTCTTTGCATCCACTTTGTGCACTAAGGTGCCACAATGTGCGATTATTAAACCACACTGTGTTGCACAGTGCACTGTACGCACATTTGGTGGCTGGGTGGTGCATGTCGGACAGTTATTTTTGTATTTTCTTATGCCTTAAGCAGAACCCCCCAGAATTTTATCGCTGCCCTTGTATGCTTATGCGCCTCTTAAAGAACTGCGTACGTGTAGCATATCGGCTCACTGTGAGGTAGTAGTGTTAATCCAAATGCATCTACTCATCATGTGGCACTTGTCAGGGGTATCCTGTCGAAAACTTAAAACGTCCAATATATGGATGGTGTGAGTAATAACACACTAAGCAAAATAATGAATGAAACGGATGCGCAAGGCAGCATTCATGAACAACAGTAGCGTAGCTGTAGAACAATAGGAGGGAATGAGTTCCCAAAATTTTGAAGTACGAATATTTTCTACCTTGGCCCACCAAAAGTGAAAAATTGAAAATCCTAAAGCGCATCTGGAGAGATCATTTGAATAGATTTCAGCACTCTTTTTGAGCTAAAAAGCCCAAAATTTTAGGCCGCTTTGCGCTCAATTTATTGACATACAATGATTCAAATGAATCTAAATTTTGCTGGAAAATTTTGGTACGTATATCTTACTGTGTAGAGCTCAAAAAACACCATTATTTTTGCCCATCTACATGTAGTTGTTGATTATGATGGGTTTCAGAATTTTCGTCCTCATCCAAATTAAGAAGGCCAGTACAACTATGAGAAGCTCTAGTAGATAGAGCCGTTCTATTACTTAGCTGAAAAGTATAAAAACCTAGGTGGAGAATGTGACAATGTCATGATAATGATCTTAAGATTATTCACATGAGATAGATAACATTCTTAAAACGATTATCTTATTTTAGGCCCCGGAATGGCTCCAAAAGTATATCCTCTTTGCATCCACTTTTTAACTATGTGCCACAATGTGCGATTATTAAACCGCACTGTGTTGCACAGTTACGCACATTTGTCAGATCGCATGTTCTCTTTTTAATTTTGGTAAGCTTAGAAGAGTAATCGAGTAACCTTACAAAACTTTTACAGTGACGTCAGTTTTTTCGATCTTTCTTATCCATCTTATTTTATGCAACACGCCTTAAGAACAGTGACCCTAGCTCAGTTTTTAGGGTTTTTTCGTGACCCATAAAACTTTTTTTTATAAAATCACATGTTCTTTTTGATCTTTGCAAGCTTAAAAGAGTAATCGAGTAACACTATAAATTTTTTTTCGCAATTACATCGGTTTCTTTTTGATCTTATCTATATTATTTTATGTGGTGTGCATTAAAAACCGTGACCCTAACTCCATCTTTTAGGTTTTTTGAGTAAACAGAAAAGAGTTCGATATAATTCAACTTGAAGTTCCATTACGACTTAGCTTAGCACTTCATTTCTGGTACTCTTCGGATATGATCTAGCCTCAAATTAGTTAGACGCTATGATTTTTTATCTCGAGGATGACCTTCACGCTTTATGCAATTATGTCAGTCTCTTTCCATCTTCTTATCTATCTTATTTTATGTAGCACGAATCAAAAACCGTGACTTTGTTGAGTAAACAGGAAAATCTACTCCGCTTAGCTCTTTCTTTCTACTACTGTTTGAATATGAACGAGCCTCAGAATAAGCGCCACGTTTACTGCTTGGTGTCCACTTGGATCGACTTCACAAATATTAGCTTCAAAATATGCAAGAAGTGCAGCTAGAAGATCAACCTTATACCCAACGCGAAAAGGGGTTAACCTAATGAATCGACAGTACCAGAATTTGGTGGATGCTTCATCATTAATTACGAATGCCCTGGTTATTTAATTTAGCCTCACTTGAAACGAGAATACTTAATAAAAAATTTTATTCCCTAGAATGTCGGACAAAGGACGTGAAATTGTGCTGACGCTAGAACAATTTTACGAGTAGCAGCGCCAATTAGGCGCAATCGTGCAGGCCATCACAAAACTGGGAAGTAAGAAAAACTTTTAGCGTCGAAAAACACGTTATAAAAGTTAATTTATATTTTTTTAAATAATATATACTAAATATTATCAAAAATTAACTAAAACGATTATGCTTCGAAAATATGCACGTATTTTGCACTTAAATTTGATGAGACTCATTTCAAGGAGCTGTTGCGCTGGTACCCCATAAAAAGAACGTTGGACTCTACATAATATATGAAAAAATTGCGCGCCGAATCACGAGAAAATTTGCCGGAAATAAATAAAAGTATGTGATTTTTTGATTAAATTGAAAACAAAAGCATAAATTATAGAATTTGAAGTAATAAATAATTTTTTTATAATTTTTTACGAATTTCGGACCTTAAAACTTGCTATCGTATGCAATCATAAATTTTTTATAGTAATTGCTTCTATTGTGCGTGAAAAAATATATCAAACAAATCATTGACTTACTTTCATTGTATCTATTATTATTTAGATATATAACGCGTTCAGTTTTATAAATTGTGATTTTTTTGTACATCAATAAAATTTTTTCCTAAAAATAAAAATCAAATATGTGAGTTGAAGTTGACGAGTTTTAAAGATTTTTCCTCTAAAAATGCAAATTTTAGTTGGGGCGTTAGAGTGTCCTGACGATATCTTAACGGTACGCGATCCAGTGGAAAATATCTTCAAAAATATTGCGACTAATGGTACGTTTGACGATCCTAAATTGCTTGAAGACGCACAGTTTTGATTCTAGCGATTCTGAAAATCCCTACGACACCCGGAAAGCTTTTAAAAAATGATCGGTGTTGCTTAATAAGTAGTGGGTAGTGAATCTTAAACTCGTATATTTTAGCGAGGCGATGAATAGTTATTAGTTTTTTATTACTCCGCGAAAAAGGTTGTTATTATTCGCTGATTTTTACTTATTTTATGTACGTAGAGCAACGAACAATATATATATATATATATATATATATATATATATATATATATATATATATATATATATATATATATATATATATATATATATATATATATATATATATATATATATATATATATATATATATATATATATATATATATATATATATATATATATATATATATATATATATATATATATATATATATATATATATATATGTTTAAATCAATAGACTAAAAATTTATCTATTTAGATATTGCATGTGCACATATTTAGCGTTATTCTACTACAGTAAATAAATAATTAAATTCGCGGACTGTAATTTTCTTTTTAGATATCAGGCGTTATTTAATGCATTTCTATTCATTGTAATTGCCATTTTACTTGATTCAATTTTTCTCGAACGCTGCTTTATTAATACAATAATTTGTACAACTTGTATGCAGAACCCCCATCTTTTCTTGAATGTAATGTAAAATTTTTAGATTTCGTATTATCTGTGCTTTCTGACCTTATGAACGTTTTTCGCACGTTCTGGGAGTCTACCGATTCTAAGGAGTTTAGATTTCCACGCCCATAATTTTAATTTTCATCCTAATTGGGGGTTACGCATATAATTAGTCGCAAGCATTACGCGTGCATAATTTTAGCATAATGTAACAAAATTAGTTTATCCCCAAATCATGATTCAGGGTTCATAAAGCTTAGCGGTCATTAAAGATGTATGTACATAATTTTAGCGCATTGCAAATCTCGGTCCGGGGGATAGAAAGCTCAGTGGTGTATGCACATATTTTAGCGCAATTGCTGCTCGTAGCTGGCTTTTCCTTGCATCGTGGACGCCTATTAGGCGAGAAGGAGGGCAATAGCTTAGCGTTCATTAAAGGTGTACATATATAATTTTTGCGCAATGCAACAAAATCGATTAATCCAATAATCCAGGGCCATAAAGTTTAGCGGTCATTTAAGATGTATATACATAATTTTTGCGAACTGTGACCAAAAAATCGATTTATTTCTTAATCTAGATCCATAGGCAGATTTATGGACCCCCTTAATTTGGGGCGGGAAGGGGACGCATAGCCGATTAATGTTGGTACCGTGGGTCGCCTCTGGGGTATAATGACGTCAGATTGCGATCTTAATACGTCATAATTTTGTATTTAGTGCATGTGCTCTTAGCAAGCATCCTTCATCATTGTACCCCCAGAGGGTCGTGTATTACTACTGCCATGATATGGAGCGTGACAATTATTCAAAAATGATTCAATTGTGATCATGGAATTATGATCTCTTTTGTTTATTTTGTAATGTCATTTTGTTTACATGCTTTTATATAATGATTATGATTATTTAAAATCTTTATTCATGAGTTAGACGATGCACACCATTCCGGGCGCTTATGGTGTCTTTGATACATAGAAAACAACAACAGCATTGATTGACCTGAAAATCGAAACGGATATAGTCTTAGTTTAACTCGGGTACCGGGCGCCGCCTCCTACCAATGAGGGTCCCCAGTCTGCATAGGACACGCTGATTAGGGCAGTCCATCACCCCCACTTACGCTTAGTTAGGTTTAGGTCTCTATTAGGCCCTGCTAGGCTGGTGGGAGTCCGGCCACAGGCTTACTTTACACTTAGGCTTAAAATATAGGGTTCCAGACCTCAACTGTTTTTTAGTACACCAATTTGGGTTCGCCCCAGATAAGCATTCGTTTTTAGCTCCCCAAAAATTAGTACACCAATTTGGGCTCGCTCAAATTAACTCTCATTTTTCACTCGAACAAAAATTAGTTCACCAATTTGAACCTTTCCGGGTCTGCTCCCGCCGTCTACGCTAAAGCATTGCCTATGCTTAACCATTGCTAGCCAGGCTCCCAACCTAATCACTCCTGAACTACCAAATTAAAGTTTACTCAGACAACTATTTTGTTTTATGAAGGGCCAAGGCAAAATAATTAACATAGCGTAGATAATAATCACTACGTCCTGATGACGAAATAGCTGACTACTTTCGTAAATTGACTATAATGAACCCCATGCTAAAAATTGCTATAATGGCAATAGTGAACCCCAGTGTTTCTTGTAAAATCCGGTGGCGCTTGTGAATCTCAGTGGCGCTCATAGACCTTGGTGGCGGTTGTTAAACCCAGTGGCGCTTTTGGACCTCAGTGGCGCTTGTGGACTCCCACAGAGACTGCTACCCCAACACACACACACACACACACACACACACACACACACACACACACACACACACACACACGCACGCACGCACGCACGCACACACACACACACACACACACACACACACACACACACACACACACACACACACACACACACACACACACACACACACACACACACACACACACACACACACACACACACACACACACACACACACACACACACACACACACACACACACACACACACACACACACACACACACACACACACACACACACACACACACTGTCTTACTGCTATCTTTCTTTAATTCCGAAAAACTCCTCTGTCCAATCGGGTCAAATCCTTTTTCAAAAGTGTGCTTAACTTTACTTAGTCGGACTTTATCGCCAATATTAAATTTAATGACAACATTCTGTTTATCAATCCTAAATAGCTCTATTCAAAATTTCCGTCTCTTTGTTTACAGTCACATTAGCTGGCGATATACGTATCGTACAATGCTGAGAGTGATGATAATTGTTCGACGTCGGGTAATACGTCAATAAATTTATGCGAATTGCTTTTGGTGAAGTAACGCCACATACGTTCTTTAAGCATTCGATTAGAACGTTCAACTACGCTAGCTTTTGTTTCGCTTCTGGTAGTGAAAAATCGATAGATCAAAGATTTTGGAAATTTCTGGAACTCCTTGTTTGTAAATTTGGTCCCTGCGTCTGCTTGCAGCTTGTACGATTTTCGATTTGATGAATGCAAAAAACTTTGGAAAGCGGTCAGAATATCTTTTAACTCTTGAATTTTAGAGTAACAGACCATGTGTACTTTAAAAAAATGTTCATGCAATTCAAGAGATACTTGAAATTATTGTTAAACTTGCCTAAAGACTGCAAATCTACAATATCAACTTGCTGTTGCTCATCAACACTACTTACTAACACTTCATTTCGAGAATACCGCTTGAGGGTGGGTTTGTGTAATGTGTAGGTGGGCTGCTTTTCCAACCATCCTTTAACGTCGGACCGGTCTATTTTTAGCCTAACTTTTTCAGCCCTCTCATATACCTGTTCCATGCTACTATACCCCGTTTTAGGGTCGTAATATATTTGCTTTAACAATTTTTCCATTTTTTTATTTCATTTTATAACAGTCTATCTATTTATTAACAATATTCTTAATGGCCTTGTCCTGCTTCTCCAATACGCAATAACATTGTCTTAGTATGTACTTACATTTTTCTCAAAAATGAAATAGACAGTATGGTAGGCATTGAAATGGTGTAAAGGGATATAAAGTGTAACATAGTGTAGAGTGCAAAGTGGTGTAAGATGTGAAGGAGCCCCATTAGCGCTTGTAATCTCCTACAAGGACTGCTACCCGCGACACACACACACACACACATGCGCGCACACACACAAACACACACACAGATACACACACACACACACACACACACACACACACACACACACACACACACCACCACACACACACACACACACACACACACACACACACACACACACACACACCGCCACTTTGTTGTTGCCCTTCCCAGCTAGGCTTACTTACTGACAGGTTTGGGCATGTTTATTATTATTGATTATTAGTTATAAAAAAATTTCCATAGGGTACTTTACATCCATCCGTTTGACGCCATCAAGCAGTGCAATCGGCATACTGTAGGTTGCGCGCTAAAATTTTGTACATAACGCAGCTACAAATATATATCTTACCCTAAGAGTTTGAGCTAAATCCGCCTTATAGTTATTAAAACATAGTGCTATATAGGATAGTGTAAAGTAAATTGGTATACTGTAAATTACATATTCATATCAATAACATAACACATGCAACATATGCTCATCCTACTTTAAAAATTTTTTAGCAAAATCCGCCCTATAGTTATTGAAATATAGTGCTATACGAGAAAGTGTAAAGTAAATTGATTTACTGTAGACTGCGCGCTTAAATTCTGTACATAGCATGATTTGCCTATATACATCATACTCTGAAAATTTGAGCCCAATCTGACCTTGGTTCTTGACTTACGCCTCTTCAAAAATAACCCCTGGGTAATAACCCCCTGGTTTATTGCATCCCCTCCCCCTGGCCCTGGGCCCTTGGCCCTAGGCTGGCGCGCGCCCGCTCCCCAAGTAGGTCCAGGCAAGCCCCCAACCCGTTTTCTCCCTGGCGCCACCTCGATTTTGGGCCAGGGAGCAGATCTGCCTATCTTATAACACTGTATAGGTTATAATGCTGTCCCCCTAGGGAGACACGGTATACTACTTGGAGCACCAAATTATGAGAGAGGAAGGGGGTGCAAGATTTTCCAAAGGTAAAAAATAATCTTACAAATGGTGATGTCGCAAAAAATACGATTTTTAGATGTTTTTTCGAGCACTATCTATTAGCATTCAGAAAGGGCTAAAAAATATAAAAAAGTTAAAAATTGAATCCTGGGAAGGTTGGTATTCAAGTTTCTGAGGGATTCGGCCTCTGGGAGATGCATTTCCCTTAAACACCGTCCTGCCATCACTCACATTTGTGTAGCATGGTCTACATGATTGTGGTTAGCTCAAAAACCTTTTTTAGCCGAAGTAGCCTTAAAAACTGGATATGGATATAGCTAAAAGCTATGTATGCTGCTTTATTTAAAAATTAAATTTTAATTTTTCCTTCGTTTCATAAAAATCGATCTCGAGGATCCAGATTCTAAATATATTTGTGCAGGATCGCTCAATACAACAGATTCACCACATTCCTGGTCGGCTAACTTATTGGGGCCGTTTTCTGAATGAGGGGGCTGAGATATCCATGAGGCTGAGTCAAAGGACATAAGGCTAACTAGTTTAGCCCAAGTTTCTGAAATGAAGGGGTTAGCTAGCTTGGAAGTGCTTAAACTTAGCCCTATATAGTTCGCCAGATAATTTCCCTTACGGAGATGAGTTTCCTCTGTACCTAATTAATTATACTGACCGTATTCGTTGCACCGAATTTCAGACTGGAAATTATTTTTTGCTATTACCAAATGTCGTAGAACGATATGTAAGGGATGGAAGAATATAGAGAATTATTACACAAAATACTTGAATGTTTTAGAAAATATAGTAAATAGCCAAGTTCTATGATAAGCCGTTGAGGCTCCGTAATATGCAATTTCAAAGTCAGTTACAATTACAAAGAATAAAAACTGTGATGCGTCCTAGCGCTTCTATAATAAGGGAGCAAAACCTTTTCGCCCTCGTGTCTTACAGTTATATATGTATAGGGTTTCACCCAAATAAAAATTAGTCCGGGGGCTAATTTTTTACCCCTAGGAGCTAGCTAGCCCCTTGATGGCAAACTTTTATTCAAAAACGAGGGCCAAGTCAGCCCAAGGTCTAACTTTGCCCCGGGGCTAGCTGGCCTCCTGGCTGAATGAAGTCAGCCCGTTTTTTCGTGGTTCCTTTATTTAAAAACCGGTAGTGGAGGGCTTCTATAAGCAACACTCTCATAACATCGTATAAAGATTAAAAAAGAGAAAGAACTACCTTGATTTACAGTTTCTACTTTTATTGTAATACCTTCACAGAAAAAAGTGAATTTTTCTCTTTTTTTATGTATGCCACCATTGCACTATGTGTGATAGAAAAGTTGTCGAAGATTTTGATTCAGAGGTCCGTAAAATTTCAAAAAGTCCATAAGATATAATTTTTTATTGAATGAATTTAATGTCCCTTCCTCAATGCCATTACCTATGAAATGCGTTGACTGCATAGAAACTTGTCGATCGACTAAGAAACTAAAAATGAATTTTAATCGTTATTAGAGATAAAAGCCACTTTTTTCTGTCGTGACCTGATCAGGAATAAAAAATACATGTTTGCCTCGTACAATTTTAATGCCAACATGTGGTACAAGTCACTACATCATCATTGTTCGTACTATCAATTTTCTGATTCACCCATTTCATGTATTCAGGTACATAAGCGGAATAAGAATAATAATAGTACACTTTTTGACTAAATTTATTCGGATGGTAATCATCAACTACTCGGCCATTTATTACGCCCATGAGTACAAACGGACTGTCTTTTCGTTCTTTGCACACGTATCCACCACCGGAATCGCCCTAAATTTTGAGTTGGTGCGTGCACATAGTACACAGGGCGTGGTATACATGCATAGAGAGGAGCAGAGTGGTTATTAACACACATGGGAGGGTTTGGGTTAGAGGGGCTTCACAGCATCTCCTTCAAGAGCCAGCAGACCTCATAAAGTCAATAGACCACATATGATTATCAGCTTTCCTGAAGCGTTTAAAAGTAAGGTATAATGTTCAGCGGTTTTGTTCCAAAATAGTGGGTCTTTTTTAAGGATTTCGGTTTGTCACTATAAATGTGATTTATTGTGGTAAAAATACGGGAATCTTTATACCACTCTCTGAGACAGACTGACAACTTCACATCTCCTTCAGCAATCTGACGATTTGCATATGGCAATGCTGTAGAAAGGAGTTGTCAATACCCAGATGATAAAAGACCAAGAGAATTGAATTTTTAAGAGAAATCTTTGTATTTTTGAGCGATTTTTTTGCATTGAATACAGAAAGATTGATGATAAATTTCGAGAAAGCGTTTTTTGCTTATTTCTACTCTTATTTCAGCTGAATTAGATCCTGGGGGGGCAAGCCGCTAGTTCTGATTGGAGCGATTCGAGCAAACAAATTAGCGACCCGAGCGCTCACTTAAGTAAACAAAAGTGCCCAATTAATTATGCTAGGCTGACTTCGTCGAATGGGGGCCAGGTGCGCTGCCTAGTCCGAGTACGCTGCCAAGTCCGAGTGCACTGCAAGGTCCGAGTGTGCTGCCGTAGTCGACTGCGCTGACAGGGCCAAGTGCGCTGCCGAATAAACAGCATGTAGTTACGCGAGTACGCAAGTAGGTACATCTGTACAATTATGCTTTTTCCTACCGCTTTGTGTCTGAGTAGGTACAATTGATCATAGTTGGAATTCATAAGCGTTTTTGGTAAGATTTCAAGGAAGATCAAAACTCCAAAATGGCTAACTGATTCCAGCAAAAAAGGATTTATTCAGACCGACACATCAGAATTCCCAAGCTTCACATACATGGTAATACCTTATTTTAGGCAGCCTCTTAGCTGATGTACAATGGTCACATATTGTAACTTATTGTTAGTAATAAATATGTTCTTAGATGTTATTCCAATGCTGCATTTAGCTTAGATATCTATTATCGTTTTCCGTCAACACTTTTCGTTTGAGAATTTGTGCACATAGATAAGTAGGTATGTACATACGTGCAGATAAATGTACGCAACTATTATTCGTGCTAACGACTGATTCTAGTGCATAAGTGACACGAAACATTCAATTTACCGTTAAGTCGTAGGAAAATTAATTAAAAACACGTAACACTTGCTCTCCATTCTATATTTAATGCTACTCAACTTTTCTTTCCTATGAGAATATTTTCTGGGAAAAATATGGCAAAATTAAGGCAAAAAGTGGATTAAAATTGAAAACTTTCTTCAAAAGTACCAGAAATTATTATAAACTCTATATTGGCGTTTATATAAGTTTTGAGGCCATTTTGGCCCAAAAAGCTCAATATTTGACCCCCTCCATGCTCTGCATCTCATCATATGGTTCAGACTGACAAGAAACCATTCCCATCCACAGCAGCCCAGAATTCATATTTTAATTTTTTTACTGTTTTCATTTTATGGGAATGAGAAGAGTCAAAAGATGTGTTTTACATTTTAAAAATAGCTTTCAACCATTTTTTCTTACTAACAATATTTTTGGACTTTGTCTTTCTATGAGTATTAAGAGACATGGCTGTTCTAAATGGATATTGATTGCTAGCTACTTAGATGGAACAGGCTATCACAATTATTACTTCTCAATGAAAGGAAGCAATTTGGCTTGCTCTTTGAAGATTTTTTTACCCTCTTTAAAGTTCAAATTAAATTATTCTTACAAATACAAACTATTAAAAGATTTGAGATCAATAGTGCCACTATACAGCAATACAAAAGTTTAGTATTTTAGCTTGAGATGAATCGGATTTATTTGAAGGTAGCCGGAGATTTTTGAACCAAAATTGCCTTGGAATTATCTTAAACCACTAAATAGCATAAATCCTAAGTAATGATTTGTAGTTGATTTCAAGCACTTTTTGAGGAAGTTGTTGTTTTTTTCGGTTTCTGACCTTGATTTTGCAACAAAAACACTCCCTAATTGCACTCAGGTACATAAGTACTGTTTACATTAGTAGTCTACTAGAAAAATATTGTTTTTTAGTTATCAGCAGAAATATTTCGCACGCAAAGCGTTAATATCTATCTGGCAGCGCACTCGGCCCTATGAGCGCACTCGACTATGGCAGCTCACCTGGCCTCGGCAGCGCTCTCGGACTTGGCAGCGCACTTGGCACCGACCCCACCTCATTGGTCGACCAATTATGCGGGTCGATGCGGGTGCGCTGCCTAGTCCAGTGCGCTGCCAAGTCCGAGAGCGCTGCCGTGGTCAGGTGAGCTGCCATAAGCCAATGCACTGATAGGGCCGAGTGTGCTGCCAAATAGAATTTGCCGCTTTGCGGGATTTCTGGAATTCAGATTTACCCACAGTAGAATGGGTTGGAATCATAAAAGCACTGGCTATGCTACCCTAATCTCTGATACACCCTGCCTTTTATTCAATTGTGAGACAGGCACCTGTTGAACATGAACCAGATAAGGCTCATTATTAATAAATTTCCGTCGATATTTTGAATAAACATGGCTAGATGGCAATTTTCCTCTCAACTTATGGAGTCAGTGGAATATTAGTGGACCAAGGACGACAAATCATGCAAAGGGCTATCACAGCAAGTTAAATATGCTTGATTTCAGGGACATGAATCTTGCACTTAGGAATTTCTTGCACCATCTCTAGAGTTTGCACATGCGTGATCAAATATGAGTAAGAAATCTGATGTGCAATGTTGCGCAACCCAGGGAAAGAGATCCCACATGTTGCTTTAGATGCCCGAATCCATGCTGCAAAATTTCGGTTTGGAGGAGTGACTGCGCATATATATGGAATGTTCCTAATTTCGACACTAGTGCTTTGCAAAATCATGAGTTTCAGCTTCTGATGATGGACGGAAGAGTATTATTATTGGAGACAAATGCGTCATCTCATAGGAAAGAAAAGTCGAGTATTGCTAAATGTAGAATGAAGAGCAAGTGTAACATCTTTTTCAATAAATTCCATACAACTTATCGGTTAATTGAATGTTTTGTGTCACTTGCACAAGAATCACTCATTGGCACGAATAATAGATACATACATTTGTCTTCCTACATACCTACTTACCTATGTGCACAAATTCCTCAAACAAAAAGTGTTGATGGAAAACGATGATAGATATTCAAGCTAAATGCAGCATTGGAATAACATATAAGTTTATATTTCATACTAATGTAGAGATCCATCTACACGCCATTGTTTTGTATTACAATATACCTACGCATCTACGACTGATTGCCCCAGATGTACATTTTTGTGCTCGATTTCCATATGCACGCCTGAGACCGTTAAGCATCGGCTAACCAGAGACCACCTTCCCCTGAAAATTATAATATTTTCATTCCTTTCCCACACATATTTTAAATCAAAATCCGGGATAGGAAAATGGGCACTTGGGCTTAATGCGACTTGAGTACGAATTGGTATGTGTGTTATCATATCTGATGTGTACTTAAAGATCATATATGTGTGTCTCATATTTGTGTCTGTCTCATTTGTACATTCCTTTACCATAAGCTTTTGCCCGTAGGCCTATTGTCATATTCGTAGATCCATTTCATTTCTCTTTGTTCATTTTGATAGGCCTCTTTTTCCGCGCCGGTTAAAACTGCGTGTGTGCGCAGTTTTGATGGCATAACAACACTTATTATGATTTTTAAAAAAGTCTTTTTCGAGTTAGATTTTTCGCCAGCCCATCTGTGCTGTGCCGTTTTCTTTTACGCCTAACGTCGAGTGGGTCTCTGCGAGTGCCTCTCTTTTTGCTTGGCCGTCTGTCGCCTTTAGTATGTTGTACATTGTGGGTATGCATTTTTCGCCCCCACGTTTTTGTTTTATCATTCCTGTTCGTATGCCAACCGGCCAACCAATCGAATGTCCTTTGGCAGGGCTTTGTGTCCTTGTTAATAACATTGTTTTATTTTACCCATTAGCGTAACACGACGGGTGACGGCATGTATTCTCCATGCTGTCGCTTATTTATTGATTCATAACTTTTCCGTCCGAAAATATTGTAAAAAATTAATTATTTCATTAACTATATTGGGCTTGGTTAAATTTCCGTGCTGTTGAGTTCTGTCCTTGTGCTACACTATACTCAGGAACCCTCAATATTCACAAGCACCGGAATTCCGTCCAAAACAAGTTGAATAATAATCTTTTTGTGCCCTTATTAGGTTTTCGGGGAACCTACTTAATTTTGGTGACTTAATCTCAAGGTGGTTAAGTAAGTAGGTTTGACTAGGTGCATGCATAGAGGGCCGGGCTATCCTGAACAGGTCGGGCCGCTTACCCCCGAGTGCCGGTTGGTGATCGACCCCCTAAAATGGGCAAGAATCCCCGTGTGAGCGCATAAGCTTAAGATTCGGTTTAAGTAGCGAAGTGAACATAGGCATCGCGCTACGTTTACACTAACAATAAGTTATAATATGTAACCGTTGTACATCTGCTAAGAGACTGCCTAAAATAAGGTATAACTATGTATGTAAAGCTTGGGAATTCTGGCAAGTCGGTCTGAAAAAATCCTTTTTGCTGGAATCAGTTAGCCGGGTCTTGATCCTAGCTCGAATTCTACCCATAAACGAGAAAAACTACTAAAGATTGTAAACTGGTACTCAAAGCAATGCGCCCGACTAGGGGAGTATTTTTTTGGAAGAAAATTTTTCACGCATCGAAAATCAAATTTAAAAGTTTAGTTTTTGAGCTCATCGTTAAAAATGGAGCAAGAAAATATATAATTTTACAACATTCCATACACTCTGGAAAAAGTTGACTGATTTTTTAATGTGAGAGCACTAATGAAATGCAGTTTTATAAGTAACGTTCTATTTTTTGGCATGGGCATAAATTTTGAATTTTATTTCGATTTTTTTCATGTTGGCTTACAAATATTCCAGAAAAGATACGGCGACTTAGGAAGGGTTTCTGGTCGAATGCACCTGGCGCGCAAGTTTGATTCGATGGAGCGATTGTTCAACGATTTTTGCGATGCGTTTGCTTCTATGTATAATGTTTATTGGGAAATCATGGTAGTTTTTCATGTTGACGCTGTTGGCTCAGTATCATTTTGGAATATTAAAACTTTTATGAACAAAATTAATGACAAGTGCTCTCAAAATTTAAAATGAGTCATCTGTTTCAGAGTGGATTAAATGTTGTAATATTATATATTTTCTTGCTCCATTTTTCACGATGAGCTCGAAAAACTAAAGTTTAAATTTTGATCTATACTCTGTGAAAAAAATTGTGTTTAAAAAATACTCCCCTGGTCGGACGCATTACTGTAAGTACCAGAAACATAATTGGTCGACCAATGAGGTCAGCTCAGTATTTTTATGAAAGAGAAATAGTAGACAGCCGTAAGCGCACTTTTGTTTACTTAAGTGAGCACTCAAATCGCTAATTTGTTTGCTCGAGTCGCTGCGGTCAGAACATGCAACGTTCCCCTCCAGGAACGGATTTTGCCCTTACGGCTGTCTACTATTTCTCTTTTTGGATTATTTTTTCTCATTAATCTTTTTTCGCATTTTTTACACTTAATATCTCCGGAAACCCTGACTTCCCAGAATTTAGGCGCTCGTCAAAGGATACAAAATACAGCATATGTGATAATAAGAGCAAATTTTATGGGGCGACCTATTGCTACAAACACAGATTGAGGAGATTGAAATTCAATTCGTATTTTCTGCTATTGTGTCGAATATGATAGATCGACGTTTGCAAATATGGGACTTACCCAGATATTGGCTCCAAAATTAAAAATACCTACAAGCAAGAGCCCTATAAAAAATCTTGACGTTAGTTTGGGGTTTTTTGACCTGCACAGCTTTCCCCTAAATTCGATAGCAGCCCATGTTGGCGGGCTTTTGGCATGCAATATTTACATTACTAAAACCCTTGAAGTCGTTCTTAGTTGACGATTCGCGTATGATATAATCGGAATTATAGCGTCTTCCTGCTCCCGATATTGTGCAGTGCATTCGACCGGGCCTACCAGACTGTTTTGTGAGCGTAAAGGTAAGCCGATCTTAAAGGGAAAAGAATCGCGAAATAGTAAGCGTTTTTAGAAAGATTTAACGCTTCAAAAGAAAACGAGCGCAAAGGTATGCACACCTAGCCGGACTACAAAAATTTTGAGCTAACTGTGAAACTTTATGCTTTTGAGACAACTTTAAAAACTATAGGGAGAAAGAAGTTCTAAAGATCCTAATACCTTATGTGCGATATGAATAAAATAGGAATCAGCCGTTCTGAAATTAGTCTAGTACTACCTTAAAAATTAAAAAATCATTTGAGGCACCTACCTTTGGTGTTTCCATATCCACAAACGTAACACGTTGCTGATTTCAAAAAATTGTCATAGTCCGGCCCTGCTTGTGGTAGACAAATCGGCAAAACGTGCACATTGAAAGATATTTCTTCAGTCAATTCGATCAAAGCAATGTCATATTTTTCGGGCTTAGTACCAAATTTAGCAGGCCACAGTATTCTTTTCACCTTTCTGATAATCACATGAGGGGTGTGTACTCTTGAGTCTTGAAGGCCGAAAATTAATCCATAATCTTTCAGTATAGGTGGCATTCTTCAAACGAATATTTTCCTCTTGATGTTTACAAAAAAAATAGTCAAGTACCTGTATATTATACTCTTCATTTTTTATTAGGATATCGCTTTATACATTCAAAAGTACGTAAAATTTTTTATGATTTTTTTTAAAATAATTCGTTACCTTAAAAATTATGATATACGAAACAAATCGAGAGGGCTGCGTTATAAATTGAAAATGAAGAAGATTAGCATACATGATTATAAACAAATAGCGCGAAGCCGCAGTGAATATAGGAGAATGAGTGTAGCTTTGTTTAAAATTCTCCAAACTTTCAGCGTCATTCTTTAATACGGTTGCAATGGACAATGGTGATGGAGAAATTACGTTAAGTTTGTAGCTTTTGTGAAATTTTTATTACTAGTTTGGGTTTTTCTTTCCAGCAAAGGACTCGGAATCCACCATTGACTATCAGTTCGAAATTTGAAACTATATCTAATTTGTCACACACAAATATTTTAATATCGAAGAGATGTTTTCTGTAGTGCAATAGCGAAAGTTCATAAACTTATGCGCTTTTGGTAGCAGAAAAAATGAAGATGTTTGAAATGTTATCAATTATTCGTAAAAGTGAAATTTTACAGAGAAATGCTTGAATGACATTATATGGGCGGCATACAACACACGTTATAAAATCAAGAAATGACACCTCTCCATTAAATTGATATCTTTTCTGCTGATTAAAAAAGTTTTTCATTAAAGAAGGGATTACTGACAAGCTTATCACATAAGATTTCGAGCCTTGCGAAAACAAATTTTGAGCTGGCGGATTCAAATAAATGTAAATTTAATAAATAATTCAAGATTAGGTTGAATATTTAAGGAACACAATTCAGATTAAGTCAAATCAACTTAAATGTATATTGACCTACTATTGGACTTGTACATACATAAAATTACTTGAATTTAGCTTAAGATTAAAAATTCTGTCAACGAATAATCTGCCACACCTGGGCGTAGGGGGTTTAAAGGAGGTATGCACCCCACCCCTTCAAGAAACCAAAATACCATCCCGCAGAATTCCGTTTTTAAATTTTTTTTGCAATTTTTTGATGCCAATGAATAGTGCTCGATTAGAAACGTTGAAAAAAGGTGTTTTTTCGCTATTTTAAGGTCATTTTATGATCTTTGAAAAACCTTGCACTTACCAGAAGTTAGGAGCCGCTCACCAAAGAATCTGACCGTGTCACTTGCAATTTTAGACAAAAACTTGAAATTTAACAATAGGATTCTACGTTTTGCCGTCTGTCTCTATCTCAACAAAGCAATGAGCCGCGCTAATGGCCCAATTGGTAGATCTGTCGTTCGGTTGCCTTGCAATAAGAGTCGCTCCGCAAAGGTGTTTATTTTTTTCGAGAACCCAACCGTGCCACGGTTGTGAGTAAAATTTAGTTTCGAAACCACCCACGATTCGTTTTTTTCGCTTTTGGAGCAAGAATAGGTCATTGTCCCGTTCTGTTCTGCTCATTGCTATTCCACATCCCGCGAAATATGGCATGCTATTCACTAATCGAGTTCTGACTTGTGCATCTAAGAAATAATTTTAAAAAAGTATCCGGTCGGTCAGTCGTATACATTGTTAGGGCGATATATACACACCTGGGCGTGATTGCTTTGGGGGTACACATAACCCCCATCTCCGAGAAAGAAAAATTCCCCCCTGTAATCAATTTTTGGATTTTTTTGTTTTTTTCGCAATTTTTTGATGCCATAGGATAATACTCGATAAGCAACGTTGGAAACTAATGTTTTTCTTCCTTACCACCACTTTTAAGGTTACTTTTGACCTTTGAAAAATCATGCGCCCACCAGAGTTTTCTTGCTGCCAACGTATGGATATATGGTGATGACCGCTTATGTGCGTTAGACATCCAGACCTCCCCCTCTGAGAATTTAAAAGACACCCTAAAAATCGAGAGAAACCCAAATTCAATTTATGGTGCTATTGTGCTTCTCACGACGAATTCTTGAGTAAAAGCATTGCATTTAAACAATTTTCTTTGATTAGCATTGTATTAAATTATATTTCAAGCGTAGAACAAAAGGAGCAGCAGTCTTATTTATGATGAGTAGCGCGTTAGCATCATAGGTGGGCAGCACCAAAATTCTGGGGGAACGCAAGATTTTTCAAAGGTGGTATGGCGAAAAAATACTATTTTTCATTGGTTTATATCAAGCACTATCCATATGCATCAAAAAATTGCGAAAAAAGACAGAAAAATTTCAAAAAATGAATTATGGACGGTAATTAGATTTATAAGAGGGAGAATATTCGGCCTTGTGGGAGATGCATACTCTCCCTCAAACCACCCCCATGCTCAAGTCTGGTTAGCACGTACCTGTAGAATACGTGGAAACTTCTAAAAAGTGACGACATGACCTTCTAAAGCTATAAAACTGGACACTTCTGTATCATACGGTTTTTTAAATAACTAGATACTTAAGATGGAATTCGTAGACTTTTTGTTCACTAGCTTTTGATGAGCGAGTAAAGTTTTACTGTAATGTTATAGCGTATATTTTTTCTAAATTATGGTCTATCCCACAACTAATCTAACTCACTTATTGATTGAGTAAACAGAATTGTGTCAAAGTGCGATGCGTAAACATTACAATGTACTTTATTTTTAAAGCATTTTGTGTGACCTGATTTATATCGGGCGAAATTGACAAAATAAAAATCACGTAAAAATGTGTTTTTCGTCATTGAACAGAGATTTAACTTTAAATTGCTAGACCTTGGATGCATAAAAAAGAAAAATGTGACTAAAATCTATGTTTTCAGCTTTAACTTTAGCACTCTTTACGCCCTCACTCAAGTACTAGTGCGACGCTTTCTAGAGAATGTTTTTCTGCAATTTTATACCATGTAATTGTATGAAGCATTTATACCGAGTTGTGTACAAGCTGGCTTAAAAACCGTCTAAGCTGACTAAAGTCGAAGGAAGCCGCTTTCCCAGAAGTTTTCCGGTAGCTGCAGGTGGTGCGCACGTCTTAGGTTTACCCAAGAATATGCGCGCTAAGGCGCTACATATGATTGATCATGACAGAGAGGTAGATGTGATAAAGGGGTGGGCGCAAGCCCTTCACGCAGGCTAAGAAGCCCATTGTGTACACAGAGAGGTAGGAAAGTAGAAAAGAATTAATTACACATAGCCTTGATAAAATCTGCTAAAACGTTACACTAAGTCTAGGAATATATTCTATAACTTGCTTTGTTTGCACTTGAATTGAAATGCCATCGAGTTTAGTAAAGCTGTCGCGTATGTGTGAGGATTGCTTGTATGAAGCGTACAAATATTTTGCGATTCATAAATTTCTAAGAAATTGCCCGATAAACACGAAGCGAGCCTGAGACAAAGAATGACGCATTGTTGTAGATTGATTGTGCCTCTCGTGATGTACAACGGATCTTGAGCTTGAAATCCATGAGTCGTTTCGAAAAAGCACAGCTCCTCTTCTTGTTCTAACAAATCGTGATGCAAATCTTTGGCCTTGTCGTATAAGTCGTTTAATCCGGCTAACCTCGTTGATGTTAATAGGCTCATATCCCTAATCCCCCAAAATTTGATGCAAAAAATCACAGATTTGGTCTAAAATTTGCTACAAAAATTTGAACAAATGAGTGTGAAATTTGGTGCAAGAAATCGAGCAATTTAATGCATAATACGCAGTTTTTACACGAGCAAAAATTTGATAAAAGTGGATTACATCATGCACCTCGATATTTCCGTACAAGAATCCTTGCTTACGATCGGTTAAAAGCAGTTTGACTAAATGATTGAATTTTGATTGAAACAATTTTTTGATCGTATTTGCGATTCAAAAGGATATTGTAAAGAAAGCGAAATAGCAAAAAGTTTCTGCATAAGATCGATAATAATTTTAAACGAACACTCAATTGCGTTTTGTTAACAGATCTGAAGGCATAAATATCCAAAATTCAGGAAACTTCTGTATAAGTTATTACAAATGCAAAAAGATGACAAACAGTCATATTTAAATTTTGGGTTATTTGGATTTCGCGAAATTCTTTTATACGCCAGGCCCACACACTCATATTTGCATACAACAGATCACAACATATTCCAAAATGTATAAAATTGTGATTTGAGGCGGTCGCCAATGCAACATTGAAGGATTAAAACTTTAATAAAGTTGCATCTATGTATAGCCTTTCTCATTCAAAACGGCTCAATTTTGCTTTACAGCTTATTACTGTAGCATAATACTTTATGGTATAGGTTGTCCCTGAAGTTTATTTGATGTGCCACATGTTGAGCACGTTAAGCATCGATAAGAAGAGTTTAATGCAAGGAGCAGCCCCGAAAACAAAATTGAAGGAGCAATTAGTAATAAGCCAGAGTGATAAGACTTCCAGCAAAAACGATTTATTTGGAATGGATTAGGCTATAGTTTAATTTAAGACGCATGGTTATTTCAAAAATAACTAACAAAATGCTAAAACACTACAAAAATGTTTGTATATATATAAAAAGTTATGAATCACTTCAAAATCTTTACATAAATGCTTAAGATTAATAAAATACCAAGCTGTCCTTATTATCAATTATTATTACTCGTTCATTGCTTTAGCGTTGAATAGGAGAACGAAAGAATGAAATAAAAAAGTGAATTGCACGAGCGACTTTTTTTTATAGGTAAATCTTATACACCTATAGATATAAAAGCGTGTGAATCGATCGACAGAGAGCAGCTTTAAATCAAAACTTTGAAAAACAAACTTGTACTTTATTGTCAGACATTCAGAACGATAGTTTTGTTATAAACGCTCAAAAAAAGCATTCAGTTTGTTTATTTTATAAACGTGTACCCTTACTTTTCTAAACGCTTATACGACTGTTTATATATCTGTATAAGCAATATAGCGTTTGATTACTTAAACATATTGACATAACCGCTGAAATAAAATGGGTGACCTACCTAATAGCGAAGACATGAGTGCTTGGTTTTGGACGGGTTTAGAGCAGAGTTGTAAAATGGAGGAGAAGTGAGGTAGACTAAGAAAATTAAGAATTTCATCAACAGGAAGGTAAAATAAAGACCTATTTTGAAAAAATCAAAACTTCCCTGTAGAAGTGCTTGTAATCGGTCAAACACTGTATGTAGTTTTAAATAGTTTTTAAGCCACTATAGCATTTATGCATGAAGAAGACCATTGATCAAAGAAGCTTTCTGATTGATGATGGGTATGCTTGATATGACCAAAACCAATGTCAAAACAGCTTAGGGATGTGCATCTGAAAATATCATTTAATATTAGGTAAGTTGACCAGAATTTATTTATTCCCCTATAGATTTCGATTTTGCTTTTGATTACTTTGTATCTCTTCAATTTTTTAATTTTACCCTCCGCATACCACGACTTATATTGGCATTCTAGCTAATGACTCTATCAAAATATTTTCTGATCTTTCTCAAATCTGTGTCTAGAACTTTGTACATACAGGTCTCATTTTAGCCCCAGTTAAATCCTTTTCAACGATTTAGCTCTATAAGCTATTATATGTCAGTAACAATTTAGCATTTCCTGGCATTATAATAGTGATATAACAAAAACTCTAATAGAGAAAATAGGATTCTAAAAGACTTAGTGATGTAATTCTTTAAATGTACTATATCCGGCATTCCATATTTGTGTTTAACTCAAGAGACATCGACTTTTCTCCTTTTTACATGGATGTCAACTAGGTGCCCATGCTAACGCAACTCAGTTGTTTCTACTGTACAATGAAGATTATTTTCTAATTCGCAAGTAAGAAACTCCCTGCATTTCTTAATGAGATTGCAAGCTGAGCCGAAAAAATTCGAAGTAGACCACAGATAGCTCAAATGAAAGAGCATAAAATTATCTAACTGTCTTGCTATAAATCAACTCATTTCGTTGAATCAATCATACTAATGTTCGAAAAATCGTATATCTACAGTAAAGATTTTAGATTTTTCAGAGAATGACAGGAAATAATTCTGAATAGAGGCTCATTCGTGGTTAAAATAGGGGGCCTTGCTCAGGGCCATTAATAGAAATATTGCCAAAGTTAAAAGCCAGGACAATTCAATAAAATCAGACTAAAGTGCGTTTTAAGGGCTAGACGTTGCAGCGAACTACGTTAACAAACCCCAATATTGATTTTTTTCTTGAGGTGTAAACTTTAAAATCATGGCATAAAAACCCATTTTCTTACTATTTTTTGATTGGTCAATATCTTTAGTAGGATGCAACACAACAATTTTCCAAACCCAAACGTACTACAGATCATGGCTACTAAGTGGCCTAAATTGCAGTTATTTGCACTAATGGGAAGTTGCTTTCACATTTTTAAAGTATACATTCTATTGGATGATGGAAAAATACGTTTTTCTTCTTTTCTTAGTTGGCCTATTTCTTCGGTTATAAGGATAAGTGGGATGGAATAGAAATAAAGCACGTTCCAGAAGGTATATATCACAACAAATTGTGTTTATTTATACATCAAGAATGAGCCAATTCTGGAGGTGTAAGGTCGAAAATTTGGGTGTAAAACATGTTTCTGTCATGTTTATTTTCTTCAACTTCTCCAGTGATGAATCTGAACGTAGAACACGAACTAAAGTCTCGAAATGTTCCATAGGTCAAAAGTCATATGTTAGTTAGGCATACTTGTTTACACTCGACAGTGATATTAAGTGGTTTACATCTATTTATTTGACTTCAGACTTCTAACATTCATTTTTGTCTGTTACTTTCTCTTGGTGACATGATCATAATTATATAGATGCGCTATGCATCGAGGATCACAGAGGCACGCAGGTGTGCTTAATTACACCAAATAGTGACTCATTATAAAGGTGTAAACGTTACACCAAAGAATAATTTTACTTCCAGTGTTGCAAAACGTTGATTTTTTTCTTCTTATCATTGGCTTTGCGAATTTTCCTGTGAATTTTATTGACATCCAGTAGCTATATAAAGTTTACACTACTGAGTTAATAGAGGTCTAAAGTTTGAATCAAAATTCAATTTTACTTCCATAGCGTTGCAAAACAGGAATTTTTTCAAAATGTTCTTCCTAAGGTATGATTACAACTCTGACTGTATGTTTCCTTTAAACCTGGTACTAGTGTAAACTTCACACCAAAATTAGATTTTTACTCCAGTGCGCGGCAAAGGCTTATGTTTTCAAAATGTTATCATTAACGTTAGGATACTGTAAGATTTCTGTAAACCCTGTAGTTATGTATACCTTAAACTAAAAATTAACTTTATCTCTGGATTGTTGCTGTAGCTGAATGTTTTCAAAATATTCTTTGTAACGTCAGAATTACGAGTCTGGCTTGTTCTTGTAAATGCAGAAGCAGTTTAAGGCATTCATTGTAATTAACTTTAGTTCCACAGCATTGCAAAAGCTTGATTTCGTTTAATCTTATTGGTTGTTTGCAGTCCACACTAAAAACGTTTGATCTATTTTAATAACATTTGGTTGTCTTGCTTGAAGAAGATAAAGCTGATGTTTAGAAAATTATTGTTTTCCCTGTTCCTGGACTCAAGTCTTTATTTTGGCATATTGTGCGTGCTTGCTGTTTGATTTATTCCAATATTGCTCATCAAAAAGAGTATAGTGTTATCTAAGAAAAATGATCCGATAGATTAAAAAAAGGACGAATATACTTACAAATCAAAGAAAAATGCTCCGGTTGAACAAACAAGGTGAATATACTCAAATTCATTCATTGTTAAGGATGAAAAAGGAGGTTAACAGGGAAAATTTGCCCATATGCGCAGAAGCCATAGTAATGTGCTGAACAGTTAGACTTTCCCTTAACAATGCAAAAATCGAAGTATATTTAACGGCTCATGCGCGTTTCTCTAGATTTTCCGTAGTTATTTCGATTACAATGGCGAGTTGTTTCGAATACTTTATTTCGGAATTTAAAGAAATCTTTGGTTGTTTTTATGCAAAATATTGAGTTGGCCATATAGGCATGATATTTGCACCATTATCTTATATACCAGAGCATCGTAGAAGGTCAAGATTTCATAAAATAAATGATACTGTGATTATTTAATAGTCATGAGAGTGTCTTCAATGCTCTTGTGCAAAACACTTTGGAACGTTTTGTCAAAATACCATTATTTTTCACAGGCTGCTGAATATAATTCGATTTTTGCGTTGTTTAGAGGAAGTCTAACTAATTAGCACATTCCAATGGCTCCTGCGCATATAGGTAAATTCGAAATATTCCTCTCCTTTTACATCCATAACAATTGAGAAATTCAATTTTACGCACCTTTTCTGTTCCATCAGAGCATGTTTCTTTGCTGGTTCCTTCTTTTACTTAGTACTTTAGGACATATATCTGTACTAGCCAGTCAAGCAAGATGTAAAACAAGAAAGATCGTTTATGTTTACACAAGTTTGGACATTTTGTTTGGAAGGTAACAGCGTTAAAATAAGGGAGCAGTCTAGGAAAGAGAGCAGCCATGAGGAAGGCAGCCACCGTAGGGAAAAGAGTGGCTATAGGAGAAAGGAACCGTAAGGGCTGAAGTCCCCTTCCCGGACATCTCATGGTCCTAACTTACCAAACCGAAGCGACCGACCAAACAACAGCAGATAAAGGTCCGATCAACTGCTACCGGATGACCGGACAACCGCCTGATATCAGGTAAGACTGCTTCTAAGCTATCAGCCATGTACAGGCGGAGCAGCTTAAGGTGTTTACGCTGACCAATGACAGCTTTTACTTTACACTTTAGATTCTTATTTTAGACTTAGTTTCTGTCTAATTTTTTCTAGTTTGTTTTTCAGGTTTTTGGGTTGTGAAGGGATGACTACTACGGAACAACGACTTTTCAATTCGTTCAGCCGCTTTCCTCAATTTTCATAGTAGTTTCTTTGGCCGATAAAAACTTTACACTTTCTATTTATTCACTCTAGATCATTACATTTCTTACTTCTTTTGTTTTTTGACATTTTTAAAGTTTGAACTTTTTGCTTTATCCACCTTTTCATCAAATTTCTTTTTGATATAAGTTTTTTTATGTAAGAAGCTATACATTTTATGATCATTTTTTAATTGGATGGAGCACAATTTCACAGCGTTAAGGCACATTTATTTTCCACCAGTTTCAAAGCTTTACAATATTGCGGGCCAAAATATATGAACGCGACATTTGTAACAATGACCATTTTGCAGTAAAATAGAAGGCGGAAATTAGACTTGTGCATATACCGCAAATTGAATGAACAAAAATTGAATTTTATTTCAGTTATTAGAGTTTTCTACGATTTCTCTAAAAGTTATACGCTAATGTCCTCATTCGCTTCGCCGCAAACTCAACGGTCAGTGCATTTATCCACTCCATAGACCGCAAAATATGTGTCGTATAGTCCTGGGTCATTGCCATTTGAAAGGATTCCTTTCAAAATCAGGTGATGGAGACTAAAGTAAGGGGGCAGTCTCAAAGCTTCGTTAAAGTTCCCTCATTTTGCCCCATGTGCCCACGAAATTTTTCATTTTTTCTATTTTAGAGATTAAGACCACTACATGCAGTCTGGTAATGAGATTTCATTGAAAATGGGCCATATAGGATGGGACAGATTATAGTGCATGAAGTCGCCCAGCAGATCAGTTTTCTCAAGACCCGATATTCTCATCGCATGACCCGCCAGCTGTATAAAAAATTTGTTACTCAACCTGTTGAGCAAGTGAAAAATCGAGTACTACAGTAATTAGAATGTTTTTTGAGCGGATTCATGCACTCATAGTCTGAAAAACTGACTGTGGTTATGTATGTATAGTCTATTCCATGGAACCTTGTGTATGGAATTTAATTTTTAGCGAGTAAGTAAACAGCTACAAAAGTGGTTTCTATGCAGCTCAGAGTAGCGCACTTTCGCATGTTAGAACTTCATCTGAATATTTATTGCTAGGCACAATATCGCGATCGCTACTTAAATTAACCTCTTTTGTAATCAGTTTGCATTGAATCAAGGACTGTGATCCATGCACTTGATTTCGTGAAACAGTTTATAGGTACCTATGCACCTACTGTATTACTTCAGCTAAATGTGTGATCAATCAAAGGATAACAAACATGTGCTTAGTCTTATTTTTAAAATTGGCTAAAAACATACCAGTAGGTCAACCACACTTTAGCGCGATATCACTCAGCAGAATCATCAGAATTTTCTTGCTGCCCATGTATGAGGCCAACACTAGTAGAATTAATATATAAAAAACAGTGATTAGCAGGTATTTTGGCAGGCAGCAGAATTTGCAAATTGGCGCATTAATGTTCTTTGCTGTATCCACAACAATTAATTTAATTTTGACATTAGTTATCAGATTCGTAATCTACAACTTCGAAGAAATATTTTAAAAAAATTGGCTCTCCGCCAATTGTTTGAAACCCAATGTTCAGGGCGAAAAAGTGCTTCTCAGTGTAAACTTTACACTTGTGCTAATAACGCAATATAGTATGTATAGATAAAATAAACTAGGATCTGTAACGCTGGCCCATTTTAAGCATCATCAGCATGTTCCGAGTAGCTGGAAAAATCATTTTTCAATATCGAATCCTTTACACTGAAACGATCACAGATCGAGAAATAGTGTTTTAAAAAAGACAAAAAAATTTCGCTCTTAAGATACTTCAACCCTCTACATTATATAACTAATTGGACTGCGCAGGAACAATAATTAAGTTAGATAAGCTTTATGACACTCAATGTGTAAAAAATCCGTATACTTTACACTTTAGTGCAACAAACATTTAGTGTAAAGAAATTTTAGATTCAGATCCGTAATCTACAACGTAGGGACAATATTTAAAAAAATCGACTTTCCATTAATTGTCTTATACACAATGCTCTGTTTGGAGAAGTGCTTTTCAGTGTAGATTTTAAACTTGTGCTAATAACGCAATATTGGGTGTATAGAAACAAAATAAACTAGGATATGTACCGCTTATTGTCTGTTTCACACAACTTCGGTCATAAATTTTGAAACTATCTACGGCAATAAACTGACAGATTGCGATTTTAGCAATGTTCTGATATGTAAATATTGTGACTATCAGCCTCCTGTCAACGAAAATACTTCGATTAATTCGCTAAGTTGTGTGATTCAGACTATAGGGAAGAAAACATTTTAAGCATAATTGGCAGGTTCCGCCTGATTTGCGGAGTAGCTGAAGAAATTTCTTTTTTCATGAATCCTTTACACTAAAACAATCGCAGATCGAAAAATATTGCCTTAAAAGAGAAAAAATTTTAGTTTTCAGATGATGTACGCTTCTACATTTTAAAACCAATTGGACTGCGCAGAAACCAAAATTGAGTCAGAAAAATTGAAGACACGGAAAGAGTAAGACAATGTGTATACTTCAAAATTTTATGCAACAACCATTAAGTGTAGAGAAACTTTAGGGTCAGAATCGTAATCTACAAGTGCTCTGGGCGGATAAATGCTTCGCTCTGTAAACTTTACACTTCTGCTTATAATATAATATTGGGTGTATAGAAACAAAATAAACTAAGATCTGCAACGCTCAGGTCAGGGCACAATTTAAGCATAATCAGTATGTTTTGCTCACTTAGCAGAGCAGCTGAAGAGATTTCTTTTTTCGTCTCGAATCCTTAGCATATTGCGCTGAGAAAAGGGAAAAATTTTGATTTTGAGATAATTTAACCTTCTACATTATAAAACTAATTGACTACACCGAAACTAAAATTGAGTTATATAAGCTGAAGGACACACAAAGAGTGAATAATAATATGTATACTTCACACGTTGGTATAACAACCATCAAGTGTAAAGAAATTTTAAGGTCGCATTTGTAATCTAGAATTCAGGGCAACATTTGGAAAAAGAATTAGCCCTCCGCAGATCCTTTGATTTACCGGTTTACATTTTACAAGCATTGCTAATTCGGTAGTACTTAAGCGTGTCACTCCTGAGGTGCAGCACAAAGTATAGCCCGTGATTAAGCTTAGGCAATGCTTTAGCATGGTCCTATGGAGAAGCATAGGCTATATGTTTTGTGTTGTGCTCCAGAGGGATGATGTCATAGTATGGTTGATTTCAACTATGTTTATATTGGAGATGTTTTTAATCTTGCAAATCACAAACAAAAAGTCGTACTGTATCTAATCAAAATTTGGGATTACCATGGCTACTCACTTAGCACTATAGATAATTATAAACAATAGTACGCGGAATACAGCAGATTACTTTAAACTTGCGGATCAAGTCAACGAGGTATACTTTAGACCAATCTACTTTACATTATAGCAAGAGTACCTGTTAAATGTAAAGGGAGGGGAATGCTATCAGAATTTTATTTTTTGGGGATAACTTTGGACATGGCTTACCATACTAAATTTGTACAATATTCCAACTAGCATATCACTTTACACTTTACACTCGATTACTTTACACCTTATCATGAAACCTCTATAAATCATAAAACATTAGTTAAATTGAGTTGAAATGTTCAGAATATAACGACTACATGCCAAACATAATGTGTATGGAAAATCGTGTTCCGGCTTGCTATAGCTCTATTATAACATGTATTTTTTAACCAATGGCTATATTAAGCTCAAATTTGAGAAACAGCGTATACGCGAGTCACTTATTCTTTACACATTGGTTTATTGTAGGTATACTGTAACTTCCTGGATTTTCTATCTCTCACAAAGTAACAGTCAAATAGAGCTGAAATTCAAAAAAATTATATGCGGTTGAGTCAAAAATATTGTGTGCAAAATATTGTGCACGGGGTTACTGTAGATATGCTACAAAACGTATTTTTTGATTTGCTGAGCTGGAAAGTTGAGAGATCCAACAAACTCAATAGAACAGTGCACCAGGACTACTATAGGCAACATTTAGTAACCCATAGTGAAGAAAAGGTGGTCATGAAAATGGTTACAAAGGGTCTCCAGTCTTGCACAGATCTAATCCCAACCTAAAGCTAGAGGATCACTCTGTAGACTGCATATCTTCTGTATGAACTCAGTGAAAATGTGTATATTACCTAATAAGATTATGAGACAATAAAACATGAAGGTACGGGTTTAACAAAATAATCAGACATATTTTGTAGAAAGTGGAAATTGTTTAGTAAAATTTGGAAATTATTTTGTAAAATTAGGAAACTTCTCCATATGGTTAAGTATGATTGTTTTGTAAAATTTGGAAATTATTTTGCGAAAATTTGGAAATAATTTTGTAAAATTTAGAAATGATTTTGTAAAATTTGGAAATCATTTTGTAAAAATTGGTAATTATTTTGTAAAATTTTGAATTTATTTTGTGAAGTTTGGAAAAGAAACAACAAAAATATTTACAGTCTGACTACCATGGAAACCCATGAGTCAAATTTGGATGGGCTAGTGAACCAGATATTTGGTCTGATTATTCCTCCTACGTGTATTCTGAATTTTATCCACGATCAAAAGCTCACCTAGCTTTACATGGATTTTTTTCTCATTTGCCAAGACTATAAATGAGATAGAGTGCCTCGAATTTCAAATAGGCCTAGCTGTTCTTGATCCGTTTTTACATTGATATCAGTAGAGTTAAAAGATTTCTTCAAAACGAGAGTATTATGGAGACCCCCGTGCACGTATTTCAGTGGTACTGCTATGTTATAACATGTGAAAAAGTCGTCCAATCCTTTCTACATAATGATACTATTTTCTGCAGGGGACTAGTAAGGTATATTTATAAAAGTTCTGCAATAGGTGGTAATATGTGCACGTTTCAGCACATTTAAACTTGTAATGATATGTCATGTTTCTTGAATAGGTGGCAACACAGGCGGATCTGAACTTTTACTAGGATTTCATAAGAATGGTTGAGTAGTTATACGTGAGACCTTGGCTCATAGTGTTATAACATAGAAAATGGTTAAGGATGTGCAATTCTTGAGGAGAGGCAACGTTATAACATAGGCTAACGTTATAAGATAGCAATGGTTAAGCATAGGCAAGGGGGTGGAGCCTTGCGCCCTGAGGGTGGGAACCAGGGCGCTATGGTTATGCATCGACAGTGTTAAAAGATAGGCAATCTTTATGGATAGACAGTGCTGTAAGATATACAATGGTTAAAGATTCGCTAACGCTATAGGATATGAGGACATAGTTGAGGAGTGGAAGGGGTAAATAAAGCCTATACAAGCTAAGCTAAGCCTGTGGTTAAAGTAAGACTAAACCTGGAATAAGGTGCAAACTAATTGTGAGTGTAAAGTGACCCTAAGTAAATTGTCTGACATGCACACCCATACTAATGCACCTGTGACCTGGGTGGAGGGGAGGGGACCCCCAACACATCCCCTACAATACTTATAAGCAGTGGTCCGCTCTTGCTACCACTGCAACATGGGCTTCAATATGCTAAACACGCATAGATGTGTTCATGATGTCTATAAATATGAATTTTTCTTGCCAAATTTATAAATATGAACTTTTTCTACCAAAATTTATAATAATTTTCTAACAATTTTTATAAAATTTCCTTACAAATAATCATTGAAGGACTATGGCAAATATTGTCGAATCTTCTGCAGATCTTGGTGTCAGAGAGGCTGATTATAGGCTTCCGCCGTCACACTCCAGCGATCTTTTTGTTGCTGGTTTAAAACGATTGCGGCTTCCGAAGCGCAAGCTGCACCTTTGCACTGTATGTAATAAATTGTTTACACATCAAAGAAGGCTAGCAGAGCCAGAGAGTTCTGCCCATTTGGGATCCAGTTTTGAATGTCCTTCTTGTGCCTCTCTTTTCAAATTAATAAGAATTTTAGTTAATCACTTTGTAATGAAACACATTACATGTCAATGTATGTATTGTGACCAAACATTTAACTTAAATGAGGACTTATTTTCTCACACACATCTTAGGACATGTTTAAATGTAAGACCTACTAACATCATCAATTAGTCAATTGAGAGAGCCTAGCCAGTTGCACTAAATCCCGAGGAAAAGCTTCTTCCAGAGGATTTGTCCGACTATTTTTATGATATCAGGAAGATAGTCAGAAGATATTGGCGAGTCATTCAAACTACCAAAAGTGTAAGCGATATGCTCGATCATGCACACAACTATAGATGGGTAAACGGTAATTACTTAGATATGCTCACAGACATTCTACAAAACAAAAAAGAAGCTTTTTGAGTAGATGCGGCAATAGGCTGTTTTCTTCAAAATTGTTAAACTGGAGCTAGCAATAATTGGTACGTGCGTTAAAACAGCTTCACTCTTCTAGGAAACCCTGTTTTAATAACAAATGGTAATGATATTAAAGGCTTAGCTGAAAAACTGGAGCTTACAGACGTTGAGGAGAAATTCAGTCGCCCACATACAAAATGGGGACTACAGGCTATAATAAACGCCGATTTTTTTTGTAACGCCTCAAATAAATTTTTTGAGTGGTTGCACAGATGAATCACACCCACTACAAGCTACAAATCAGCGAAATACTCTACATATGACTAAAGATCATAATAGAAATAGTTTTAAAGACTATCAATGCTTCTTCCGCTGTTTTCCACAATGTATTTTTGGAAATTTTGACCCACTTAATATTGATCGAATTTTTGTTTAATATTGTGAAAAGAAAATTGATCAATTGTGAGTATTATTGGCGTGCAATACACAGACATGGAGATGCTTGAAAAAGTGTTTCAAGTGAACATTCTGCGTTTTGATATAGCTGCTGACAAGCAGTCACTGTCTGCTGGAAGAATGTAGTTAGAAAGTATGAGAAACTTTTGAATCTTGACATTTATTACAACGATTCTAGACAAGCTCACTATAGTGACATTATATAGCTCAATCAGTATGCAAAACGCTATATATGTCTCAAATGCAGTTGTTTTTTTCATAAAGCTGAAAAATTAAATGACTATGCTAAAAATCATTGCTGACATGGTAAAATCAAAGATTAATTCACTTGTGGAATATTTAAACTGAAGAGAACAATTTTGAAGAGCTTTCCGAATATGAAAAACATATTCCGATAGACCAACAATCCTGCCCTTTGCAGTTTACGACTTTGAGGCTCTTTTGATTAAGGAGCATGTAGAAAGCTCACATTAATTATATTTTGTTGCCTAGCATCAGCCCATCTCTTGTGCAGTACACACAAACGTCCCTGAATTTGATCCCCAATGTTTTGTAAACAAGAATCCTGACCAGCTTGTCATACAATTAATAAGTCATCTTGAAAAAATTCAACAAAAATGAAGTTCTATACTTTGATCAAACTTTTGGCCTATTTTTCAAACCCTTAATGAAAAAATAATGATAAGTCAAACCTGTATAAGGGAGCAAGAAGCCGATGTTAGACGCAAAAAAGGGCTCCTCAATAAACTAATTATCCTCAAAACCAGTCTATTTAAGTACTGCATTCAACTTACTTGTCTTGGCTTCAACTCGGGCAAATACAAAATCAATTCAATTAAAGAGAACCTGTTCCCTGCCTTTATTAAAAAAGTATGAAGTAATCCAGATAATAATAAATGGCCAAAAGCTATCTTATGAAATGGATTCAAACTATGCTTGTCAACAAGCAATCTCATATTTCTCAACATTAGCACATACGTAGCACCTGGCTTCAGTTTAGATACATTCATGAGAGCATACGAAGCATCATTGACTAGAGCAAAGTCCCCCTATGAATATCTAGATGCATTCGAAAAAAACACAATTACCAACGCCAGGCACCTTCTATAGTTTCCTGGAAGAGGAATGTATTAGTGCTGAGGATTATACGCAGTGTCAAAAATACTGGCAACAGGATAATATGACAAGTTTGAAGGATTATCTCATGTTTTACAACACACTAGATGTAGTCCCTTTTCTTGAAGCATGAACTAATATGGCCCATTTGTATTGGGCGTGGAATGGATATATTTTTGGAAGCAATGTCATTAACTGGTGTCACTTAGCGCTACCTTTTTAAAAGCATTCTTGGAGCCAAATGCTCATTATCATCGAAAAATTTGTTCCAAATTTATTATACTTTAAAATCTAGTATATGCGTTGGCTTATTTATGGTAATGACTCAATGTGACTTTTGTGGTGCAAAAACTGAAATTTTCGACTAAATTAATTCGTAATATTCGTTTTTTTACATTTTTCTCGTTGAACGGCCTGCCTGATGGGGTGAGTTCACTCATTGTCGGCCGTATTTTCTGACTCGACCCGTTCCCCATCGTCTTCGTCGGCGTTAAAATCATCCTGACCGTTGTCTGACAAGTCTGGAATATAGGGATATTTTTTTAAATTTCGTTGCTTTACATATAACTTCAGATCAAAAGCCAAAAATGTGCAGTTTTGTTTTACTCTTGTATCGTATCGTAAAATTCGACTCTTTGGCAAAACAAAATACTGTATTCTTTTGAATTTTTGATCCTCAATTCCAATCCAACAAGCTTTTATGGTCGATTTTGACTTATACAATATTTTCAGAGTTTTTATGATCGCATGCAAAAATGTACTTGGGGTAAACAGCAGACAGTAATACACAATAAAACCAAAGCAGAATGCAATAGAAGGGAACATGAACAGAAGATATTTTGCTTGAATTTGAGCCCAAAAGATAAAGATTTGTAAGAATTGAATAAAAACAAAAATTTGAAGAAATATTTTGAATGAATTTTTTTGAAAATTTTCTAAGCGTAATCCTGATAAAAGTTTAAAGTTCTCACCCGACATCAGCTCATAGCGTTCCCAGATTCCTAACATCGGTACATCCGGTTCTTTGTTTGGCTCCGGACTTTGTGGAGTGGACGGTATAATAATAGCTGGTGGCAGTAATATAGGTGGAGTTGGTGCCAGATATCGATTTTGACCATGGACCGGACAGTAGATGCAGATGCATCTCTCCAGTGTAGTTTGGCGCGCGGGACTTCCTTCTGACGAACTAGACAGACGTCGGCGCCGGCTGCCTATGGAGTAGCTGGTATTACGAAAGCGACGGTTATGAGAGCGACGACAGGTCGGCGTTGACGTCGGCATTGACGTCGGCGTTGACATCCATTTCGTACCACTAAAAAATTTTGATCATCTGAGCTGACATGGAAAAGGTTATTTAACGGCCCTGCTGGAGGTATAGGACGGTCTGTGACCTCGGGTTCCGTATTTAGATCGTTTATTGGATTCATGGGAGGGTCTTGGCACGTCTGAGATTCATTTTTTAGACCCTCAGAAACATTCTCGTCATGTGAGTTGATTCCAACACCATCAGAATCCATACCACTCTCGCTGTCGAGATGGTAAATTTGGCCAACCTCGTAACGGAAAAAACGATTTTCCGATCGCCATTTTGCGTACTCTTCATTCAAAAGACGCTCCAAATTGACTTGCTCAAGCGCTTGATAATTGGTCGAGCTGTTGTCATCATCAGTAGTGCTATTCTCACACGACTCGAGCGTTTCTATGGAATTAAAAATATTCACTAGATTGACATGGCCATTTCCCTCGATCCGTGGGATCAATCCTTCATCCTCTGTATCAAAAAGTTCGGGATTTTTGGATTCTTTATTGTCAGCCATACAATTTTCAACCAAAATATTATTATTCGTAGATGTCTGAGAATTTCTTCTGTTTAAACTCTGTATTAAAGGGTTGTATCTTTGAGTTCTGGGCTGATTTTCCCTCCAATTACTCTGTGCATTACGATTTAAGCTGTTTGATTCATGGGAGTTATTATTATTACGCCCAGAATTCAGGGATTATTTCCGAAATTTGAAGTTCGTCCGAAATTCCGTCTATTCTGATTATTGTCGAAATTTGCATTTTAGCCAAAATTTCTCCGATCAGAATTGTTATTGTAATTATTATAATTTAAACGATTTTGATTGCCATCATTATAACTAGAATAACTATTATTATTAAAACGGACAATCCGATTTCTACAAAAGTATGGATTATTATTAGAATAATTACCAAAATTGCAACGCTGATCGCCGTGAAAATTTCCACAACGAAAACAGGCAGGTTGCAAATATTGTTCAGTTCGGCGATTAGCTCCAGCGCGTTGCCAATTTTCTATCTGACGGACAGCTTTGACGATGTTTCGGATTCCTTCGGAATTCATATCGGTGTCTGAACGCAAAACGGTTAGGTTATAGTTCGTTTTAAGTTCTTGGGCTGTAGGGTATTCCTGGACATTTTCCCGAAAAACTTGCTGCTCCGTATAAATTGCTTTTCGGATAGCGTCCTTGAAAGTGTCGATTTCCTGATATTTTAAGCCTTCATAAATTTTAGGTAAAAAACCTCTAATGAAAATCGGTTTTAGCATCTTTTCACGAATTTTCGATGATACTTCAGGATAAGCTGCTTTTGCCAACTTTTTGAGCCTTTCGACAAATTTAAGAACGGACTCAGTCCTTTTTTGTTTTGCATCGTAAATAAGCCCTTGATAAATGTCGGAATCCCTACCTTCTGGGTATGCCTGATTTAGCTCCTCGATTATCTCGTCATACGTATATCCGGGGTGAGTTTTAAGGATGTCTGTCAAACTAGCTAGAGCTGTTCCAATAAAATGAGATTCTAAAAATGCGATTTTATAAGAATCTTCAGCTCCAGAGACACCTTGGAGCGTCATAAATTTTCTAAACTTTTCATACCAATCCGGAAAAGATTCTCCAAAAGATCCAGAAAACGATTTAGGTGGTCTTGTGCTCATGATTGCTCCCAAACGAAGAAGAGGGTCCCCTTGTATAGCTCGGTCAGCTCCTGATTCAGAACCTCAGTAAGATTACGTAACTGTTGGTTAATAGGGTCACCAAATTCATTAAAAGCGTGTCTAAAAGCAACAGCTAGATCTCTATCGTCATTAGCCATGGCTCGGGTAACTGGTCTATCTAAATTTTGAATCGAAAATTCCCTGATTTCTGACCTTTTTACTTGAGGTAAAATGGGCTGCCTTTCGCCAACCAGTTTAGATATATTAACTTGCGAGGTTTCAGGGGTACTTTGGGCTTGTGGAGGACCAAAAGTACTATCAAAAAATAAATCTAAGAAATTGCGATAAGCGTTTAAAATCGATTCCGGACTTCGAGTTCGAATAAACTGCAAAAGATTTTCGTGTGCTTGAAGAGTTTCGCCAAAATCTTCACCTGTTTCTAAATCTGAATTTTCGGGACTTTCCTGCCTACTTTCAGGTTCTACGGATACTTCAGGTTGGGAATCCGTAATTTAAAGTGATAATTATTTTGAATTTGTTTAGCTTTCCTTCACACCAATAATCAAATGAATTCAAACAATAATTATTCCTTCCAAATACTTCATATAATTCAATAAACTAGGTACTCGGGATTTAATAAGGACTTTTGGGACGAGCTGAAAAACGCTGGCCAAACGATTTCAGCAAGTAGGATTAATAACACGGCGCCGTCTTCTGACCGGAATCACGATAACAAGGTCAGGAAATAATATTAATATAATTTAATTCAATTTAAACTCAACTCTATTTTAGAGGAGCAACTCTATTCAAGAAAACCCGAGTAAAAAAATCAATTAATTCAAGCTTGGGCGATTTAAAAACTATGATACCTTTCCCTCTAAGAATATCCGCAGTATCCCCAAAATAAAAATCAGCAATAAATTCTTTCCCTATCCTTTCACTAGGCTGAAAATCCGGAGAATATTCCACCCCTTCGACCTTCGAGAAATAGAGAAATAGTCCCAATTGCTGTCGTGATTCAACAAAATAACAAACAAAATCTCTTGACTTCTAAATCGGTGTCTGAGGGAAAAATAAAATTCAACTATCGGAAAGCAAATTTTAAATTTGATAAACCTTGGAAAACCCGAAAGCAAGTTTACAAATTTAGGCGGAAGTCCGTTTGAAATTTTCTAGAATTCCCAAAAGGTGAGAATTTTTATCTGATTTTCTGGTACTCACAAGGCGAAAATGATCGTTTTTTTAGATTCACAATGGCGAATCCCACCGCTGCCACCAAATTATGTCACGTCTAACTCCTTTTGGTAGCGTAGTCCTTAGATCAACAATATTTATGATTTAGATTTTATTGTTGAAAGTAAAACTTACAATTAATTGAGAAGTGACGTAACGAATAAGGTTCGAAAATTTTCGCCGTACAGCCGGACTGGCTGCGTGAATATTGCCGAAAACGGTAAAGATTAGGTGAATGCGAAATAAGCGTTCTTGAGCTTGCAGTAAAATACGGAGACTTTCTAAACAGGGCGTACGGAACTGAGCAATTTAGGCAATTTAATCTCATTTTTATAGTTTTTCGGAGTCACGCGGTCTGGCGAGTCAGGGAATTAAGCTGGAGCTTAAGTCTGGCGGCTTGGAGTAAATCAACTTTGCTTACTTTAGTTTTTTGCTATGTTTTGTATGAGGTCCGCATGTATTATACGCAAGTTGTTTTGAACTTAGTTTTGTCCTTTTGACCTCTTTTAACCTCCCGCTTCCGCCATTCTTTCTATGCCTTTTTTGGTCTCACCGCTTTTTGTATCAATTTCACTATAGAGCGTATCATTGCGTTAAAGGAATTTATTGCATACCTGTGTGCTAAACTATTCCTATCTCTCAACATGTCGACTACGCTAATTGATACATTATTTTATTGCATTTCTGTTTATTGCTCGGATTTACACTGAGTTTACTCCTGAATTCCCAGCCGCTCTGTCTGACTTTCAAATCGGTTGAGTCAACTTCACTGTTGTGTCTGAAATCTCAGTTTTAATCCGCTTTTTGCCGTCTTCATGTCTGCGATTCGCATATAGTTAACTTATTACTTTTCACCTTTGTACTTTTGCCGTATCATCTTTCTCCACAATACCATGTTGGCTTCTTTGCGAACGCGATATACATAAAAATACAGTATGTGTATTAAGACTTAAAACGATTTACATTAAAGTTATGGTTTCCACTTCTAATTCAGCGCGTTTAATTACAAAATTATGTAATTATTAAAATTAATTCAACGATTATATACAGAATAAGTCATTTGCGCTGACAAAAACATTGCATTATCAAACTTACCAGGATCTTCATTAAGGAGCACAACTCTGAATTTCTTGTAAGCTTGCTTTTTTTTTGTTGGAGAATTTTCTGAAAATGTAAAAATCATACATGCTTATTACAGGCTTAATTTATAATTTATTACCTGCATTGGCAATTATCCCGAATCTTGCACTTATTCTTTAAATTTTGATACTGGCTGCCCAGCTGTAGAACTTTCTGCAAAATAAAATTAACATGCAAAATTTGTTATTAGAAAAAAAGAATTACGTACCTTGCATTCGTTTTATTGAGGTCATGATATCAATTGTGTGTGACACTGTATTTGTTGGCTCCAAATCTATGGACAGTATTTTCAGCTTGGTTTCTAGAGGAAAAAAATTCAAGGCAAACTAAAAAGCAAAAAAATGGTTAAATCTTACTGTTCACTTTTTGATTGCTTGCATTATATCTTCTTGTTTATCCATTTAGGTCTAAAATTGATTGGGCGACAATATGATCTTTCTTTTGTATTTTCATTCTTTATCATAAAAATTTTGTTCCACACAATGCCAGTTTTGACAAGTGCAAATGTTTTAAATGATAAATCAATTTTATTCAATGGTATACCATACAGAAGGGCAGAAGAAATGCTCTGGGAAGCATCTATAATTTATTTGTATTGATTCTGTGTCAAATTAATCCCAAAAATTGTTGGATAAATTTTTGATGGAATTGAATTGAAGGATTGGCAAACACGAAAACTGATGTTCACAGAATTTCTCCACAAGGATACTAAGCAGTACACATGGTCTCCAAAATCAAAGTCATGTGCATTTTGAACCATTTTCAAACAGGAATTAAACAAAGTGCCACTCTGCGCCTAAAAATTGATTCCAATGATTATTTTGGGTTGAACAGGCCTATCAAATTCCCGGTTCCCTGGCAACTAATTGCAATACGAATTTATGTCACTACCTACTAATCCACAATGTATATAAAAAAATTTGTTTACAATCCATTCCTCATCACACAATGACTAGAAAGATATGGTATACACATGCAAACAAATTTTAAACAGCATTATCAAAAAAGACCTGCCTTAACCTATTAATCATAATTGAACTATCAATTTCGCCATTAACAAACAATCAACACCATTTGCAGGTAAATCTTTTCCAAATATAATTTTTAAATAAGTTGTTCCTTCTCTTACAAGTTCCCAAATATTTCCATCAGAACCATCGGCGCCTAATTCTAACACGTAAAACCATTTTTAAAACAATTTAGGCTAATCATATTTCCTTTATCATCCTGAGATATTCCTAAGTTATCAAATAGCTGCACAAAAGCACGAATCATCTGATTATCATCAAAATTAAGTTTGTATGGCGTTGATGGTACTATTGTTGTCAAACTTGTGATTTTAACTTCCAAAATACCAAAATTTTAAAAATGAAATGGTGAATGCTTGTATGATTCTGTTGCTGCCTGGGCACTGACTAAACCAAGAACTAGGCGCCTTGGTAAAGCCCCTGAGAATAATGCAATAAGCGGTGTTGATCTCCAGTTTTCCATAATATGAAATGTTGTAATCTGAGTTCTTCTTATTGGATATTTTACTGTAGTATATTGCAACATAGATTCAATTGCCAGGGAAATGCCATCGGCCACTTCTACTTTTTTGATATAAAAGCACATCTGCTTAACCTAAATTTTGAAGTTTGTTCTTGGATTTTGATCGATATCAATTGAACAAAAGCTATCGCTGTTTCTATACAATTTTAGGCGTAATTTACATTGATTTATTAAAAATCTATCCAGAAGCATCAAATCAGCATGAATTGGCGCCATCAATTCCACCCAAGTACTATCTTCAAACATTTTCATCCTATTTTGAAAATCATGATTTTTGCCTATTTCATTCCCATTAATATTAGGGTGGTACATTGTTGCTTGTAACTGCGTTTTCTTTGCATTTTGGCCAAAATTCAGTTCCGTTTCTAAAAAAGACCAATAAGCATATTTGTCTCCGCTAAAATATAAACAAAAATTACTTCAGAATGTTTAATTCTTATTTTAATTTTCTCACCTATCCGAAATCAGCTTTCCATTGAGAAACATTTTGATCTGCTTTAAAAACTTCTTGCCAATTAAATTTATGAGCAGTACAAAATCACTAGCTTGGGTACCATCTGCCGCAGTTGTAATTTTGCATGCTGAACCATCAGGCTTCTGAATACGAATCACAAAATAAATATAATTCGTTGATAGGTCTAGCATATTCATATCAGGGGAAATACGAAATTCATATGGGCCTTCATTTGTATACGGATTTTGTAATTGAACTTCTGACCAGAATGATCTTCGAATTGCAACTTGAGTCATAGGAACAGTAAATAAATCCAACTCGCTCTTGCTGCTAGGAAGCAAATTTTCATCTAATAATTTGTCATAATTAGTTGCTAAAAATGTCTGAACCGACTTATTTATAAACTTTAATTTTTCTAAATGACGGTTTTCTACTTAACTTTCTCTTTTGAAGCATTTTGGGTTTTAGACCTTTCTTAATTCGACCTATACCTCTTCCAGATTGAATCTTATCCACAGTTTCACATAATGCCTGAGCAGCGGCAGTTTTCCCATGTTCTACAGCACTTTCTTTTAACTTACGACCACTCGCTACATCAGCAGCTATTTTTGAGCCACTCACTGAAGCATGCCTTCCAATTGTTTTGAATAATGGTAAAGCTAATCAATATAGACCTTTGAAAAAGCTTCCTAGTCCTGCCCTCAATGACAAGGTGCATATGCCTTAAAAGCACGTATCGCACCACCTATTTGATATTGCGGATTTGCTGACATTGTGCTTTGATAATATTCCAACCAATCATTTGTACTGTCTGGTACATAGATGATGTGCATTTTTATTGAAAATTAAAATGATGAGAGCGTTTTTTAAAATGAAGCTTCACAATAGACTTGCCAAATTTGAATGAAACAAATTTGTCCGAATCTGTCCTCATATTAATTTCTATCCACTCTGTATCCTTCAATAACAACTGCACATAGTGGGGGTTGTCAAAAATTTTATTTGTAACACTTCCAAATTTACCTTGCACATCAACAATACGTAAAAGTGGCCCCAATACATTGCCAACAATCTGATTTGAAACTATATTGCTGTACACATACATGGTATCTAAATTGTGCTTGTTTATATCAGGTGCTTTAGTAATGAATACCCTAATAGGCTCACTGTACTTTGTAAATCTGTATGTAGTTTGATTGAACCCTAAAATTTGAGATAGTTGTTTGTTAGCATAAACTCCTTTAATAACAATAGGATCAACTTTAAAAATTTTTTGATTTGTGGAGGCAAAATATCCAATTCACAAAATGCTGTTAGACTCAATATTATTTTGTATTTGAGACAGTCAATTCTGTACTGCCGTGTTAATAACATTAACCAAACTCTCTATAGTTGCATGATTTCCAGCAGGAAAAAGTATTCTTTGAAGTTCAGACTCCAGCTGCAACATTATTTAATTTTCACCCTGCTAGTTGTATACCATAAACAATGATAAATAAGCTCAACTAAACCAACTTCCCAATCGCCTTCTAATCTGATTCAATGTGGTAATTTGACATTGAAATTTGAAGTTGTGTTATTTTTTCAGTATTTCTAGGCAAAGTTTTATAATACTGACTATTATCCAACATGCTGAACTCTAGGCGAAAATTGACACAAATGAAATAAATGAGAAAACATTGGCTTTATATAAATTTCATTTTCAAATATGGTACGCAAAGTTGCAAATCAGGTTGAAAACAAGAAACACTAGGACAAACGTTATAAGTATTTAGCATATAATCGCACACAATGCTATCATTAAGCATGAAATTTAACATAAAATCCTGAAAAATTGTATTCATTTTTACATTTTGACATCCATGAAATAAGAAAAATACACAGTACATACCACACAATGCACTGAATGAATTTTGATAATGCGTTTTATTACAAGTTTGCAACTTGTATTTTCTTTGCCTGAAATAAACAAATGATTCGACAAAAGGAGCGAGTCCTAATGTATCAAAATAATCAACATTGTCACTAGAATCAAAATAAAATGCAACCCAATGCTGTCCACTCTAATAATGACGGTCTGTGTTTGCAATCAGCGCAGCTGGTTGAAAATGGAATCTTGCAAGAAAGCTTGTCACTTGGAAAAACGCCCAAAACATCCATTTAAAAAGTGTATCCTTTTGTATCATATTTGCAATTTCAAAGCCATTCATTATAAATCGGATTCCAAAATCCACTCATTAAATTTATCAGGATATCCAAACCACTTTACAAGCAATTGAATTTGTTCATTTCTTACATGCCGCTTCTGTATAATTTCTTCATATTTAAGTGTACAATTTCATTATATTCCACCTTTTGCAGTTCTCATTCATAAAATGTTCTAACAATGGCTTCACCGCCCAAGTCAATTAGTCTATATACAGGTTCGGTTGTACAGCTGATTATGTGAGAAATTTTAAAAATTTTCTCAGTAAACTGTGGAAGATAGCTTTTATCAAAAATTTTGTGGTACTTGGAAAGGCAAACATAATCACCAACTGAAAATTTGGGGTTTTTATTAATTTGCACTTTTCCATATAGATTATTTAAAACGTGTTGTACATTTTTAACATTTACATCTATGGGATTCATTTTGATAGAGCAATGCACTGTATTATTGTAATTTTTAATAAATTTTTCTGATATATTAGTCCATGTAAATGTTCCTTTTTGGGTAAAATAACGGTACATGCTACTGTTTAATGTATGATTAAATCTTTCCACAATAGCACATTTAATATCCTCATTTTGAGATAAGAAAAAATGAATTTCTTTATCATTCAGCAAGTTTTGAAAGTCTCAATTTAAAAATTCCTTTCCTTTATCTGTGTGTGTTTGCCACGGTGGCCCCTGACCTTCAGAAATTATGCTTTTATGGGCAATTGAAATGCTTAAACCAGATTTATTTTTGAGTGGTTTAGCCCAAGCATATTTGCTTAGCAGATCGATACATGTTAAAATGAATTTAAACCTTTCATTGTGATTCTGTAATGAAGTCATATCAGCTAAATCAAGCTCCCACTGATGATCAATATCAAAAACATAAATTTTGTTCTGCTTAAATTTTTGGAAAGCTGGCTTATGTAGAGTATAAGTATCTTGGAAAGATAGCACTTTTTGACTTGAGCTAATGTGATTAAAGAATCTTTAGCCTTTGCAGCATCATATAGCAATTTTACATTCGCAAAGGATGAAGGATTGTCTAAATTCTTGTAAATAGATTAAAGTAACTTTTTATTCATCATACAATGGAGAATAACGGATTGATTTTCTAGATTCCCATTTTTCTCTTTTAGCTTTTCTATATGGCGTTTGTTTAACAGTATCAGCAGATGAACCTACTGTGGCAGAATCGTATTCAGTTAATGAAGCAAATTCTTTAGGTTCTTGCTTATATAGTTTTTCGGATAACATTTTACGCCTATTTGGATTTTCAACATATGCTTTGTGAAAATGTTCTAAAAACAATGCATGTGCATTCATGGATGTTTTGTACAAACTATTCAAATGAAGCAGCCACCATTTTCAACAACCGACCAAACCAGAGTGAGCTTTGATGAGACAAATGAAAATTTACTCTGGTTGCACTTTCAAGAATAATCTTGCTTTGGCAAATGATTAGTCAAATTCAAAATTTGAATTAATCTTTGCGCATTCTTATAAGAAAGGTTCATTGATGCAATATGCAAACTAGTAAATAAATCATCTATTGCACAGCAAATATATATCTCACGATTATGAACAATTAATCGAAAGCAGTCTTTATTTTAAATTCTTTGCCACGCCCAATCAGGCATTCCATGTTTTCATTAATAATTCCAATCATTTTCTTGTTATCAATAATGTATATTGTTGTTCTATTTAGTGAGCTAGGAGAATGGATCAAAATGGTAGAATTTTTGTATTTTCTGGATTGAAAATCGTAAACTACTGCTGCAATAAAGGCTAAAATAAAAATCATCGCTAAGAAAGGTGATGCCATCATTAATCTTCTTTTGCTAGATGTTGTTTGATGTAAAAATGTACAAATATTATGCCGAGCTTCCATATTTTGAGAGAGAAATAAGAGAAGAACAGCAATTTTAAAGCGCAAAAATTAGTAGCATAAAAATTTTGTAATGTTTTTTATGTTTATTTAGAAACATAAACATAATTTTTCGCATCAGATAGAGAAATATTTGTTCCTAATCGCATATGTTCTGGCGTCATTTTATTCAAATCAACTAACAAGTAGCCATAAGGTACCTTTGTTGCATCTAGAAACGCTTTGGTAAAACGCTTTAATCCCGGAAAAATTTGCCTGCCCAGGGTTTGTATCTGAAGGATTTTTCATCAAAACTAAATATTGGGCATTAATTCTACTCGCTCTTATTACCATCAAAAAAAGCATTTAGCACAATATGTATAATATAAAGATTCCAATGATGAGAGTCTTTTGTATAAGAGCTCATTTAATCTCGAATCTGCCTTCAATTCGCTCATAAAATCATCCAAAATTAATAATTTTGGCTCAGCTTTGTTAGTCTATAAATCTTCAAAATTAGGGATTTCTATTATAAATTGCACTTTTTCTAATAAGGTTTTGTAAGTTGGCTGCCATTCAGTAAATGACCAATAAATTTTTTGAGGCGGAGGGTCTATTAGTTCATCTGATAGGGTTACAATCTTTTTCACACATTTCGTGTTTCTAGATTTAGTTGGTGCAGCAACAATGCAAGTAAGAGGGTGCTTCCACCTGACATCCATATTCCCACCTTATAATTTACAAAAATGACCAAATTGTAATATACACTCGCTTGTATATCCTGCATTCTGGCGCTTTCAATTTTTAAGTTCCTAGCAAAAATTGAGTTTTGGCAAGATCAAGAATAAAAGTTTTAACTACCATGGTATCCAAAGTTCAAACTCTACTGCAGCGAATAAATATGTATGGAGTATGTGATTTAATTTCATCATTAAACGCATCAATTCTCCCTTTGTTTGCAGTGCAATGCATGTCTTGTTCAATAAAGGTAGCAAATTTTGGTTGTTCTAAAACAGTCAAGTTGTAAGTAAGTGTTTCCTTAACATAACTAGGCAATTGTAGAAAAAAGAAGTTTATTTGTTTCGCCACAATTTGATATAAATTTAATCTTTTCTGTATTATTAAAAATAGCAGAATGCACAATCGTTAATTCGTATTTTCTCGGTGGATTATTAGTAGAAAGTGACCATGAATCGTGACTATTAACAAGCATTATTATGCATTGAAATATGAATTCTAGCATAAAAAAAGCTGTATTCATTTCTAATATTTTAGACTAAAGCAGAGAACCTTCTATTCAGTAAAGAAATGGTTCTAAACACTGAATTATTTATTTAAACACTGCATTACATATATAAGACATAATTAAAATCCATTGGGTAATGTACAAAAATTATGACAAATGACATGTTTATTGTAGACGATGCGAAATTTCTTAGACATAATTTTTGTAACGACTTTTCTGCCTTCCTGTTTTGTTGTATTTGTCTAGAAACGATATAAATTTGTTTTCTGCAATTTTGTCTAACATTGGCGCGGACTAAATGATGTAAGGATAAAAAGTTAACATGTGTAACAGCAACATGTGACAATGTTATTCCTCGGACTTTGTGAGCATAATGATTTTTTTTATCTTTTGTGCTAAAAACGCGAAATCCATAGTTTTTAGGTCCTGCACTGCAAAATTATGTAATGTACGAGTCTTTTCCATAATCTCACAGCTCGTTGGTCATCTCACCGAGGCATGATCCAATTGGCAGCTGGTATTCATCAAGCTTGTCCACGTTTGAGACAAATATGACGCTATCAGTGTCAAAATATAATGCTGGGGTACCTAGCTGCTCAATGTCAGAATAGAGCTTCAAACGAGCTTGTGCAGTCGTATAGGCAGCAATCACAGGATTTGTGTTGCCCATAACATCCACAAAGTCTTCATTTTGCTTATAGGTGACGCCTATTATCTCTTCATTGATCATATTGATAGCTAGAATCATGTTGGCAGGCTATAAAAGGAGGGCATAGTATTTAGCTTAGTCTTTAAAGTAGACGGTCTTGTTGAGATTGTTCCTTTGACTAAACTTAGAAAGCATGGAATTTCGAAAAAAGCTTGAATATTTACAATATAAATTTTTGAAAATAGTATAAAAAATAAAATTTAGTATTTTAGCAAATTCGACAAACAAGCAAAAATAAGTTTTTATTTAGCTTTAATGTAAAAATCTTATATAAACGCTAGAAAAATGCAAAATCACATATATTTGCTATCAAAAATTTTAATCTAGACAAATTTCATACAAAACCGACAAAGAACACAATATTTTTAGAATATAAATCCAAATTTATTGCTAGAAATGCAAAAAAAATGCATTGATCACATGAAAAGCTAAAATAACACCAGAAAACAAAATAAACAGAAAAACAAATTAAAGAATGCTAAATATAAAGAGTATGTTGCGAAAGTGAAACACAAATTCTGAAAAATGCATCAAACCACATATGTTTACTAAAAAAATTTAAGGTTTAGGCAAAATCGACACAAAACTGATAAAAAACGTAAAATCGAAGAGTTTCCATCCAAATTAAGCTCAAAAATGCTATTTGAATGGCAGAAACATTAGTTAAAATGTTTAAAAACACTTGCACGTCTTAGACTATATCAACAAAATTGGCATAAAAAAGCAAAATTTATAGAGTCTAGCTAAAAACAAGATTTAAATGCTGGAAAATGCATTAATATAATTAAAAACTAACACACAAAAGTGTTTAATTCATGTGCTTCATCTAAAATAGTTATATTTGTTACACATTTTAGCAAAAAAAAACGCAGACGAAAATCGCAATATTTGGAGCTTAAAAAGTTTTGAATAAAATTTAATGCTAAAATTGTGATAAATTAATTAAAAGAAGCGATGTAAACCTGTTATTTCAGCAAAATTGATGCAAAACTGATTAAAAATTACAAAATCTGAGTGCTTTCAACCAAATTTTCAAGGAAAAACCTGATATAAATGCCAAACAATGTTCTGTGACGCTCAACAAAAAAGTAACACTTTAAATCGACAACAAACTTATAAAAATGCAATATGTGGGGAGTCTAGATACCATTTATCTAAATTTTATGCGAATATATGGAGAAAAAATGCATCAAACAGAAGGTAATCATAACAAAAACAGCATATTTTACCAAATTTGACTAGTAGAAAAGAAGATTTGGTGTCAAAATGCAAGCCAAAATTAAAAATTTTCTCACCTTTCCCCAAACCTGATTCTTTTCAATCTTGTCAGCATCGAGTAATATCCTCTCACGATCCTTAATGTCAGCAATGTAATTTGATTTATACTGGTTTGTTACGACTCCAAATGGGTATCCTTTAGCCTGCTAAAGGTTAACAAAGCACAAAATTGAAATGTATACAAGAAACATAATAAAGTCAAGTCATTTTCACCAATTTCAGTTTCATGAATGAATTCACGTAATCAATGGATAAACCGCCTTGTGGATTGCAAATTGCATTAAATTGATCAGTAAACTCGTAAAGACAGACTTAATTCATAAAAAAATTAAAAAAATTACTTTGTAGCCTTTTCCAAAGCTTTGTAGACTACGCGTGTAACCCAAGTTCCTTTGAGAGCATGCTCCTGGTCGCTGTGGCGGCATGTCTATTTTGTTGATTCTTAACGCAGATCTGGCAGAGTGGAAACATCAATTTCCCCCCAGGATGAAATGATAAAATGAGATGAAATAGTTTCCTTGGTGACAAAATGTCACACTTTATAATGCCTTCATATGGCTGATTTTCCAAAGTCACAGTTTTAAAATTTTTGGTAATGATTTTTGAATGACCCAAAGGGTAAAATCCGTATTTGTTCACATAAGGGTAGAGACTGCAGACAAATGCGTTGTTAATTTTCTGCACTGGTAAGACATTTTTGTCTCTTTTGATCTTGTGGTACAATTTGATCGCATCAGTTCTTCCACTGTAGAATGCTAAAAACTCAATGTAAAACATTAAAATTTAATAAAAAAAATAATGCACATAAAAAATTTGATTCATTTTAATTTTTAGATTCACTTATCTTCGCTTGGGCTCAATGGTGGTTCCTCCGTGACCACAGTGTCAAAACGATTCCATTTCTCAATTAGCCATAAGCTGCCACATTAGATCGCAGTTTCAAATTTTGACGAGCTTATACCCCGCCTGCTGAATAAATTTGGCGCGCTGTAATGTCCGCTTGTAGGCTTCTTTGGCAGTAGAAGCCCTGTCAGCCGCCAGCTGGTTCCGTTTTGGCTTTCATTTCGGGCAACCATGCCAGTAGCAACCGTAAAACTTGTACACGGTATCATTGCAAAAACAATCTACTCAGAACTTTTCAATTTTTACTTCGTAACCATTCTGTTTAAGCGAAATATATTTATTTCCAATGTGACTAATCCATTTAATCCATTTTATAGCAATTATGGACTGTTTTTCGTTCCTTCTGTACCCATCATTTGGAACAATGCCTATAGTATTTGGTTACAAAAATAATTTGCAAAACGGTATTACATGCACTAGCTATTTATTGTTAATGAATGCTGAAATAGGTCTACCGTAGTTTCGTAAACAAACATTTCTCCGAATTTAAGGCTGCGTTGCCTCAAAACGGCAACGTCACTTTTGCAATAAGCCAAAATTTCGCGCTTAAAGTAAAAAATCTGAAAAAAACGCATAAAATAGGCAAATTTGCCAATTTCATTGGAAAAAAATTGAACGAATCAATAATTTTTACCGTTTTGTATCAGATTGACATCAATTCCATTCCTATTAAAGAGAACAATTTAAAAATAACAAGTAAAAATATCTCACCTTTTTTACCGTTGCTGATAATTTTTGGCATTTTGCCTTGTTTATAGAAGAATTGTAAAATAAACTGTCCATCAAAGCCTTTGGCATTGTTGGTAATCGCCATCACATGTTTCATGCTGAATACAAATTAGAGCTGTGCCGGGGCCGCCTTTTTGCCGGGGCCGGGGCCGGGGCCGGGGCCTAGGCCCCGGTGCCGGGGCCGGGGCCGGGGCCGGGACCTGGCCGGGGCCAATAATAGCGTGCTTTACCATACTCATAGTACGACCCTGCCCTACCCCTTATATGTAATGTACCTATGCATATATTCTTGCTTGTAGATATGCACGTCAAGCGTTAATATTTGCTCGGATTACAAGATATAACAGAACATGGGCATCGGGGGATCCAGACCCCCAGAATTCTCATTCTCCCCCCCAAAAAAAAATCCGCTAGACCCCCCAAAAATTGATTTTCAGAATTTTTTGTTTTTCTGCGGTTTTTTGATGCTAATGGATAGCTCATTGAGAGACGCGAGAAAACGGTGTTTTTTTCGCTCTACCATATATTATCAGGCACTTTTTGACTTTGAAAAATGTTGGACCCCCTAGAATTTTTGAGCTGCCCATGTATGGATTTAACTCCTCTGACTTGGATGCGTTTTTCAATGTGCTTTACTTTGCACTTTTTTAGGCTTATTATTCTATTTGTTCTGATAGACGTAGCTGCCTGCTACCAAGCAAGCTGGAAATGCTCGTCTATATGAATTGCAATTTAAAATATGTCAATTTTGATTATTAACTAGAAATTTGCACCAATCTGACATAGTGAAATAAAGATTTGAATTAGCAAGATCTGTGGTTTGCTTGAAATTGAGTTTGAAGGTAAATCTGCCCAAAACATTATCAATTTTCTACATTATAATCAACTCTAACATTGGCCCCGGCCCCAGGTGGCGGGGTTAGCCTGGCACCGGCCCGGGGCCGGGGCCTAGGCCCCGGCGTCTGGCTGGGAGCCGGGCCTGGCCCCGGCACAGCTCTAATACAAATATACAAAAATCGTTCAAACAAGTATGGCACACAAAAATGCGCTTATTTTCGGCGCAGCGGTAGCATAGAGGAAAGTTACCGATTTTAGATGTCATCACACACAATGTGCGCAATGCATGATTTGAATGTGTTTCCAACTCTGGACCATAGGAAGTATCTGTCAAGATGCGTTCCTGCGTAGTCATAAAGTCAATGAAAACAAAACGCGGAACAAATTCTATTTTTTCGCGCTTTTTAATCTCCTTACCACCATCATAGTCATCAGAATCGTCCTTATTGTCTGCAATTTTTTGCATATAGCATTGATGTCCTGAAAAATATAGAACAATAAAGTCAGAATTTAAAAGAAAATTGAAATTTATATAACCCTTTTAAAGGACGTATTTCTTGCAAATTCAACAATGAAAATAACTGTATTTATGTTTCTTCTTTTGGGCATCCCTGTGATGCTTGCCGCATTTCTTGCAACGTTGAACGCGCATGCAGATCGAAGTCTCGCTTGTTTTATTTTTCCGTTTTAGTTGGTAAATTTTGTGATGATATGCAAAGCATGCTTGGTTGTAAAAGTAACCATTGCATGTTTAACATGTTAAAATTTTTGATTTTTCACAAGGTGGCGATTGATAACAGGATGCACATTTTAAAAGTGCATCAATGTTTTTCCTTTTGCTTATATGATTTACAGCATAACTCACAAAAATAATTATTCGAAAAAAGGCGGCAACTTTGCTAATAACTGTGTAGTGACTGTCGTGTATGTACAAATGCAGTACTTTGTCTGATTTTGTTGGCCCTGTAAATGTGCGAAAAAACTTAAAAGTATGGCAGAAAAATATTCATCAAGTTTCATAAATCAATTAAAAAAGCTCAAATATTTCAGTAGGTAGTGATTATTGTAAGCAAGAGTATCAATCATGGATAATGAGCGTATAAGGCAATTTTAAAACTCTACAAAAAAATCTCCAATTAAACAGCAAATTTCGAGAATAAAGCCCCAATTGTATGAATCACAGACTGAAATTTTGGCGCCGATCCTTGGCAAAAATTTTGCTTCAATTAGCGCTAAAAGGATAAATTTTGAAACTTATATTTGCATAATCACAAATTATAATTAATTAATGTAGCGTCGGTCATGCAATAACTTGTCTTATCTGCCATATGGATGGTGATTTATTGTGTTTACAGTCTTTTGAAATTACAGAAGCCAAGTGCATTGGTTGCTCAAATAATTAAATTTTAATTTTTCTTTCTTTTCTGCATCAGCCTAGGTTCTATAGCTATTGTGGCTTGTTTTTGGTAACAAAATGACGCAAGCCAATTAATGCATTTTCCCAATGGCACAAAGTTCGTTTGTTCTCTTAAAGCTTGAACTTGCCTGTGTGTTGGTAACGCAATCATTTAAGTTCTCTATAATTGCTAATTTTGTTAGTCAGATTCATTCAGTAAAGCGCCCAAAATCGCTCAAAAATGGTCTAACACGCCAAATTGATCAATACAAGTCAAAACCGACTAAAAATTCCAAAAGATGCGGACTTATTACATTAATACCTTGGGCTATATTGACTATTCAATATCAAGAAGATTGTTAAAAATTTAACTAAACATTACAAGTCACAACAACAAACAAGCAATAGAATTTCACATAAAATCAATAGAAACGGCGCAAAACGTAAACATTTACAAGATTTTCTAAAGAATTTGTTCATTCATATTCATAAAAACGTTCAATTCGTTAAATTAAAACTTACAAATTTATAATCTATTGGAGAGAATATCATTTAAACTCGTAAATTTAGTCATAAAAATTTATTTGATTCATAAAAAATTATCAAAATAAATTTTATAAATTTATTTTTAAGAAAAATATTAAGACATCGATTTTCCAAACATCTAAATTTAGACAATTTTTTCGCTTTACTCTATAAAATTCATCTCACCCTCGAATAATTATTCATTTCTATCGCCTTTTGCAAAAACTTTAATCTGGTAGCCAGGTAAAGCGTTTTGCAGTTTATTCAACACGGGGATGCCACATGGACCATCATCATTTTCAAGTCCAGCTATTTGCATTAGTTCTGAAGCTTTGAGCTTTTGCGTTATTGTGCCTTTGTAATCTCTTTTAACGCTATTCCGCTTTTAAGTAGGGTCATTCTTATGTAAATGTGCGCGAGCAACTACTAGGGCTCTGGCGATGCATAAATTATCCTCATTTCGAATTTGAATAAAGCAGCCGCTATGGGGCCCCCGATTTATAAAGTTATCGTGCAAAATGTGGTTACGATTGGTGTATAATCCAGGGCCAACTATGTGTTTAACTCTGACAATTTTTACAATTGATTCCGCCGAATCAATTTTGACTTCTTTGTTTGATTGTAAAATTCGTTCTATTTGTTTTAGAATAATATCGCCATTATTGTTTTTCCGATCCCTATAATTGTTGTAAAAATTAGTTTTGCGCTAAAATTAACCAAAATTTGAACGCTAAAGTCAAAATTTTAACATTTTTCCTTTAGTACATTATGTAAATATCGAATAAAAAAAAATAAAAATTCTATATTAAATGGCAAACTTTTGGAACTTTCTGGTATTTTTCCTTATTTTGTTTTGTGAAGAATGAAATAATTAACAACAATAATGCTCATGGCTCATTAAATCAACAATATAAAATGAGTAACGTCAATAAAAATAATATTTGTTGGGACAAATATGCTAAATAGCAAAATTTGAGAATTTTCTGATATTTTGTTAAAGTAAAAACTCTCACTTTCAAGAATTAAATAACAGTTGAATTTTTAGCCTTCAATCAAAAAATTACTAATCTGAAGTGAATCAGAACAGGTGTATCTAAATCTGAATTTGACAACTGTAGACCAACGTACGCTATTGGGTACGATCTCGATAAAATATTATTAATAGCATGGTCAAAAATATTGGCAAACAGTCAAGCGAATTTGTACAATCTTGAGAATTAACGAATCGGATGATGTACTCGGCAGCATCAATATTAAATCGCTTAATACGTTGAAGTGTGGGATCACTTAGTTCATAAAAATAATCTGGCTAGAAATTGCCGCCAACTCGATCCTGCAAATTGTTCCACTCATCTACAGTAAGCAAACTAGCCGTTTCAAGAGAATCCGAATCTTCATCATCTGTAATGTCTTCCAGTATTGAAAAATTATTTTCTTCACTCAAATGCACATCAAGTAAGGAATCCACAGACTCGTCCATGTCTGAAAAATTGCTGTAGTCCAACGATAAAGTATAATCGTGATCAATTTTGGGAGAGCTTTCAAAATTTTATGCTGACTCAAAATATAATAATAATAAAAATTTTCCAGAAAACCGGATAATTTATAATGATTGTGTTCGAAAAAGAGGCGTACTTAAATTAGCATATCATTAGCATGATTAACATATAAGCTAAAAGTGCAACAGACAATCGACGCTAATTTTAAAAAGGACACTACATGACGAGTGCAGACGCCTAACAGGACGCCATTTCTAATTAATTATGCATGAGCGCGCGCAAAAGCAAATGTAGACGTCAACTAGCGGCTTTATTATTACTTAATTCTATTACTGTATGCATGCAGGGACCCCTGGGGACCCTAGCGAGCAAGCAACACTCATAGCATTAGTGCACGCTTCAACATTGTATATACTTAAGCATTGTGTATGCTTAAGCACTGTATATGCTTAACTGTACCCCCGTAGGGTCATCCCCTTTTACTAGTTGTATATCGTCATACCATTGTGCATTTCTTGAGGACTAAGTTATTTGACGGATGAATAGCATAGACCTTACTCTTGGCCAAACATGAAAAGATAGTATTGCGATAGCTTACTCGAAAATAAGAAATAAGCCTATAGTAAATTTAGAAAAACGATAAAAAAGTGTGTTAGTGATCATATTATATATACCCTTTATTAATCACATGGTTCTGCGTATGCGTTTACTATATGCTTAAAAGCAGTAAAAATGTAAAATACGTTGTAAAGTGTAAAATAATGTAAATTGTAGAGTAATGTAAAGTATTTTAAAGTGTAAAGTAGTATGAATTAGACTATGACTTCCTTCAGCCCTTTTGTGTGCGCTTGTGTGTGTGTGTGTGTGTGTGTGTGTGTGTGTGTGTGTGTGTGTGTGTGTGTGTATGTGTGTGTGTGCATAAGTATGTGTGTATGTCTGTGTGTATGTGTGTATGTGTGTGTGCACGTGCTTTGGTGTTGTAGTGTAAAGGGCGCCTCCCTCTGGGTTCCCTATCAAACTAAGGCTTTTTGTGAAAGAGTGAAGCAGGATCTGAAGTAGTCAACCTTCAATCCCCTCTTTTAGCCTATGTTTATCAAAGATTTACTGTGCTGCTGTGTACAGGAACCCTCCACCAGAGCCCCTTATTGTCCTATGCTATGCATATGCTATGCTTACCTATAGCCTGTCTCACATAAGTTCGTGTATAAATTCTATGAATTTAAGATGAAATTAAGCCGATGGTTACTATAATTATATATATATATATATATATATATATATATATATATATATATATATATATATATATATATATATATATATATATATATATATATATATATATATATATATATATATATATATATATATATATATATAGTAGTAGTAGTAGATAGATAGATAGATATATATATATATATATATATATATATATATATATATATATATATATATATATATATATATATATATATATATATATATATATATATATATATATATATATATATATATATATATATATATATATATATATATATATATATATATATATATATATATATATATATATATATATATATATATATATTAGCGCTTCCCAATAATATACTTGGGTACCCCTAACACCTGTGCATCCCCCCCTAGAGCTATAACGGGACACTTCTTGACGGTGCGGTTTTTTTAAAGGAAGATAATAAATAAAAATTCGCTGCCCGTGTTTTTTTGTTTTTCTTGAAACTCGAAACTAACTGTGTAAAGGAGGTGTAAAGTTTTTGTGTAACGTTATAACATGGCAATACAAATTTTGGGACCTTTTTACTGCGGCATGTGGTCAACTGAGTATTGATGACTCGAACAATTAAACATTACAGGATTATAGAGGGATGAATTCTACATATTAAGATTTTTTTGGTTTTTTAAATTCGCATTAGTTCTCGAATGGCAGTGTAAAGAGTGCGAAAATCTGGTGGTGAAAAAGCACATTTTGGTCGAGTTTTCAACTTGTTTATGTCTGATGCTAACTCCGGTTATGAGTTTTTTAAAATGTTTTCTAGCACAAATGTAGAGCGGATCAAGGGCTACATTCTGCATATAAGCAAAGTCTTCTACGCACTATGGTGAGTTAGATCCTGGGGTTTAAAGTTTATACTCTAGTGGATGACGTAAAACACGGATTTTTAACTAAAGATTTCTCTGCCAAATTTTTTTCCGCTTATGAGACAGGGTAAATTTAATACAGTAGTAATAAAGTGCCCTTCAGGGGCTACACATCGCAGCAAACCGCATTTAAAAAAACGCAATATTGAGTTATTTATGGGGGTGTAAGGTTCGAAATCAGACGTGAAGAATAGGCGAAAAAACACGTTTTTTCTCTAATTTTAATTGGTAAATCATATCAAATAATTTTTGCAACAGAATTTTTGCACATATAAACGTACTTCGACTCAAAAGCTACAAACTGTACCAAACCGAATTTCTTTACACTCAATTGGGAATACGGTACGGATTTTTAAAGTTTACAATGTTCTGAATGATGGAAAATATGTCTTTGATTGGGTTTTGTTCGCCACTTTCTCCTTTCAGAAGTCAGGATAGGTCCAATAGAATAAAAATAAAGTGCCTTATATGGGGTGTATGTCATAGCGAATCGCGTATGTCTAAACCAATATTGAGCGAGTGTAATGTCAAGAATGGGGTGCTTTAAGCAAGTTTCTGTCTTGTTTCTTTCTGCCAGCTTCTCCGATTATGAGTCAGGGACATGATTCTCAAGTCTGTAAATGAACCTGAAACCAAATTCGATACGCAATTTTGGCGCGTATGTTTAAACTTAACAGTTCAGTGAAGTGGTTTAAACCAATATTAATTTATCCTTACGACATTATGGAGACTTACTATTTTCATAAAAGTTGGTTACACACAATGTGATAAATATCATTTTAAAATTTACTGAAACAAGCACGCAATAACATGCAAGAAATTTTCCACATATGTTTATGTATTTAGCTATCTTCAATCATAGCGATTGGGCGAAAATCATTGCGCCCCGTTTGCTACGCAATCTACCCAACTGTAAAGAAATGTCCACATGAACGACGCATGCATTTTACTTTGAAATGCGTGTTTCTTAGGTCCATTAGCCAGTGCATTTCTGCGGGCAGTCAACTTTATCGGACTAAGAGTCAGCGAGAAGTAAAATGACAAAACGTGAGATTATTTGTTGAAGTTGCATCATGGTCGAAGTAAGCAACGATCAGAAGCCATACGGGAATTCCAGCTTGAGCACAGAAAATAATGCTGCTTCGACTTCAGCTAAATAATATTGCAAACGCGCGGAGTCGGAATATAATTCATACAATGCAAGTATAAATTGCTAAGATGGAAGCAGTACCTAATGACATTCGCTACAACACTGACAAAGATAGGAATAACTACTATTTTTTGCTAACAAAAAGTTGGGTACTAGCAAGAAAAAATGCTCCGATGGAACAAAAAAAGGTAGAATATACTTGGAACAAAGAATTATCAAGGACGTAAAAGGAGGGGACTAGAAAAAAGCTACTATCTACAAATGTCACAAAATTTGCTAAAACTCAGAAATTTCCTGAACAAAGAAAAATGAAAGTAAGTAAATCAAAGAAAAAACCTACCTGTGCCTAAAACTGCAAGATCTGCTAAAAATCTGACTTTTTCTAAGCATCGCAAAAATCGAAGTATATTCTGCGGCCTGCAGAAGAAAGCAGCATCCTGTCAAACAAAGATAAAACATTGGGCTAGATAACTGAACTTCTCACTCTTCAAAAGCAGATATCGCCAAAGCTGAGCAGCGCCATGTTGCAATATTTTTTGGGTCAAAAAATAGTAATTATGGTATGTTGCAAAAACGGCTATTTTCGACGTTTCTGATTTAACACTGGTGCATACCCCTAGCCTCCCATGCCTAATTGTTATCAGTTTACATGGACAGGAATGAAATGTGGGTGATCTGGTGGGATTAAACGCCAGAAGAGTACTGGAATGGACGCATGCCTTATATAGAAATCACAGTCTTTCGTTGCGGTATCGCAAATAATCATAGGATATAACTTTTTGTAATATTTATCTAGCCACAATATCGAATAAATTAATGTTGCAAGTGATTAGCAAAAACGCAGATTTGAGATTTATTTTATAAGCTTAACATTAAGCATTGGACACCATACCTAGAATTAGGGGGTTTGGGGAGTATGCATCCCAAGGCAAAATACCCAACAAGAAAGCGCAAATACCCAACAATACCTCCAGAATTCAATTTTTTTAAATCTTTCTGCTCTTTTTGGGTTTTTTTGGTAAGTACCAATAGATAGAGCTCGACAAGAAACGTTCAAAAATGGTGTTTTCTTCGCCATAGCACTATTTTTAAAGCCAATATTCCAATTTGAAACCCCCCTCAGAATTTTGGAAACGCCCATTGTATGGTGGACAATATGATAAGGTTCACCTATTTTTTTCAGAGGCCGCAGAATATACTTCGATTTTTGCTTTGCTTAGAAAAAGTCTGATTTTTAGCAGATCTTGCAGTTTTAGGCACAGGTAGGTTTTTTCTTTGCTTTACTTACTTTCATTTTTTCTTTTGTTTAGTAAATTTCTGAGTTTTAGCAAATTTTGTGACATTTGTAGATAGGAGCGTTTTCTAGTCCCCTCCTTTTACGTCCTTGATAATTCTCTTTGTTCCAAGTATATTCTGCCTTTTTTTGTTCCATTGGAGCATTTTTTCTTGCTAGTACCCAACTTTTTGTTAGCAAAAAATAGTAGTTATTCCTATCTTTGTCAGTGTTGTAGCGAATGTCACTAGGTACTGCTTCCATCTTAGCAATTTTATACTTGCATTCGCATTCGCTCAACTCACTCTATCAATACCCGCATTAACACTACGTACAGTAATTAAGCTTATTCAACAAGTCAAAGAACGACAAATCAATTACCTGCGGAATAAAGCATTTATGATAAATTTACACATGTATGATAAGGTAACCAACACTTATAACAATTTCTAAAGCAAACCATTATGAATGCGGAGCAACATGCATGAATAACAATTTTTGAATCACTATACTCAAAAAACTGTAGTGACTTTGGCTGAAGCAACAATCATAATATTGTACTTTTATTACTGTAGGCAATTTTTCAATCACATCTGTGGTCACTTGATAATGAGCTGAAAATTGATTCTCATGCACAGAATTACATAAAATACATAAGACTGTAGCATCAACAGTAAGCCAAAACCTATGTTCTAATCGTTATAAGACCACTTTTTGAGAAGCGTCATTGCAAACAAACGCGCCCAATTAGCATCATACCTTAAATTATTGTTTTTTTGAAATTAAGAAAAATATTATGTTTTTGCATGGCTCTAGGTCAAAAGTTCATATGCAGTGTTTACTTACATAAACAGAACGCACAGAAGATTTTAGTCAGATTCGTAAATCTGATATTACGCGGATATTACAATTAACATTTTTAAAGACATTACGTCTCAACAATGGTCTGATGACAAATTAACATTATGTGTAAAACAGTTTACACCACTGTTGTGTAAAAAAATGTGTCTAACCGACTTCTCACACTTGATTCCTTAAAAATTTCTAGTCATTAGGAAAAAATTAGGTTTCCGCAAGGCTCTAAAACGAAGATTAATATGTAGTGTAAACGATATGTTAACACCTAGTGTAAAAAAGATTTTAGTCAGAATCGTAATTTTAATATTGTTTCGATATTACGACCAACTTTTATGAAAATAGTAAGTCTCCATAATGTCGTAAGGATAAATTAACATTGGTTTAAACCACTTTAGTGAACTGTTGAGTGTAAACATATGCACCAAAATTGCGTATCGAATTTGGCTTCAGGTTCATCTACAGACTTGAGAATCATGTCCCTGACTCATAAGCGGAGAAGCTGGCAGAAAGAATCAAGATAGAAACCTGTTTAGAGCACACCATTCTTGACTTTACACTCGCTTAATATTGGTTTAGACATACGCGATTCGCTATGACATACACCCCATATAAGGCACTACTTTTATTCTATTGACCTATCCTGACTTCTGAAAGGAGAAATTATGAACAAAACCCAAACAAAGACATATTTTCCATCATTTAGAACATTGTAAACTTTAAAAATCCGTACCGTATTCCCTATTGAGTGTAAAGAAATCCGGTTTAGTACAGTTTGTAGCTTTCGAGTCGTAGTACGTTTCTATGTGCAAAAATTCTGTTGCAAAATTATTTGATATGACTTACCAATGAAAATTGGGGAAAAAACGTGTTTTTCTCACCCATTTTTCACGTCTGATTTCGAACTTTACACCCCCATAAATAACTCAATATTGCGTAGTTTCGAACGCGGTTTGCTGCGACGTGTAGCCCCTACAAGCTGCTTGATTACTGTTATACTCATTTTCGACTGAATCATCAGCGGAAAAATTTGGCAGAGAAATCTTAGTTACAAAATTCGTTTTTTACACCATCCACTAGAGTGTAAACTTTAAACCATGGATCTAACTCACCATAGAGCGTAGGAGACTTTCGCTTATATGCAGAATGTAGCCCTTGATCCGCTCTACATTTCTGTCAGGAAACATTTAAAACACTCATAACCGGAGCTAGTATCAGACATATGCAGGTTGAAAACTCGACCAAAAAGTGCTATTCCACCCCCAGATTTTCGCACTCTTTACACTGCCTTTCGAGAACTAATTCGAATTTCAAAAAACAAAGCAATGGTCATCTGTAGAACTCATTCCTCTATAATCCTATGCTGTTCAATTGTTTGAGTCATCAATACTCAGTTGTCCTTATGCCGTGATAAAAAGGTCCCGAAATTTGTCCAATGTTATAACGTTACACAAAAACTTTACACCTTCTTTACACAGTCAGTTTTAAGTTTCAGGAGAACACAAAACACAGGCAGCGAATTTTTATTATCTTCTTTAAAAAAACCGCACCTTCCAGAAGTTGTCCCGTTACAGCTGTAGGGGGTGCACAAGTGTTAGAGGGGTAACTAAGTATATTATAGGTACGCACTAACGCGATACCTATGATATATAGCGCGATAGCGCTACCTATAATATACTTGGCCATCCTTTTTTCTTATATGTTTTTCACAGCGAGTGCGAAATTTGTGTCCCCCTCACAGCTATAACGGCACACATTTGGGAGGTGCGGTTTTTTTCAATCGATGGAGAATTAAAAAATTCGATGCCCGTCTTTTTTTTGTTTACGAAAAATACCGACTTAGCAATGAATGTATAGAGTGTAAACCAGAAAATCAAATAATTTACGGAGGTCCAACTTTTTTTTAAATGTTGCCCACGAGCTGTAGATTACGAATCTTACCTTTAAATATCTTTACACTCAATGGTTGTTGTACAAAAATGTAAAGTATACGGGTTTTTACTCTTGCTTGTTTTCAGCTTATCTAATTCAATTTTGGTTTCTGTGCAGTCCAATTGGTTTTATAATGTAGAGGGTTACAAAATCTCGAGGAACCATTTTTTCTATCTATTTTAACGCAATATTTCATGATCTGTGATCGTTTTAGTGTAAATGGTTCGAGACGAAAAGGATATTTCTTCAAGTACTTCGCTAAGTAGGCGGAACATGCTAATTAGCTTAAAAGGTGCCCTGACCTTAGCGTTACAGATCCCAGTTTATTTTTTTCTATAAACCCAATATTGCGGTATTAGCATAAGTGTAAAGTTTACACCGAGAAGCATTTTTGCGCCCAGAGCGTCGTGGATGATGAATTTTTTGAAAATGTTCTCCGTAAGGTCAGAATAACGAATCTGACGTTTAAACTTCTCTACAGCCAGTGTTTGTTGAGATATCATGAGGTGAACTTTCAATTATATCTACATCTATTTTCTGATGCCGATAGATAACTCCGTATTGCATAAATTTGATCAGATTTTTCTTATTTCCGAGGTTTATGATTCGTCTTTAATAAATAAATATTTTTATTACCATAAATGCACTATTATTAAACGTTAGTGGAATGATAAATATTTTTCAATTATTAGCCAAGTATTAAAATCTGCCGATATGTCGATTTGGCGCAGTGGCTCCTGCATCGGTTCTCGCATGCAGATTCAGAAAAAGACTAACGGATTCGAATCTTCTGAATGCTATCTTTTTTCATTTTTTAATTCTTCTGGCAAAACCATGCACTTCATTTGACTCATTAATCTATTTAAGTCCTGCAGCTGACACTTTTTGTTTTTTGAATTTCGCCTTATTTCTCGAATAGGAGTGTAAATGGCGCGAAAATCTAGGGGTAAAAAGACACATTCTAGTCGTGTTTTTGACTTTTTTATGTTTGCCAACAATTCCGGTTATAAGATTTTAGAAATTTTTCTGACAGAAATGTACTATGGATCAAGGGTTATCCTGTGCTTGCCAGCAAACTTTTCTACAATCAATGCACAATTAGTACCAGGGATTTAAACTTTACACTCCGGTGGATGAGAAAAAACAGATTTTGTCCGAGATTTCTCTGCCAACATTTTTCGGTTATGAGCTTGGATGAATTGAATAAAATAGAAATAAGGTAACCTCTAAGGGCTACACATCAAAGCCTGCCGCGTTCAAAAAGCGTAATATTATGGTATTATAGGGTGTAAAGTTAGAAATCTGAGATGGGAAATGGGCGAAAAAACAGGTTTTTTCGTATTTTGATTGGTAAGTCATATCAAATATTTTGCGATACATAAGTTTGGCACATAAAAACGTACTACAAAAAGGGGCTACAAACTGGCCCGAACCGAATTTATTTACACTCAATGGGGCGTTAGTTCAGATTTTTAAAGTTTACAATGTGGTGTACAATGGAAAATACAGATTTGATGGCATTATTTTGTTTGCCACTTTCTCTGTTCAGAAGTCGTGCAAGGTCGAATAGGATAAAAATAGAGTACTTTCTAAGTAGTACGCGTCACAGCGAATTGCTTTTGTTTACACCAATATTTAGCTTTTTCGGTAAATGTAATGTCAAAATAATGGGGGAGTTTAACGTGTATCTGCCTTGTATTTTCTGCCAAATTCTGGGTTATGAGTCTGATATAATCTCACGTCTAAAAATTAACTAGAAACCACATGTGATACGCCAGTTTTTTTGCACTCAACAGTGCTGTAAAGTTGTTTACATCTGATATTTATTTGTCCTCGGTCCATTGTGTTGACTTAATTTTTTCATAAATGTTGATCGTAATATCACAATAATATCAGAATTACCAATCCAACTGAAATTTTTTTACACTCTGTGGTTGTGTAAAGTTTACACTGCATATTAACTTTAGTTCTAGGACCTTGCGAAAGTTTAATTTTTTAAAATGTTCTACGTAAAATCAGAATTGGGAATCTGACTGTTATTTTTCTCTACCATAGTGTTATGTAAAGTTTGCACTATTCCATTTTGTTGTTAATATGTAGTTTATACTACAAATTTATTTTACTTCCAAATCTGAGCTTTAGTGTTCCTTACACTTGATATTTGCGCAAGGTTTATGCTGAAAAACTTCGATCTGATTTAAATAATGTAAGGTTGTCTTGTTTAAAAAGGGTAATGCGGATGTTCAGGGCGGATTTAGGGGAGCGGGGGCGGCCGCCCCCTCCCCCCATTGGCCCAAAATATAGCGCAAAATTAAGGATTTTTGAGCGATTTTCAACGATTTTTTGATTGAAACGGCTAATTTTTTCGCCCAAGTCAGGGTTCCCCCCTGGTTCCCCCTTAGAGGTACTGCCCCTCCTTAGAAAATCCTGGATCCGCCACTGCTGATGTTAAGAACAATATTGTTTCCGCGTTCTTGGACTGCTGTCATTATTGTGGTATGCTACTGTATGTGTTTACTGATTGATGTACTCAAATTATGCTAATTAAAAGTAGGGTACTAGCAAAGAAAAATGCTCCGATGGAACAAAAACGGTGGATTATTATGGATGCAAAAGGAGTGGACTAGGAAAAATTTACCTAAAGTCGCAAAATCTGCTGAAAATCATATCTTCTCTAAGCAACAGAAAAAATCGAAGTATATTCTGCGGCCTCTTAAAAAGTGTCTTTTTTGGGTGACGGTCTCAGTTACAGATGCGAGTGTATAAACGAAATCTGTAATGTTCCTTTTTTAATTGCTGGCAAGTAGCAACGCTGACTTTTCGCCTGTATCCTGATCGATAGAAAACTAAGTGGTATTTGTATTTAAAGTTGTTTTATTTTGTTTTGAACATTGGGGCAAAGCAAAGCAGGGGCCGATTGATTAGTGCACACAGTCCTTAAGGGCATACCAGTGTACCCTTACATTTAGTCTGTTTCAAGTCAACTTGAGTGTTCCCTACTGTTTTAAACCATTCATTCAATTGGCTTAGAAAGACTGTTAGCTTACTCAACAACATTTCCCAGTGGTTACTGCAGTAGAAGCTAATGTGCTGCTTTTTCAATCATTTTATGGTTAAATATTTATTTTAATCTGTAGGGCCGCAGAAAATACTTCTGATTTTTTTCTTGTTGCTTAGAGAAAGTGTGTATTCTCAGCAGATTTTGGCGACTTTAGGTAGATTTTTTCTTAGTCCCCTCCTTCTACATCCTTAATAATCCACATTCCAAGTATATTCATCTTTTTTGTTCCATCGAAGGAGCATTTTTCTTTGCTAGGAATATATATATATATATATATATATATTATATATATATATATATATATATATATATATATATATATATATATATATATATATATATATATATATATATATATATATATATATATATATATATATATATATATATATATATATATATATATATATATATATATATATATATATATATATATATATATATATATATATAGATAGATATATATATATATATATATATATATATATATATAGATAGATAGATATATATATATATATATATATATATATATATATATATATATATATATATATATATATATATATATATATATATATATATATATATATATATATATATATATATATATATATATATATATATATAATCAGTATATCAGATCAATGCTATAATCGCAATATGTCGGCTTATTGTCGGAGATTGTTTTAAAATTTATGACCACAGCTGTGTGAATCAGATTATAGCACCCGTTTTTTCAACCATTACCTATCTTGTACTATGTTCAATGGTCACAGCGGTGCGCCATAGGGACACATAATATGCTAGGCGTGCTTATAGTGTAGAAAAACATAATAAGGTGCATCGCACAGTTATCACAGAGCTACATCAAGCTTGAAAATTCGTCGCAAGGAATTACGTGACATTATCTTTTCCTAACAATTTGAGTAAAATCTGTGCACACTCATGTCCCTGCATATGTATTTGTGCTTATGAAAACGGCTGCATGTTAAATCGTCATTTTATTCTTTTCTGATGTTCTTACCTTTGACGCTAGTAAAACGAGCAGTAACTAATGTGTACGTAATTTAGTATTTTGAAGCACCTTAATATAGTATTTGATTACTTTACAACTCCTAAGGAATTTATATGTCTATTTTCTTTGTATTATTTTAAAGTCTTTTAGATTCTGATCAGAACCACGTGTCTAAACATAAAATTAGGCGCAAAAACTGCTCTTTCAAGCGTTAATTGTTTAATGATGCACGGGTCACAGCCATGGCACTGCGCTTAAAACATTTAAAAAACATTTACCTACCTTTAAGCTATCCACAATACATCGTCAATATCCAGAATGGACTCGCGCCTGAAGTTTAAAATTCCCTAGGCCTCACTAGGTCACAATATGCCCGGAGTATTGCACACGTTGGGCCGCAAGCACACCTGGGCGTGGTGGGAGGGGTTTGGGGATATGCACCCCCAGAAACCAAAATATCCCCCCAGAAATCAAAATACCCCCAGAATTCAATTTTCAAAATTTTTTTTGTTTTTTTCTCAATTGTTTGATGTAAATGGATAGCGCTTGATGAGAAACGTTGAAAAATAGTGTTTTTCACCATACCTCCATTTTTAAGGCCATTTTTGCCCTTTGAAAAACCTTGCTACCCCCCCTCCCAGAAATTTGGTGCTGCCCACGTATGGCCGCAAGTCGATTTAAATTTTTAATTTTTGATGATCCATCGTGATAGGTCATGTGGTGTCAACATTACTTGACGTTTAACGTTTGTGCTAATTTATGCAGATATTTGAGACAAACAATGAGATTATAATAATTTTCGATGAGAGTACATTTTAAATAGATATGCTACCAAATTCTGCTAAACTCGACGCATTTTTCAACGAGGCTAAAAATTTGCAATTCCCTTTGCCAATACGAGAAGGGGAGCCGTGCCTCATTCAAATAGTTCAAGGATTACATGTTGAAGATCCGCTGTTCATAACGAGGAACTTGATCAATCTTCAACAATGCGTCCTTCTCTGTCTCAAAGTCACTTTATGCTTATCGGGCAATTTTTTGGATATCTCAGATTCGCAAAATATTTGCTTGCTTCATTCGAGCAATGCGTACGCGTTCAACCAGGCGATTGCCCCAAACTCGAAGAGTTTCGAATTCAACTGCAGACAAAGTTAGTTATTATGTCTCTATTAGGTGCAGGGCTATGTATGCATATGTTATATCCAGATTATAGGGTGTAGTGGGTCAAATATTCACAAAAAAATTGTTGAAAATGTCAAAATTCAATTTTTGGTAGCTGCGGCTGGTATTTTTGGATTATGAGTGTCCTGCTACGTAGGGCTGAAATTCTGGTGGAAATATTCTAATTATAAAATAATAAAGAATGCTATTTACCTGTTTTGCAAATTCGAAAAAAACGGCGCATCCACGAAGCTCTGAATACAAAGATAAAGTGAAAAATTAAACTATGGATCCACAGTCTATTTACGCGTTAGCCACCCGCACTTTATTTCCATGAAGCTTTGTGGCAATCCTAAGTTTATTGATGAAAGTAACTCTTAAATTACGGTCTGTTTGAAATCTATTCGTTTAATCCGGTAGGTAGATGCAGATTTTTTCCTCTAGGTTTCCGTCGGAATTATTTTCTGTTTTATACACCCATAACTTTCAACTTGAATCAACTTTATAAGATTATTTATTATCCGATGCAAGAAATGTCAATTCTTTATCTTGCCATCCATTCAACGATCAAATACTTCTTTTTATATCATTGGGGCAGAACCATATACCAGAACTCCATTCGTGCATTTAATGCCATTGCCTACGAGCTGTGGAGTAGCCATGAGCAGAACTCAAGTGGACAACGACCTATTCTTGCTCCAAGACCGTAACAAACGTATTGTGGGCGGTTTTGAGTCTGAATTCTACTCACAACCGTGGCACGGCTGGGTTGTTGAACAAGGCCGCCATGTCTGTGGAGCGACATTAATCGCAAGACATCCGAACGACAAGTCGACGATATGGGCCATTAGTGCGGCTCATTGTTTTGTTGAGCTGAAAAGGAACCGCAAAGTGTGAGATAACTCGATGAATTCAATTTTATTACATATATTGCATCGAATTATTGCGGGAATGTATAAGCTTTTATTATTTCATTTTTATTTTTTTATTAATTCATTTAATTTATTATAAAATTTTATTGTTTATTTCCTGCTAATACGCGAACAGCTAAATTTTTATCGGCTATAGAAGTGCAAAAAATTAATCGTGAAATAATGAGACAATAATTATAGAATATCAAATGACTTATTAAAAATTTAATTTTTATCGATCTTGCAGGAATGATTGAGTGCAATCCAAAAGGACGCACATGAGCAGCTTTTTTGCATTAGAAAATTCATGTAAATTAGGTAATTAATTATTCAAATGCAATCAAAAATTAATGTTAGTATCCCGTAATGTAGTTTGTTTTTTTATTTTGACGTGCATATCCATAGTTCTACGCTTCTGCGATTTATTGATAAGCTGTCTGCTTATATTTTAATAAGTGATCATAGGTAGCGCATTAGCGCGCACCTGTAATATACTTAGGTACCCCAACATATGTTTCCTCCGCCCTACAGCTGATACATTTACAGGTGCGGTTTTTTGAAAGATAGATAAAATAGATAATAAAAAAATTCGTTGCCCGCCTTTTTTTGTTTTACTTTACATTCAATGCTCAGCTTGTAATAAGCGTGTAAAGTTGACACCGAAAATTCGAATCTTTACCCAAGCTCGCAGAGGGCCATTCATTTTTAACATGTTGCCCATTGCCTGTAAATCACGAATCTGTATAATTTGTTCTAGTCCTACTGTAAAAATATTTATGCTGCTGAGTGTAAATAACTGGAGTTAAAAAAACACGTTTTTGTTGATGTTTTGACTGCCATCTTCTCAGGTTATAAGTCGCGCCTTATACATTATACTTAAAATAAAGCATGTTTCAAAGGCTACACGTCGAATTCAACCGCATTTATAAAAAATCGATACGGAGTTAATAATAGGGGTTTAAAATTTACACTCTGGTAGCGTTTCTTCAAACTGAATACGAGTTAGCTGTGGAGGTATAAGGCTAAATTCTTAGGGTAAACAAATCATGTTTTTTGACCCTTTTTTGTCTGCTACCTTTAACGCTATAAATCGAGTCGTGCGTAATATTCTAAAAAAAGCACGTATCATTGTGTACCCACCGCACTTAGTCGTGTTTTTTCACTGTGAACATGGAGTTAGTCCTAGCGGTGTAAAGTATTAAGTACAGGGTACAAAAAGTCGTTTTTTGCCAGGTATTCATCGGTTAACTTTTCTCAATATGTCTTTGAACACGATCTTAATAAAAACTACGATTGTTACGCTTAAGTGTGAAACATACGCATGTAGTCTTCTACGCTGGGCTAATAAGCGTATAAGCTTATACCATAGTTCTTTACCTTCACAAGAAAAGAAAGCGAAACACGCAACCAGTGGTTGTCCAATCCTATAGCGAATTTTTCTTGATTGTAGGTGCAAGCAAGTCAAACGTGTGACCAGTCAAGCATAACTTATCAAATCTTGTATTCGGCTCTAAGAATTAAAAAATGGCCTTCGACAGCTAGATTTTCAAAGAAATAATATGATCTCTACGCCGGCTCTACTAATAGGGTTAAAAATTACCCCATCATGATTATATGTAATGGACGTTTTTCATAGTGTTAGGTATGAATAAATATAGTACGTACAAGAGCAAACTATGTTTTCACATCGAAACAGTAAAAAAATGTGATATGGAGCCCAAAAACATGGAAATTTGGCAGTAATATGATGAATATGCTAAGAATCCGTGATAGGGGTAAATTTTAACCCCATACAAAATGATTGAAAAATCATTTTTAGTTTGTTAGTTTCGTGTCTTGTAGCTGTTGAAAAAAATTGTAAAAAATTGTAAAAATTCGAGCTGCCATTTCCAAAAAAAACCCAATAAAAACCTAATAAAACCCAAAAAGCCAGAAAACCCACAAAAAAACCCAAAAGCCCAAAATTCAAAATATTCAAATCTGGGTTTTTTCCATCCCTGACTACCACCCACATAAATCTAATCCTTAGCCTAGTAAAAAAAGAAGTTTGACCAGAAAGGTGATTCCCAGAAAAAATTTTATAAAAAAAATAATTTTTTGAACTCCCGTGAGCGAGCGCGCACGCCATCATTTACCAGTCGTGAACAATGTCTATCGGATCAAATTTCAACCATCATAACTCTTTTAATGGATAAATGGATCGCGAATCTCATGAAATGAAGCATATATAGTCAAAATGTGTAAAAATTTGCATCAAAAAATGCAGAAAACAAAAAATATCGGCATCGGACTTCTTAGTGGTTTTCCACTCGCTACAGTGAAGCGTGGATGCTCAAAAAGCTTATATTTGCACCAGTATTAACTTGCGAATCTAACAAGATAAAATTTAATGATTTTTGATCGATAGAAAAAAATATTGATTTCTTTAAGCCATACATTGTCCCATATTGCCGGATAATAGAGGGTTAACATAGTTCTAGCGTTTTCGCCAAAAATTTTAATGCACTTTTCTTTTTTGGTACAATTTGCTAACTTTAGTTTGCAAAACTGAGATTTGGCCGCACCATATTCACCTGCCTGGCAACGGACCGTTAGTCTAATATTATCAGCGTCGGATTTGTATTCGGGAAGTCGTGTGCGAGCCCAGCGAAGTGTAACCTTTGTAGTCTTTATTTGATGTAAAGAAAAGCTATGCAACCTTCGAAGGAAACACGGCACACTAAGCTTCAACACATATAGGCTTAGGGCACCAGGCAGGAACGCCAAGAATATGGTATACCAAAAAACGAAAGAACTGTTCCAGCATGTTCATACATTTACCGGCTCGAAATTTTAAGTAGGAATACCCGGCTATTTTTAGAGGGGGAGGTTAAATGACCTTCAATTTTTGGCCAACAAATATCAAAAAAGCACTTAAAATCGCAAAAAAACGCAAGGTTTTTTCCAAAAATTCAAAAGTCTGGGAGCAGTCAAAAATTTCAGAGTTTGGGAGGATGGGGGACGACCAACTTTTAACGGGGGATCCCTGGGCACCATTCCCCGAATACTCAGAAACACGCATTATTTAATTTATGAAAAGATGCGGAGTAGGAGAAGTCTTCAATGCATGCGAAAATTATAAGAATCTGCTAAAAAATATTAATTTCTCCGTGCACTGCACAAATAAAAGTAAATTTTGAGGCCTCTGAAAAATAAGGTGTCTTCTCGAAAACATTTTTTGTTGATTTACTTTCAGAAAAGCAGAAAGGGGAAACTTTGATGAGTATAAGCATTCAATTTTTCGCTTATAAAAATATCACATCTATTGTCGATATACGAGTGAAGCCAATATTCAATAATAACTAATAAGTGATGAATGAATAATAAAAATCGCAATTCTTTTGATATATTAAGATCCTGCAATTACATTTTATTCTATTTTCATCGTCGCTTTGAATTGTACTCAAATTTTTCTTCTGTTATTATGCAATATCATTATTAAAATATTATTATTATTATGCACTTTTATAATATAATTCGGTATTCTTACCAGCTGCCCGCAAGATTTGTCCTGTTTTATTTCAAAATGATCACTCCTAGTTGGATAATACAGTATTTGTGTTTTTCTTCGACAAGCTGCAGAATATACTTTGACTTTAGCTTTGCCCACAGAAAGTCAAATTTTTTAGCATATTTTTTCAGGATTTTTGCATGCGTAGAAGGTGACTTTTCCTAGTCCTTATCTTTTATATCCTCAATAATAAACTTTTTTTGTTCTATGAGAGCATTTGCCCTTGCTAGTATTGAATAATTCTATATTTTCTAGTGAGCGCCATTTGCTATTTCTATTTAAAATTTCTAATTTTATACTTTGAAGTAATATTTTAACTTTTTCAAAAGTCAGTACTATTTAAAGTGCTAATTCTGATGATGGTGTTGATAAGTTCAATTTAAGCAAATGTAAGTAATGATTCCCTTATTATGCATTACAGCTTTTTTTGATTTGATTTAATATCTAAATTTTTTGCGGACAATAACTTTTGAAACTTTTTAGCGCATTTTAAAATAAAGCGATATTGTAGTATTAATAGATAAGATAAATTAAGAGTTTATTATGACAGCTTTCAGCGTGCAACTTTTTGCAGCTTATAACCAATTTATTGAGTTGTAAGCATACCTGGGGCTCGTTGCACAAAAGACTTGTAGTCGCTAAAAGTCCTACAAGCTACAAGTTAGAAGTGAATTCCGTTGCTAAAACTATTAGCTACAAGTTACAAGCTACAAGTCCTACAAGTGCAAAACTACAAGGTCTACAAGTCTTGTAGCTACAAGTCTGCGTTGCATAAAGTCACATGTAATCGCTACAAGTGATATATGTCGTACAAGACTTGTAGCAAAAAGTGTAGATTGCATAAAACTACTAGCTAGAAGCTACAAGCTACAAGTCCGGGGCATGCATATATCATTAGACAAAAATGGAAATTACAAGTCGTATTAGTAATGCGTTGCATAAGACTATTAGTGCTACAATTGTAGGTCGGAGACTTGTAACTCGTAATACATTTTTTACAAGTCGTTTTTGACTAGTAAATCGGAAATTTTTTCTTGTTCTATTAACAATTATGCATTTTTCCGATATTGACGATGACTTTAAATGATGTATTAGTTCACGATCATCCAGTGGCAGATCTAGGATTTTCCTAAGGGGAGCCGTACCTCTAAGGGGGGTGGAACCCTGACTTGGGCGGAAAAATTAGCCGTTTTAACCCGAAAATCGCTAGAAATCGCTCAAAAATGCTTAATTTTGCGCATTATTTTGGGCCAATTGGAGAAAGCGCCCCCCGCCCCCTAAATCCGCCCCTGCGATCATCCTAAAAGGACTTTTAGACCACGTATAAATTTGGATAGATTGATAAGTGAAAATATGGAACGATTTAGATTGAGTGACGATGATATTAATATGTTGTGTGGAATAATTGGTCCGATATTGTACACGGGACTTCTCGAAATCTTGCGCTCTCACCATAGGTGGGCAGCACCGAAATTCTGGGGAGGGGGTGAAAAAATCTCCGGGGGGAGTTGAAAAAAATTTCGAAGGTCAAAAAATGGTCTTAAAAGTTGTAGTTTGTTGAAAAAAACACCATTTTTCGACGTTTCTCATCGAGCTGAAATAGCAAAAAAAGAGCGGGAGAGGGGTATTTTGATTTCTGGGGGGATATTCCAACTTCTGGGAGTTGCATTACCCCCGAACCTCCCCACGCCCACGTGTGGCTCTCACCCGATCAGCAAATTCGCCTAAGCTTAAGATTTTGGCAAGTTCCTCGATTTTTTAATGTGATTGGAGATACACATGGTGTGCATAAATCCACAATTTGTCGAACTTTGTCCCGATTTGTTGATGCTGTGTTAACGCACAGCCATTCAAGATAGTTGATTGGCCTCGTGATTCAGCTTTGTGGGTATGAATTGTGGGTATACATGTAACAGGTACATTTTCTAGGGTGCTAAGGGTATTTTTGGGGGCTCCTGTCCATACGTGGGCAGCAAGAAAATTCTAGAGGGAGGGGGGTGCAAGATTTTTCAAAGGTCAAAAAATTGCCTTAAAAATGGTGGTATGGCGTAAAAACACCATTTTTCGACGTTTCTCACCAAGCACTTCAAAGATTGCGGAGAAAAACGAAAAAAATTATCAAAAATTGAATTCTTGGGGGGGGTTATTTTGATTCCGGGGAGGGGGCATTTTGGTTTCTCGAGGGCTGCATATCCTCCCCCAAACCCCCCCCCTCTCGGGCCCAGGTATGGTCCTGTCCATGGCAGGTGGCTAGGGGAGGTCAGCCTGCCCATGAACCATCTTTGGAGGGCAGGTTAAAACCAAAAATTTGCGGAAAAAGTCGCAGTCTAAAAAATGCCCAAAAACGCTTAATAAATCGTTAATAACCCTAAGAAAGTTTAAATAAGCGGTAAATTTTGAAAATTTTTTACTTTCTGTGGAAAAAATATGAATTTTTAAAATTCAGCGCCAAAAATTTTTGAGATTTTGGGGCCAAAATGATTAAATTTGGAGCAAAAAAAATCAATTTTCTGGGGCTAGGGGGAGTTGGGTAGGGTGGGCAGTGTATAAGCTCGGCTGTGGAGGGTGTTTGAGAAGTTCCAGTGATTACTAACTTTTTGGAATCATTGATCCAGGACAATAAGGCCAATTTTTCTTACTTCCGATAACGGCATTTTAGCAACTCGAAAAAAATCGGTGACCTTTTTACTGCAAGGTGCTGGCAATGTTTTATGCAACGCCAACTTGTACGACTAGTAATGCACTTGTACGACACGTAATTTTTAGCACACGTATTTCATAGCGTGCGCTTGTAGAACTTGTAGGGCTTGTAAGGCTACACATGTAGGACTTGTAATTAGCTTGTAGAACTTGTAAATTGGCTGTCTGGACTCTTGTAACTTGTAGCTTGTAGCTTGTAAATGTTTAGGGAACGCATGCTTGTAGGACTTGTAGCTATTTCCATTTTTAGCTTGTAGCTTGTAGCTTGTAGCTTGTAAATTTTATGCAACGGGGCCCAGGGCGTTGGGGGAGGCTTCTGGAAACCAAAATATCGCCCCGGAATTCAATTTTTGAAATTTTTGCTGTTGTTTTTTCGCAATTTTTTGATGCCAATGGATAGTGCTTGATGAGAAACGTTTAAAAATGGTGTTTTTTGCCTTACCACAATTTTTAAGGCTATTTTTCGAACTTTAAAAATCTTTACCTACCTCCCTTGAAATTTTGGTGCCAACCCTATAATTGTAAGTCTGCAAAGCTTCGATAATTGTATTTGGTCTTAAGTTTATTGAAAGTAATTTTTGCCTAAAAGAATTTCTTGCTGCTTATGGAACGCCTTGTAGTACTATTTTTATTATTAAGCCGAGCACAAATAAACTTGGTTTTGCTTTTGTGCACACTGAAGATTCAGTAAAATTAATCTTTAAATCAGCTGATTTTGGCTTTTCTATGAGAATTAGTACAGACGAAAAGTATATGTTAGCTGCAAACAGAGATTCAATTATATATAAACATAATTCTGCTATAAAATTGATTTTTCTTAACGGTCTTGGTGATTTTCTAAAGGTTGTGCAAGAAGAAGAACAAGAAAGCATTTATTGTAATGAAGCAATACACAAAATTAGGTGAAACACGAATACACGATGAAATGGCGTTTTAACAAAAGGACATACTCTTAACCATTGTTTCAGCCCTTTTCACGTACCTAGTTATTATGTGAATTGCATTTTTATAGACCAATGAATTTTGTGTAATCGCAAAAAGTTTCAAGGCAATAATTTCTATTTATAGACTATTATTGATTTAGAATTGATGGTGTTTTTAGGCCAAACCGTATAATAATCATCTATTATTTTTATATGCACTGAAAAAATTACATTCTCAGACCGCCTACACTACAAGATTACAGGTTCATTTTTGGCATCCAAGACGTAAGAGTATTCACTCCTCATATAATCACGAGGAGAGCGTTGAGAATACTGTGGCCCAATAAATTTGGCGATAAGCCCGAAACGTATGATGTTGCTCTGATCGAATTCACTGAAGCAGTAACGTTCAGTATGTATATTTTGCCAGTATGCCTACCACACTCCGGGCCGAACTACGAAGATTTTCTGAATTCGTCAATTTGTCACGTTTGTGGATATGGGTTCACAAAAGGTACAACTGAGCACTTAATTAATTTTAAATTTTAATAAACGAATTGACTAATTTCAAAGATGAGCTTGTTTTTCTGCCTTGTCACGTTGCACGCATAATGTTTATGGCCGTCAGAATCCGATCTTTAAAACCTTTTTTCATTTTTCCCGTCTTTTTTCCCCTTAATACATAGGGCTTTACGACAAATATCAAAAAAGAAATTTGGTTGTTTAAGTTTTAGGTACGAGGGTGACCAGCGATTCCTCCAAAGGGAATTTCCGGTCATTTTCCTGGTTTTCCCGGTTGATTTGCTAAAAATTTCCCGGTTTCTAACGGTGAATTCAGTGCAGTTCAGTACAATGTGCAAAGGTGTGCGTGCCTACTCGGAAGCCTATACACATTTTTACGTAGGAAATTTTAGCATTACTGTGAAACATTTCATTCAAGATTCGTTCTTATACAAAATTCGATCTTTACCAATGTACTATAGTAACCTTACGGGCTGAAATTACACAATTTTGAAGCTTTGTGAAGAAATAAAAGAAACAATTATCAAATTTGTGGAAAACCATTTTGAAATATATATTCAACATAAGTTCAAGTCATGTTAAGTCTTTGCAAATTCCTAATTCAGTATAGAGCACTAGATTATTTTGACTGATTCGAACTTTTGAACTCAAAAATACGAAATAATTAACACGTTGTAGTATATAAGGCTGTAACGCGTTTTGCACTTATGTGTAGTCACAACTGGGTTTCTCGACGCTTAATAGTGTACTGAAGGTTAGATAATTTCTGGGATTCTGGCAATAATAAATACAAAAATTTAACAATACGGCCAGCAGCGCCAATAATTTTTGATCTCTTCATCATTTTCTAGCAAAACTTTCGGCCTTTTTATCGATAAATATGTTGAGAAACCCTAACTGGCACAAAGCGCTGAAACATTTAGTAATTTTCATCACCTTTAATTCAATTTCAAAGCTACTGTGAAGTAGTGTTTTTTGCACAATGTCATTTGGTAAACGTACAAAGATTGACCTTAAAAGTCATTGTATATCATAAAAAATCTTTGCCGAATAGAATAGAAACGTGGTGTGAAGACAAACAAAACGAAAAATAATCAAATTGTAAAAGAAATGCTGACGATAATTATATGTCAAGTTAAGTTCAGACTAAAAGTTAAATAATGCGTGTTACTATATTACCACAAAACAATACAATCTCATCAGTCGATTCAAGGTGTTAAGGTCAATGATGAGCTCTACTCAGATAATAAAAAAATTTGCCTACACAATAAGAAATATATAACATAATAAGCGGCGCTTGCCGCAAAATTTTGATGTTTTTGCTCTTTAAACTGAATATTTACCGTTATAAATGCATATATAACAATTACTAAATAAGGCGCGAGGCGCCATAAATGTTTAGAAAATTTTTGACATTCGCACAACAATTTTCCGTTCCCTAAAAATCGTCATACATGTAAATGAAGACAGCTACAAAGTCTTCATACATCAGTGCATATATGGGCATGGGGAGGGGTGAGAGGCATACGTGGGCAGCACCAAAATTCTGGAGGGGGGTACACGATTTTTCTAAGGTCAAAAATAGCCTTAGAAATAGTGGAATGGTGAAAAAAATACCATTTTTCAACATTCCCCATCGAGCACTATCCGTTGGCATCAAAAAATTGCGAAAAAAACAAAAAAAATTGAAAATTGAATTCTGGGCGGGGTATTTCAAATAATGGGGGAGTGGTATTTTGGTTTCATGTAAGATGCATACCCCCCAAACCCCCGACGCCCAGATTTAGTTTCAAACTATTTTATGACTCATAAAACTAGCTACATAGCCTTTTTGGACTCAGAAACCTATTTTGTGATTTCGAAAATTCACGGTACTTGTTTTTTTCTGAGTTTAAAAAAATTTTTAGCGAATTTTTCGATTCTACAATGTGATAAATAACTATCTTTAGTTCAAAAAGGCTATATAACTATGTTTATGAGTTCAAAAAGGCTGTGTGTTTGCCACAAATCCTCGAAAAACGATAGTTTATCATCGTTTTTTCGCTGTATAATCGTTTCGTACAAGTCACTTAGCTATCGCTAACTTTTTGATTTTAACGTCTCCCTGAAAGTTTAAATTTGCACACCTATGCATCAATAAAAATAATGCAAAATATAAAAAATTCGCTAAATTTTAAATGTATGTTTGTTAAGAAAACGTGTGACCAGCTAATAATAACCTGTGGTTCAATCTGACCTAAAGAGTGTTTCTTCATCTTAAATTGAAGCTATTATTCAGCGTGAATTAGACGAAATTTAAAAGAGTAGTGGGATCGTACAATGACTGACTGTAGCGTATCAAAAGCGGGCGCAGACAAAAAGGACAACAAATATGATAATCGGCACCACGCGCCGAAAGTTTTTCATTTCTATTCGGAGAGATTAGTAAAAAATGTTGAGATTACAAGGTATTGTCGCCAAAATATTTGAACATTGCACGAACACAGACCAAAATAAATCTTTGAAGGAGCTGCAAGATATTTTCCACTGTCCGGGTAAGATAAGATTTGAAAAAAATAAATTTTAAAAGTGACTGCGCGCATTATTTACACTATGTAAGTGTACGACTACTAAAATGGGAGTGGAAAATCCTTATATTTTTTTGACCAGGATTTTATGAATATGTCTCAAGACGTCGGCAAATTTTGACAATTTTATCGTTTCCAACTCCTTTTTCAGCCTTTTCAACATAAGATAATTCAGAAAACTGAATGGGCTAAAATCAACAGAAAATTTTACCATTCTTAATTCTTCAAAACACAATTTTGGGACTGCAAAGACAATAACATAGAGGATTAATGAAATGACACAATATAATTGTCACCATGATCATATCTGAAAATTGACCAGAGCCTCGCCCCGTTGCAGCATCCAATCTTTAGGTTGGTTCATCAATTTTGGCAAAAACGATTGCCGCATTTCCGTTAAATATATTTATAGCTTAGTAATGTTTTCATTATAGCTTTGTATGGAGAATTCAATGTTGCTCTTTTGAAAATTGTCAAAGGTCTCAATTTAATCGTTTTTACAGTAAATTGACTGAAAATGGAACTTTTTTTACGGAGGATGTCTCTATAGCCCGTATATAAAACATAGCCCTAAAAATCCAGAGACTCTCCGGCCTGTTGGAAAATCGGCTAGACCGGTTGCCGATCAAAAGCCATACGTTTTATTACTGGGATATTTTGCATGATTCGAGCTTCGAGAGTTAATCTCGGAGCTACATATTTAATGATAAAAAGAGCAAAGTACTCACTAGCACGAAGCATCAAAATTTTTTAATATTTTACCCTTTTTGACTCAGCAGTCCTTGCCTTTTTGCCTTGAAAATTTCAATTCATAGAGAAATTCCCAGGTTTTTCCTACTTGCTCAAAATATTCCCAGGTATTTCCCGCTTTTTTAAAGGTTGATGGCCACCCTGACGTACACTTTTTTCTACAACACGTTAGATTTCTTATATGGTGAAAGCCTTCTGAGTTATCTACTTGTTTTTGTATAAATATGTTCTAAACCGCCATCTGACAAATAATTATCGACTTTCTTTTTACTCGTAGATCGCTTTCCCTTTACGCTTAACCAGCAGTCTCATAGACCCGACAGAATGAATTGCATTAAATCGGAAGCAAAAATACGCTATAATTCCGATTTAATAATACGCGAAACGTCAAATAAAATGGACTACAAGGGTTTTAGCCTGGTAAACATTTTCGTACACCAGAGGCCTGTGGTCATATACGCCTGTCAATGATACACAGGCGCTATCGTATTCAGGGTGAAGTAAAGGGTCCACAAATTCGCGAGCGAAAACTGTCAAAAATATAATTCAAGGAGAAGACTCACCTCTCTCTTTCCACGATCCTTCACGTGCATATAGGCGAAGTAGTGAATTACTAAAAATTGCTCCATCCTTCGAAGCCGTTTAAATTTTGGCGACAGAAAGGATTCATCACAATTTTCCATGAAATCTAATGCGTTTGGACGAATTTTTAGCATCATTTTTCTTTGCAGCGGAAAAGCTAGCTTGTGGTAAACGTGCTTTATCGCACTCCGTTCTTCATACTAGGCATACTGTACCTCAAGAAGAATTATGCGAACTTTAAAAAATATACCCCACTGCGAATTAACAACCACAGAGTGTGATGAAAGTTTAAAAGTCAGATTCGCAATTTTGATGAGGAAAAATATACTTCAGTTACGCTGTGAAGCTTGATTTATTCTCTGTGTAAGCTCTATACTCTTATAAATAAGTCAATTATGAATATTAAGAGGTATATAAAATAAATAAAAATAAAAAATACAATCAAAATAAAAATTTGTAATAAATACATAACATCAAAATTTAAACTTTTAATAAATATAGAATATAAATAATAAAGCTCGATGTCTTAATGATGTGGCACATTTTAAGGATAATTTCCACGTTACATATATTAAGGAAAGAAGTAAGCAGGAAAAAATATGGTTTATTGCAAACCAGTTCATTACACTTAGCGTACTATACATCGCGATCGAGCGCACCTATTCAGAAATACTTTGTAGAAAATTAAATATTATGTAATTCTATACCAAATAATTTAACATCGACCTGTTCACTCAGAAATGAAAAAATGTTGAAAATTGCCATAAATCTTACTCTAAGTCAGCATGGCAGCAAGACGGGTCTAATTGATCGCCTAAAATTGTCTAAATTTGCCAAAAAAGTTACTAAAAATAGAATTCTGAAGGGTTTATAGCAATCCGTGGATTGTTTTTAGTTTCTGCATGGTTTATATTCCTTGGACATTCCCCTTTCTAAGCCCATGTGTGGTTAACAGCCGCTGAGTTGAAGAAAATTTCAAATCTGATTCGCAATTCTAGTAATAAAGAGGATATTTAAAAAATTGACTTTCTACGAGCTTCTGGAGCTCATGTTGATCTTCGGTAAAACTTTACTATTCCATCAATATGTCAATATTTAATGTGAACAAATGGAATAAAATTCAGTGCGTAACGCTTAAGGCTCTGTCACATTTTTAGCACGACTTTCATGTTGCATCTACTCAGTGGTGGAAGTTGCAGTATAAAATGTATTGTTGCAACAAATTTTTTACTTTTTAGGCACTATTCCATAGGTAGGCGGCCCCAAAATTCTGGAGATTATTTTTCAAAGATCAAAAACATGGCCTTAAAAATGGTGGTATGGCATAGGCGAAGGGGGGTGTGGACCCCCAGAAATCGACAGACCCTCAGAATTGAATTTTTGGTGCTATGCTTCATCGGACCTCCAGAATCTGGTCGCTGCCCATGTATAGTGCTGTGTCTTGAGATACCCAAGTATATACGCGCAAGCGCACTACTACGATACTTAAACAAGCTAATTTCAGGCTGATTCTGGCGGCGGATATGTGTGTAAAGGAAATGAAGACACATTATCATTACTGATTGGCGTCATAAATGGTGTAACGATCAACCAATTCAGATATGGTCGAAAATTGTACTATTATTATTCGTACTCGGCTTTTTTACCGAATTACATTAATTGGGTTTACAAGAAAATCGATAATATCGCAGATGACGAAGGGGTGACTTGTACCACGTGTTGGTTGTAAACTTTTAAGATATTATGTCAAAATTATTTCGCAATCGTAAATATCATAAGAATTGTAATGTCGTCGTTGGGTTGGGTGTCCATTTATTATTTAAACGTTACAGTTTAATTGTATAGAGCGCACTAAAGGTTACCTAAGTGGTTTAGTAACGCTGGTATTGCTTCAGCGCGCATCCGACTAGACTATTTCGGACTCATTCCTTTACTAGTTATAACGTGTGCTTATATAGAAGGTTACACATGCAAATTAACAAAGTAGCTTAAAGTAAATAGTAGATGGAACACGAGCGCACGCAAATAATCGCATAGTGACTAATGACCACACTCCTCCCCTCTTCAAAAAATAAAACGAAACATACAAAGAAAATAAACAAACTGAATCCTCTTATCTCTTCGACTTTTTAATCATTCCATGTTATCAAGATCGGCACCACACGTCAACGGATTTTCGTCCGTATAGTCATTTTCTCCCTCGTTATCACTGCTGCTTTTTGAAATTTTAGTAGACGAGTCTTTTTCAATCTCCGCTTTGTTGTTACTCTTTGATCCGTTTGCTTTATCTATGTCATCTGTCGATTGATTTCTCGTGCAGAATTTGCGGTTTCTTGCGTCTTGAGCTCGCAAAGCTCTCCTTTTATTAGTTTGGACTAATTTTTCCTCGTTCACAGCACAAATAATAGACTCAGCAACGTATAGTTTTTTTTTTTGAAAGATCTGAAGATTTGAAAAAAAGATCCTAAACCAGACAATTTCAAGCGTGCTTCGAAATTGTGCTGGTGTAGGATCTTTTCTGATTTAGCTGTAGAAACAGGCATTGACAAAGTCTAATTAGCTTTTCGACTGTTTCTTGTTCATTTTTACCCAATTGCACGTAACAATCGGCTACAAAAGTTCTCCACTTATCGAAAAATCTTTGGGTTTTTCGTGAATCTTTATCTTGGTACGTTCTTGTAATAAATACATACGCATTTTTTACATCACTAAATGCGTTATTATTTTTGAAGAGTGATTCAATATTATCATCTTCAAAATGAACGGTAAAGTCATTAGAATATTGATTCGAACGATATTCTAGTCTGTTCCTTACATTTGTACGGTAAGCAACGGAATTTGACATTGAAGAATTCGTAAATTCTAAATTCATACCATAATTATAATCCGTATTGTTCACTAAATTACGATTTGTAGAGCTAGATTTTACCATGCGTAGCTCTTCTCGTAATTTAAAATTTTCCGTCTTAAGTGATTCAATTTCTCGTTCTGATGCTTTGTGCATGGCTTTAAAGTATCCGCGTTCTTCTGCTAATTTAAGCAAATAATCATCTCGATATGCGTTGGGCGGAGCCGGCAACTTTGATTGATTCTCGTTTTTTAGAATTTCAAATGAAGTCAAATCTCTCAAAATTTTATTTATTTACAAAGAAAGATTTTGGCTATTCAGAATTTACTGGCTGAATAGAATTTTTTTGAAGAACGATGTTTCACAAATAAACATTGTTATTAAAAAATAATATATCACTTAATCGATTTCAAGTGATAAAATATTATTATAATATAACCATAATAGTGCAATTTATGGAATATTGCAAATTCAAAACATTAGCAAAATAATGCTAATATTATTTATTTAATTTAATTATCAAAAAATATTGATAATCGATTTTCTACAATGCCTTGTAATATTCAAATATGGCATTGGAATTACATGACAATTAATACATGAAGTATCCACTTGCCATTAAATTTCGCTTTACAGTCCAAGCTTAAATTACAATAACGAAACAGAATTTTTATTTATAGGATGCTTTAGCGCTTTTTATACATTATAATACGTACAATAAATTATCACGCTTTTTAATGCACAATTGCTTTTGCGCTATATTTATAAATAAATACGATCGATGAACAATTTTTCGCGCTTTTTATTGCACCCTTTAATTATTCAAAAACGTACTTGAATGTAAAAGCTTCAAGGACTCTATTTCTTTGCAAATTTATTACACAATATATATTTATTATATTGTGATATATTGCAATTTCGCTCACCTGTGGAGCTTGAATCCAATCCTAGATTCATTTTCATCGATTTTGACATGTTGTTAACCAGTCGAATATGGTAAAATATTTTCCCAAGTCAATATAATTATAAAAATCAAATAATAATTACGAAAAAATAGCGTCCTGAAGAATATACAGTTATTATCCAAAAAATATATCCAATTATAAAATACGAAACATTCATAATATATATCGACAAATAATGATGGATTGTGACGATTTACAACTCTTCATACGATTTATACAAAATGTGCGCGATATGTATGTCATTACAGGAAATATGAAAAACACGTGTTAGGTTGAAGAGATCGTCGTCAAAGGTAAAATACAATTATCAGCAGTATTTAATACACATACTGCCATCATTTCTTTGCTGCAATCAAATATTGATTTTGCAACAAAAATTTCAGCCTGATTTTCTTCAGGTTCAATCATGTATATGGATGACTGTGGTTTTTCAACATATACAGTTGCAGGTATTATTTTTTTACTTCTAGGTGGAATAACCGTTTTTTCATCAGTTCGGTTGGTTATTCTACTAACACCTAATGGTTTTTTGCATGAGAATTTTTCTGGATTATACCATGAAAATTTCTTGCCACGTATTTCAATGCAACGTTCCGCCATTTTAATTATTGCATTTATACGCGTATTTCCGAGCATATGGGAGCCGATGATAAAATCACCCTTTAGTGTCTCAACGATTTTTGCATGAATCGAGTATTTTCTCATTGTCAATCTCGAAATAAAAATTGACCGTTCCGAAAATTTTCATGCTTTCAGGATTCGCTACTATGACTTCATTGAAGTGCGTTTTATTATCGCATGCGATATCAAAAACATCGTTCATCAGGTTTTTACTAATAAGTGTGCATTGTGAACCTGAATTGCACAACGCAGAAATATTTCAATTTCCGATTTTTCCTTGCAGCAGCATAGGCGGCTGTGTTTGATAAGAAAAATCGATCTTATCCTGAGATGTCAATTCACAAGTATGATATTTGTTGTTTAATTTCCTTAAACTCTCATTACTTGTGGATTCAACAGCTGATTTTATATTTCTCTTTGAAACCGAATTCTGCATATCCAGCTGGAGATTTATTTTTCGATGAGCGCTTCGAATCACATTTAAATAATTCGTGATTCGATTTATATGTTGGAAATAAAATAATGTGTGAATTAAAATTGGAATCACGCATTTCTTTATTGCTTTTCCAAACTGAATTTAGCGATTCCGCTCTTTTATCATTCTGTAGCAACATATTAAAGTCACTAGATTCCTGATTAGAAAACTCAGTGATCGTAGGCGTATTCACCGAAAATAGCGCATTATTTAATGCGGGATTTTATGAATAAGTTGGCAAACTCGCGTATGAAACAATGTAGTTTTGCATTTCATCATTCATGCTTTTTTGAACAGCTTTCACATGTGAAACAATCATTTGTCCAACGACCTGACGTTTTGTGAAAACTGCAAAATGCATGAGGATCATACCTTCTTACCTTCTATTAGGAAAACTCCATGGTTTTCTCTGATTGCGAAAATTTGGTGAATTTAAAGGTTCTTGAAAACTTCGATTTATGAACGAATTTTGTCGATTAGGCGAACGTAGACCTAAATAATCGCAAATATACATACAATTATCTCTACGATTTTATGTTTAACCTCATCTGCATCTGAGGAAACATCAGATTCGTTCGAATATGGTACTTTATTTCTATCATGGTATTTGTTATTGGTATGTGCATACCTTTCGCTATATCATTCTTTATGCGTACCTTGTTTATTTGTATCACCACTATCTGATGTTTGTGCAACATCTGAGTCAAACGATACAAAATTTAGTCGACGATTAATGGGTTTAGATCGATAACCAGAATTGTTATTAAATAAAATCGATGGTTTTTTATCCATTTCTGTTTTATTAGCTTGCTCAATATTTCTAGCTTTTTCGAGAGGATCATCCAATTTAGCTGATGCACCCGAACATAAAATAAATTTTCTGATTTCGGGGTTTAGACCAGTAATAAATCGATCGTGGACACTAATGTCTAGCTGAGATGTTTGATTCTCAGGATTCGCTATAGATGCTGAATGCCATAATTCGTCATAAAATCCTTGTACCGTTTAACTCGGATTTTGTTTTCTTTCATAATATTTACTTTTAGCAATGTATGTATTACTAGTTTCCGAGAATCGCATCATTAATGCATTTTTAAAATTAGAATATGATTCTTTTTGCGCGCTAGACATGTTTTTAAAAGCTCGTAATGCTGCATCTTTTAGCAGTTGTACAAACGCTTTTAACACTTCATTTTCATTTATGTCATAGCACAAAGCAAGATGTTCGAAATTATTAAAGTAATCGCCTATACGAACATTGGTTCCACCGGCAAAGCTTTTCAAACGTTGAAAAAAAACTTCAACAAATCTTTGCCGTTTTCTATCGAGACCTTTAGCTTTTTTGAATGCTTTGAATTCTTTCGAAAAAATTTCTTTATCCGAATCTTCACTTGCTTCGGACAAACGAACTTTCGAATGAGTTTTTTCATGAATTTTTTTTAAATTTAGATCTTGACTTAGACCGAAACTTCAAGGATTCTGAAGTGTTTCCTTCAGGATTCTTCGATTCATTATCCTGGGCATCAGAAATTTTCACCCTTGCAGTCTTTGCTGCAAGCTTTGCTGTTGGATCTGATGCGTCCTCATACATATTGTTTCCCTCATCACTCAAGTCTTCTGAGTGAGACTCGTTCTTCTTCTTTTCTGAAAACATTCGAAAACTTTTTCTTTTCGTTTTTAGGTTTTGATTGAGATAATTAAAAGGTAAAAGATGTGTATTAGAACGTCTAATATGCGTTCTTGTGCTGTTTTAGAAATGAATAAAATAAATATATATCGAATATAGTACCGTATAATACTATAGGGTCGATCATGGGTCACCAATGTAACGTCGTCGTTGGGTTGGGTGCACACATGGGCGTGGGGGGTTTGAGGGGGTATGCACCCCCCAGAAGTTGAAATACCCCCCCCCCAGAAATCAAAACACCCCCCCAGAAAAAATTTTTTTTGCTTTTCTAGCAATTTTTGATGCCATTGGATAGTGCTTGATGAGAAACGTCGAAAAATGGTTTTTTTTCGCTATATGACCACTTTTAGACCATTGTTTGACCTTTGAAAATTTTTTCATCCCCTCCAGAAATTTTCCAAGCCCCCCAGAATCTCGGTGCTGCCCACCTATGGTTGGGTGTCCGTTTATTATTTAAACGTTACAGTTTAATTGTATAGAGCGCACTTAAGGTTACTTGAGTGGTTTAGTAACGCTGGTATTGCTTCAGCGCGCATCTGGCTAGACTATTTCGGACTGATCCCTTTACTAGTTATAACGTGTGCTTATATAGAAGGTTACACATGCAAATTAACTAAAAAGGTTAAAGTAAATAATAGATGGAACACGAAGGCACGCAAATAATCGCGTAGTGGCCAATGGCCACAGAATTCCGATTGATTCGAGATTCCATTAAATTGAAAGACGTAAGTGGAGACGCGGTTTTTTTGTAATAAAAAATTTTTTTCGGAGTTACAAAGACTTTTTGGGACCATCTTTGTGCATGTACGAACATTTTTAGGAAGACAAAAAATTGCAAAAAGGTCCGAAATTCGCAAAAATTTTCGGCGCTTTGCGTCGAAATAAGTAATTGTGTGTTCTGCATATTTTTTCAATGGCAGCAATTGCATTTCAAAAAAAAGTCAAATTATCTGGCGCGCGATATTCTAAGATCATTCTTAGTGATTTTTGCCCTCAGAGATCCGAAATTAGCTGAAATACACTACCAAAGATCAAACAGTTCTGTTTTTACCGCACTTAAATTGCCACTGTACCATATTATAGCACCCGAAAAATTGTGTGTGCAAAATGTACAAAGACTTTTAGGGACCATCTTTGTACGCGTACAAACAGACCTTGTGCAAAAAACCACTGAGTGGGGAAGCTAAATCGCAGTATCCAAAATCATTGCCCCGTGCAGGGCTGCACCTAGCTCCTCATTGAGCCTTTACGGAGTGAATCAAAAGTCAGGAGCGGGAAATATGTTAAAATATCCAAAAATATGTTAAAAAATATAATATTAGAAAGATTTATATCCAATTTTAAGAAATTTCATTTCTCCCTAAAATTTTGAATGAATTGAGGGTTCTTTATATGGTTGCGTAAATTGAATTCCTAGATCTTAATTTAACCTTCACTGTAAACCGTACACAATTAATAGGTGTAAAGAAAATTCACAGTCAAGTTCGTAATCCTGATTTCATGGAGAAATCTTAATCTTTTGGACAACATTCAAAAACTTAACCCTCGACAACGCTCTGCAATTATAGTTCATCTCCAGTGTAAACTATACACAGCCGCTCGGTGTATGGTGAGATTCGTAATTCCCATGTTACGAAGAACATTCAAAAAATAGTTCTTTTGCATTGTTCTAGTGCTAAATGAATAGCGAAAAACATTTGGCTAGCCAGGACTCGAACCTGGGCTTCCTGGTTACCGGCCAAGCGTGCTTCCAGTTATTTAGGATTGGAAGCCTCACACAACTATACAAAATTTCGAGTTAGATTCGCAATCCTGATGTTAATTAGAAGACTTTAAAAATAAATTAACTTTTTACAACGCTCCAGTAGCGAAATAACTTTATATGTAAAGTTTATACATCTATAAAAAGTCAATATTGAATCTAGTTTAACAGGCCAATGAGTGTGTATAATCCTTAACATATTGTACGTTGTATTAAATAAGACTTGCCTTTATGCATAACGGAAAAAAGTTTGCAGACAAAACCCATGCAAAAACGCATTTTTCACCTGACAGTGTTAAGTTTACACCTCCAGCACTAACAGTGTGTTGAGTGTATAGAAACGCGATCAAATTTAACGAATAGTCCCTAAAATGTAGTAGGTACTTTTCTATCATTTAGATTTTTCCCGACTTATAACTGGGTCGCGGACATGAAAGAGAAAAAAATGCAACCAAAATGTCTCTTTTTCACACCCAGATTCTTACATTCTCTTTAGAATCCCACTCAAGAACAAATGCACAATTTAAAAAAAGCGAATAAATCTTTTCTAGAAAATCTTATTCTCTACACCTCTGTTCTATTGAATTGTATCTTTGCAATGAGTTGTTTATAAGCTGACTAAGGAACATGGAAAGTTGCTATACGTCATACCGTTTCGCCCATTTTATACATTATTTACAAACATGGCATTGAGTAATAAGAAAAACCGAGATTGCTCAAATTCGCATTTTTCATTTTTTATCTTTTAAGAAAACCGAGTCGTCCTGAAATGTCTCACTGATGCGGTCAGGTAAGGAGCCCTTAGATGCAGTGGCGAATTTGAGGGGGTGTGAGGGGGGTAACCACCACACATGGGCGTTAGGAGGTCCCGTAGATTACTGTAGACCCCAGAATTCTATTTTTGGTAACATTTTATGGCGATATCACTCCTCCATGAATTTTCCTGCTGCTCGTGTATATAGGCTGCCCCCACTATTGACCCAAAATAATTGGCGAGATAAATAATGGATACACAATTTGCCATGGTTTCTCTCTTTCAGTGATCTTTATTTCTCAAATTTTTCCGGCTAATACTTATTAGTCAGATTTATTTACTTTATCGGCTAGCTAGAAGTCATATTTCGCTCATGGAAAGTTTCAATGCAATTTCAAGAGCAAGAACGGCTATTTCAGCATAGATTTATTGAATTTTCAATCACAACTTTCTTGTAATTTTTCAACATTCTACGAGCAATAATTCAAGCTTAAAAATGTCCTTCTGCCTAAATTTTACGAGTTTTCGTGCGCTTCTCGCTGGATTTTTGCTAGAGTCAAAGAGATTTAATAATCTTTTTGCATATAAGTGTAGAAAATTTCAAAATTTTTCGAAAAAAATTGCATAAAAAATGATTTTAAGCAAGGTAGACAATGTAAAATACCATCAAACAATATTTCGTACACGAAGGGCAAATTTTCGACGAATTTTTGACTGTTTTTGGAAAAATTAAGTACCGCCCTCTCCCCCCTTAAGAAAATCCTAGATCCTTCACATGCTCATATGATAGGGGTCCCAGTACATACGCTAACGCGCATCCTTTGATGCAACAGCGTTATGTGCCGCATTCAACACCGTCACCACCGTGATCACCGCCGTGCTTAAACAATGGTTTTGTAGGTTTTCGTTGGCCGCCAACACCACCATGTCAACCGTGTATTCATTAAGGTTTCAGTTCACCACTGATAGACGCCATTCCATTTGATGAACATTACAGTCTTAGAGAGCGGATGCAGCCATGGTTCGATCCATTTAGCAGCAATCGTTTGTCATTGTTCCACCGCGATTCTGATTATCGTGACTCTAACGATTTGTTGCAGAAACGTTTGAGCCATTCGTCACATTTTTCCCAAAGACCAAACCCGACTATAAACGTCGCCATTCATTATTATTGGCTTTTGAACTCAACCCTGCGATCTATGCCGGATCGGTCAGCAGTATTTTGTCCATTGTCGTCAATTTTGCATACCTTATCGTAATTTTTCTTTTCTTGCCATTATTGTACTCATTGTTGCGTATTGTTAAAACATTCCTTGTGTATTTTAATCTCGCCATGTAATGTCTTTTTTCTTTATATACTTTTCGGCCTTATCTCAAAAATTTATCTAAAAATTACCTAATTACTTATCTTATATTAGTTTTCCGTCTCAACACTACTTAACAGAGGCTCAGTCATGGTTTCAGCCTCCATATTTTTCACTCAAAATTTTTCTCACCCCCAATCTACAGGGATTGGGACGAAAGAACCAATCAACGAAGTTGACATTTCCATTTGTTGAGCCACCAACAATTTTCTCAATTCGGCCGCCCCTGGTCCGAATTTTTTCCCGCAGAGGTGAGGAGTGTAGATGGTGTATCTACCCGCGTTTCGCATTAAGAAGCGAAACGTTTTTTACTGCTTCCATTTTGACCCAATATTCGCCAAGATGCGAATTCGGCGCTTTAGCCAAAAAGAGGCAAATTGTTCGCTTTTTGGACCGTAATTCCGACCGTACAAATCGCTCAGGCGACTTAGCCACTTAGCACTGATTGGTCTCACTAGCAAGTCATGTACGTACTCCAAGGGGTATGCAGCGTGAGCTATCCTGTGGATTTATTATACTTCCCTTTTTCTTATCATATAAGACATAGGCAACATGACCGCTAATCCTGTTAAGCCTGTGTTAAGAACGGAAATATCAATATTGTATGTAGACGCCATCTATGCGAAATTTATTGTTAAAACGTTAAAGGCACATCTATGTAGAATTATTGTCATAATATATTGAGCGTCGTATGGTGAAAGATTCGTGTTTTTTTGATATATATTATTCTATTGGCCGTGTTTACGCTAGGCAGCTGCATTTGGCTGACTCATCGTTTTTGCATCTTCATTCATCAGCATGGATCGATCACTTGGCGTATAGCTAATCTACATTTAATTTTAAAATTCCATACTTAAATGACAAAATCTTATATTATAAAACCTATGCTAAATTTAATTTTATAGATATACACATTTATGGCTAACTATTATAATAAAGCGTTATCTTACTATTATTATAATATCATGAATCTTTAATTTTTATGTAATTTAAAATTTTGTTTGTATTTTTGTCTTACTTTATACATATATGTCCAAACTTACTACAAATACTATTTATTAATGTTTATTCTAATTATGCACATATGTATACAGGCTATACGTAAACATTTAATCGTTAGACATAATTAAATACCTATAACAGGTATATATCTATGCACATATATCCTTAAGCATGTTAGCCCGGGCCCAGGCCCGGAAGCTAAGCCCGGGCCCTGCTTTTTTCGATCCGATTAATCACTAAGGGCAACTCCCCTAAACCTCCCCTCTCCCACGTCTACATATGGTAGTGACTTTGCTGAAAGTGAAGGCAATATTACAAGACTTCGAACTTGTTAATGTTTCGCTTGAAAATATTGAATGGAATCAAATCGGATGAGTGATAGATTACAGGACGTCAATAAACAAGAAAGCTTTGCTCTTATCTGTGTAACTTTTTTAAGATCTCTTTGATGTCAAGTTTGCACTCTACTGCAACCATATTCCTTGCTTTGTAGAAAGAATAGCTTCAGCGCTTAATTGAATTGGATGGTGATCCCATGAAATTGATGTAGCGTTAGTCCATTTTGTATATTTTTATTGAAACGTTGGAACTTACTTTGCCGAGTCTGTTCTTTATTAAGTTTTACTAAATTTGAATCGCACTGCTTACACTTAGTTGACCCATCTTGTATGTCAGCAGGCTCATGTCCAAAACAAATTCCTTTTCAGAGCCACATATCATAACACGATTTAGGGATACAATTCCATTGCCCATGACATGCGGAGTGGCCATGAGCCGAACTCGAAGAGACAATTAGCTGTTTTGGCTCCAAGACCGCCATAAACGAATTGCGGGCGGTTTTTAGACCACATTTCATTCACAGCCGTGGCACTCTTGCGTTCTCAAGAATGGCCAACACATTTGCGGAGCGATCCTTATCATATTGCAACCAAACGATTAATCCTGGGCTATTAGAGCAGCTCATTGCTTTGTTGAGCTTAGAGGACATCGAAAAATGTAAAGTGAGGACATGAAAAATGTAAAGTTTTAGATTAAATTTAGCGTTTTTTGTTTGTTGTTAATTTTAATAATAATTTTTTAAAATTATAATTAATTTTGTTTTGTTATTGTTACTCGTGCTTAGACACTAAATAAAAGCGTCTAATTGCAGAGAACCCAAGCTCAATGACTACGAATTCTTTTTCGGTATTCAAAATTTGAGGATATTCACTCCTCACGTCATTACGAGAAAAACGAAGAAAATATTGTGGTCACGCAAAATATGGTGACAGACCCCAAATAAACGATGTGGCTTCAATAGAATTTACTTAGAAATTACATTTTGCATGTACATGCGTCCTGCCAATATGCTTACCGCAAGCTGGACCGGATTACGACGATTTTTCAGACTCAGCAGCATGTTACGTTTGTGGATAAGGGTTCACAAAAGGTCAGGTTAGAACATCCTACGGTCTGATACTGTTATATTTAAGCTCTCCGGCAGACATGGAAAAACACATTTTTTATTGTCACTCACTACCATTCATTAATGCGCTAACCCTCCAGTTTTTTCAAAGCTAAGCAATTTTCTGTTCGAAAATTATATTAAAATTTTTATTTTAGCGTTAGAGCTGTCCTTTTAATATACCTTTTCTAATCAAACTGAAGACATTTTTGTGGTTCATGTAGATTTTCAGAGTCCTGCTACCAAAGTGAATGTCTTTTATCTAGCTGACTGCAGCATACATATGCTCTTAGAAATCAAAAAAATTTAATGCAGGTTTAGGTGTCTTGCACCCAGAAAGTAATACTCCCCCACACACCACTACTGGAGATTCCATTTTTACAATTTTTCTCTTGCCGATGCTTGACGAGAAGCTTTTTTAAATATGTTTTTGCCAATGCATTAAATCATTGTGTTTTCTTTATCTAAGCTGTCCTGACATATAGAACACTTGTAATAAATGATTTAACGAATCCTGTAAAATCCGACCATTAACTTAAAATTCACAGTCGAAAAACTGCCTAAGAGTGAGCGAAAACTAAAATTTGTGGTCGTTTTTTATTGAGCGCTATCCATTGACATAAATAAAAAAACGAATAAAAAAGCTGAACATTAATTTCTAGGGTATCATTTGGATTTAAGCGATAGGGTTCAGCCATAACCCCACTCTGTGATGTGTCAGTAATTGTACTTAATCAGTTTTAAATTTAGGATCGCTTTCCTTATACCACCAAAGAGAATTCTGTTCTGCCCAACAGATTGCAGTGCATTAGCCCAGTAGCAAGACAGCAATATAATTCTGATTTAGTTATATGCGAAATGCCGAATAAATTTGACTACAAAGGTTTCTCATTGGTAAACATCATTTGTTAAGGGTGGCCAAAAAATAAAGATACCTACCAAATGTTTTAATCATAAGTATATCTACATTAAACATATTGTGTAAACATTTTTTGAAAGCATAAATACTAGGCAATAACATTGTAAAATTTCGTCGAGTAACCTTTGTTATTCAGGTCTTATTTAAACTAATGTAAACATAATTTTTTTAGTAAATTTGAACAAGAAAAGTTTGATAGCTAGCCTAAAAAGAATACATAAACTTATTATTATTCCAACTTAGGGCAATGAAACTTGCATCATTTAAAAGAAGAAATTCTAAATACAAGAGTTTTAAATAATAGTTTCTGATTGCTGGAGTTCCTATAATGCGACGCACTTTTGTAAACTTAGCTTTTTATTAAATATAAAGACAACTAAAGTGTAATACGACGAAAAACTCATGAAACTGAAATGAAACGAGCAATAAAATTGGCTATTCTGCTGCTAAGAACATTAAATCATGATTTAAAGGTAGTTTTATAGCCATGCTACAAAATAATCATACTGGCGTTTTCAACGTACATTTCCAAATTGAACTTCTAATTACTAATTGTTGGTAAGTTTTTAAAAATTAAGCTTCACAGAAGTGGTTTGGCGAGAAAACACCATTTTCCGACGTTCCTCATTGATCACTCTCCATTGGCATTAAAAAATTGCGAAAAAAAACAAAAAAAAGTTTGAAAATTGAAATCTGGGGGGGGTATTTTGGTTTCTCTGGTGAGTGCATACCCCCCAAACCCCCTACCCCCACGCCCAGGTGTGGTGTCAAGTATAGCTATACTTGATGATAAAACTTTCGGTACCCTTTTTTATTGCAGCCACTATGTTTGTACTCGTACATCTGGAGGCTTCAACATTTTGCATAAGGTTGTGTTGTCGGTCATTTTTCAAGGGTCAAAGAGTGGTTCGATGCACGTACAGGCAGTGCATGATTTCTGAATGGATCAGGGTACCCTAAAAAATTTTTAGGGACAAATAAGCGCTAAAAGTAAAAGGAGAGACAAAAACTTTATTTTCCGACGTTTTTCTTGAGTTCTATCTGTAGACATCATGAAACTAGATGAAAAGCGAAGAAATTAAAAAAAAAATTGAATTTGAAATTTTTATGGCTTTAGAAGAGCGGGTTCCCGTGAACGCCATCTCTGACTTTCTCTGCCTTCGTAAATATATTTATGGTCGTCATTTCAGAGGGATTCTGGCGGTGGATACGCGTGCAGGGAATATGAACAGAGTATTCATACTGATGGCGTAATCAATGGTGGACATGTCGACAAGTACAATTATTACGAATGCTCTCGACCAGTATACTATCATTATTAATACTTAGCATTTCTACCAGTATATTTAGATTGGGTAATAAATAAATTGATGCTATTGTTGATGATGGTGAAATGATAACTACTTCTATTATGTGGGGCAGTAAAATTATAAGAAATATTAATCAACCACTAAATGCTATTGACTCCCGGATTTTTAACTTTTTTTATACAAAAACTGGGTTTCTAGGGAGATTCTATAAATACTTTAATAAGCTTAGCTTGGAAACATGGATACCAAACAATTTTATATCACGCTTCCGAGCAATTCCCAAGAATCAAATTCTGCTGCTAGTTTTACAACAAACCTACCAAGACAAATCGTATTGAATGGGGAGTGGGAGATTGGTTTGGTAGAAATAATTTATGCGAAAACCTGGCACAATGTTGCCGAGGATCAGAATTTGACACAATTTTACGACTTTAAAAATAATGTACAAATAAAAATGCTCATTCCTCGAGCAAGATACCAAAATATACACGATCTTGTCAAGACAATCAGTGAGGGAATAAAAATGGTTAGTCAAAATGAAAAATTTGAATACTTGCAATACTTTGGCATAAGGTATGATAAAAATAAGAAGTTTTGTCACTTAATAATTACTACTAAATATATCCGAAGCTTAAAATTTACCAAGCATTTACTATATATGATGGGATTTCTGGAAAGTCAGATCGATAATATAAATTATACTGTTGCGCAAGAGTTAACCATAGCTGCGCGCCATGCCCCTGATATGTTGGGTGGAATGCATAATTTTTATATATATTGCGATATAGTTGAACCACAAATTGTTGGAAATGTTTTCGCACCACTTCTACAAGTCGTAAATATTGAAGGAAAGTACATGGACATCATAAATCACTCATATATTAGCCCGCACTATATTCCTTAAAAAAATAAAATCGCATATGTGGTTATGAAAAAATAAAAAATAAAAAAATCATTCAATATGATTGAAGTAAACATTAAAACAGATCAAAACCAACCTGTACCTTTTGAGTTAGGAAAAACTGTCGTAAAATTACATTTAGAATGACTTAGACTCATCCGCCTTATAAATCACTTTAACTTTTCAGAAACAAAGGAAATCACGCATGTGGCTATGCATCGGACTGTAACTTGCTCTGTTCGTGGTTCGCCCCCACTGACCTACACCTTTTTAGGCGGACCTTTGGACCAGCGGCCCTGCGAAAAATGCGGGGGCGGCCAACCTGTAATGCTTAAGGATAGAGCGGCCCTGCGAAAAACATTTGCGAACTCCCCTCTATACTACTCTCGCCTGTTAGTCTTCCTGCGTAGTGTGCACGCTTCTTTTCGCCATATGCTTTGTTTCTAATTATTCGTGTTTGTGCCTATTGGCATCAGTTGTTGTATGCCTTTGGCAGGGCTTTGTGCCCTTGTTTAATTACATTGTTTGATTTTACCCAATTAGCGTAACACGACGGTCGGCAGCATGGATCCTCCATGCTGTCGCTTTTTAATTGCTTCATAATTTTTCTGTCCAAAAAATATTGTAAAAATTAATTATTTAATTAACGATGCTAGGCTCGGTTGAATTTCCGTGCTGTTGAATTCTGTCCTTGTGCTACACTATACTTTGGAACCCTTAATATTTTCAAGCACCGGAATTCGGTCCAAAACAAGTTAAATAATAATCTTTTTGAGCCCTCAATTAGGTTTCCGGGGAACGTACTTTAATTAGGTACTTAATCTCAAAGGAGTAGTAAATTTCACTAGGTGCGTGCGTAGAGGGACGGGCTACCTTTAATAGGCCGGGCCGCTTACCCCCGAATCGCCGGCTGGTGATCGACCTCCTAAAAAGGGCGAGAACCCCCGCGTGAGCGCATAAGCTTGAGATTCGCGTTAAGTAAGCGAAGTGAATGTAGCTTGAGTCTACATTAACACATCTGATATTTTTTTGTCCTTGGGCCATTGTGGAGACTTAATTTCCCATAAAGGTTGATCGTAATATTAGAATTACGAATCCGACTGAAATTTTCTTTAAACTCTGTGGTTGTGTAAAGTTTAAACTGCATATTAACTCAACTCTTGTTCTAGAGCCTTGCGGAAGCTTATTTTTTTCAAAATGTTCTACGTAAAATCAGAATTGAGAATCTGACTATTAGTTTTCTCTACACCTAGTAGTTGTGTGAAGTTTGCACTAATCATTTGTTGTTAAAATGTAGTTTATACTACAAATTTATTTTACTTCCAAATCTGAGCGTTAGTGTTCCTTACACTTGATATTTGCGTAAAGTTAATGCTGAAAAACGTTGATCTGTTAAAATAATGTAGGGTTGTCTTGTTTGAAAAGGATAATGCTGATGTTAAGAACAGTACTGTTTTCCGTGTTCTTGGACTGCTGTCATTATAATGGCATGTTACTGTATGTGTTTATTGACTGATGCACTCAAATTATACTAATTAAAACTTGGGTACTAGCAAAGAAAAATGCTCCGATATAACAAAAAAGACTTGGAATTGTGGATTATTAAGGATGTAAAAGGAGGAGACTAGGAAACATCTACCTAAAGCCGCAAAATCTGCTAAAAATCAGACTTTCTCTAAGCAACGCAAAAAATCGATGTATATTCTGCGGCGAAGTGAATGTAGCTTGAGTGTACGTTAACACATCTGATATGTAAGCGAAGTGAATGTAGCTTGAGTCTACGTTAACACATCTGATATTTATTTGTCCTTGGGCCATTGTGGAGACTTAATTTTCCATAAAGGAGACATGGTTGATCTAAAACAGTAGGAAACGAGTCAGTTGACTTGAAATATTATATGTATATTCTATATATTTAAAGTAAATATTTAACCATAAACATTATTGAAAAAGCAGCACGTTAGCTATGCAGTAGCTATGGGAAATGATATTGAGTGAACTAACAGTCTTCTAAGCCAATTGAATGAAATAGCAAACATCGAAGACAATTGGAGACATGGTTGGTTTAAAACAGTAGGAAACGAGTCAGTTGACTTGAAACAGACTAAATGTAGATACACTAGCATGCCCGAAACGATTGTGTGCACTAATCAATTGGCCCTTGCTCATAACAAAATGAAACAACTTTAAATACAATACCTCTTAGTTTTCTATCAATCAGGTGCCAGCAATTTAAAAAAGTAACCTTGATAGATTTCGTACACTCTTATCTGAAACTTCGAACATTATTTAAAGAAGACACTTTTTTAGAGACCGCAGAATATACTTCCATTTTTTGCGTTGCTTAGAGAAAGTCTGATTTTTAGCAGATTTTGCGACGTTAGGTAGATTTTTCCTAGTCCCCTCCTTTTACATCCTTAATAATCCACAATTCCAAGTATACTCATCTTTTTTGTTCCATCGGAGAATTTTTCTTTGCTAGTAAATAATATATTGTTTATGGTAAACACAACCAGATGCATCTGGAAAGCTGATAGGGGATTAACCACTAAATCTTTACTTAGAGCCTCATTTTCTAATTCTAAGTTTTTGTAATATCACTACACATGGGCGTAGGGAGATTGGGGGGTATGCACCCCCCCTCCCCCGAAGTTGAAATCCCCCCCCGAAATTGAAATCCCCCCACCAGAAATCAAAATGCCCCCCACAATTCAAATTTTGAAATTTTTTTTTGCTTTTTTAGCGATTTTTTTGATGCCATTGGATGGTGCTCGATGAGAAACGTCGAAAAATGGTGTTTTTTTCGCCATACGACCACTTTTAAAACCATTTTTTGACCTTTGAAAATTTTTTCACCCCCCACCCAGAATTTTGGTGCTGCCCACCTATGAATATCACGGCAAATACACCAAAAAACGCTTATTTCTTGCTGTTCTATAACTTCTCATCGAGCTAAACCATTAAAAACGAAACGATGTAAGTAGAGTCGAAACAAGGCTGACAAAGTTTTGGACACAGGATGAGGAAGATGAGACAATATAGTGATTCTCAGCATGATTTCTTCCAAGGACACGGAAAACGGATGGTTACTGACACATCCAAAACGCGGGATTGCAAATGCTCCTAAATAAACTCCTAAATAATTTATTTTGATTACAAATCTGGGTCGTAATGGCGTTTTGGGACAAACGTCCTTGAAATTTTTTTACAGGCTCCATCCCCTGTTGCCAGATGATCGACTGAAGACGGAAACCATGTCACGATTCCGTTTTTAGCGCACATAAAAACTGAAGGTTTTTTCGCGAATTAGCGTGAAATTGACTAGAAGACGATAATTGATCTCAGCAATAATGCCATTTTAAGACTCAACCCAATGAAGCTCTCTGACCACGTTCCCGAACTGACCTTAATTGTTTTTATTACAGAAAACTTTTTTATAAATAATGATTTTATAGTATCGAAATTTGATACGATAATATTAAATGTATCAAATTTACCTTACAGGATGGCCCATAAAAAGGCCATTCCGATTTAACTAGGCCATAACTTCGGCTGATTTGAACTTAGAACTTTCAGACCAGCTGCATTAGATGGATAAATATGTTTCTGTTTAAACTTCGTTAAAAGTTCGGCTTGCTACCAGCGATTCAAGCGTTACATTAATTTGTTTGACCTCATTTTGACATTGCTTAAACGTCTGAGTTTTTGCATTGTATTACATTAATGCGTATGCAGATATCTTTGTTTATATTTTTTACAACATACCACGTCCAAAAAATTAAATTGCACATTTTTTGAGTCTGCAGAGTAGCCACGCGGGCAAACTTATAGTATCGGGGACCGGCCGCCCAGTCCGTTTTTGGGGCGGAGCTTCATTACAAAAGGGAAGTCATGATTGGTCAGACAAATAAGTGGTCTACCGCGTATTCTCAACGGCAAAGTAAACAAACGCAGGGCATTAATAATTCACGACCGGTAAAACAATAGCTACTGTTAATATGGATAAATAAATATGGGTAAATAACAATATGTAATGTAGCTACGGGAAAAATCTAATTTGTCTTGCGCTATCGGTCGACTTAGTGTCAGAATGAATCTATTTGAGCTTAATGTAATTTGTAAGGACAATTTAAGCGTTATTCAGTACTTTCAAAGCCAAAAATCCTCCGCAGTAGTGTCGATTGCAATCCATGCAATGGAACTTATAGTCTGATCAAAGAATTGGCAAAATTGAGTGAATATGTCTGGAGATGTCCTAAGTGCAGATCGAAACAGTCGATTCTCTTACTTTTCACTCTAACAATAGACAGTAGACCATTTATTTGTCTGATCAATCATAGCCTACCTTCATTAACGAAGCTCCGCCCCCAAAAACAACCGTGCGGCCGGTCCCCGATACTATAAGTTTGCCTGTACGCGTCCTGCTGAGTACAAAAATTTCGGGATATTGTCAAAGGAGGATGCGAATTGATGGCAGAATCAACGAGGCTATTGACATTTTCACAATATTAAAGTAGGGTGCAAACAAAGTGCCCTGACACCCGAACCGCTGATATCTGCCTAAAATTTTTTAGACGGTTCGAAAGAAGACACTTTTACCTATCTAAAGCAGCCACTTTTAATGAATGTCTCATTTCTTATCAGCCGAAGATTTGATCTGTTGAATCAGAATGTAGCCTTTTTTATGGACCACTCTGTCTAATGTACTGCCTCTTTTATAAAACTAATTCAATTAATGCAAATCGTCACCAGTGACCATTTGATGTTGATTGATCGCTGACAATTTAAGAGCTCGTTCTGAAAATCAATTGATCTGCATTCGCTTCTCACAAAACAGAATTTAAGGTAAAACTAAGTTTTTAGTAATCAGGAAAGGTAAATCAATAAAACACGCCGGATGAATTGCTAGCTATCTGAACAATCTTTTATTTTCTTGTAATGAAACGCAAAATTAATAGATTCTCCCGTCGATATTTGTAATTTGTAATTTAATGTATCCAGGCCCCGCATTCAGGACTTGCTTGGGGGAGGGGATGGGCGGACTAAACATAAATTAGTTTATATGTCGAGAAATCCGTAAGCTTACAAAAACCGTTTGTTTAGATGTTTTTTTCGAAATTCCTATTCCAGTGAGATCATAAAATTTACAATTTTCATTTGGAAAATTTTTTCTCAAAAAAATCGCGCTTGAGGCAAAATTAACGAAAAAACCTCAAATATGACGCGAAGCGCCGAAAATTCGATAATTTCATGACAACATGCAATTTTTCCACCTTTCTGTGCATCATTTTTTCTTTCAAACAAATTTTTTAGGCCAAGTAGAGGGGGCGGGTGACTTTCACTCCGCCCCTATAAGTATTGCCCTGAATTCAGGTACAAACAGTGAAGTCCAAACTAAAGTAACTGTTTGTTTTGCACAAAAAGCGTAAAACAGCTAATACAACGGAATATACATCAGTCAAAACGCGCTCTTTTCTAGGTTTTAACTCCTCTTTCAATATTTCGATAGGTACTTATGCTATCATTGCCTCTCGACAGTAAGACACATACAGGGCCGTGCCAAGGATTTTTGCGGCCCGGTGCGAAGTAGATTTTTGCGGCCCTATTTTTTTAAATTAGTAGGTATATATATCTATACAGTCCTAAACGTCTATGCAGTCATTTTCACGTGAAATAAGTCTTAAATGGAAAATTCTATTGGTGTTGCACATCTCATAGTGCAGAAAAAAATTTTTTTCTTGTATCACGAATCAGGATACATAAAGAAGAGCATAGGCGAGGCAACGAAATTTTCTAAGTGTATTACGTCCAACTGAATTCACACATTACTGAACGATACTGTGGCTACGTATACAAGTATACAAAAAAATTTTAAAAACGAACAAATAACATATTCACAACAATATTTTTCGAGCTTTTTGGGCTGCAAATTCAGATATAACTTCTGAAAAGTCAATATTGGAAGACAAACGTTTTCAATTGAAATAATGCCCAATGAATTTAGACGATCATCTGACATTGTTGACCTCAAATACGTCTTGATTAGTTTCAATTTAGAAAAAGATCTTTCGGCAGTGGCAACAGTTACCGGAATAGTCAACATGATTCGCAAAGCAATGGACAAATTAGGTACCACTTCCAGTAACCTATTCTTAAGAATATACTGCAAAACGTCCAATGACGATAAGTTTCCTATGGACGCCGTTTTGGAAAGCATCGTAATTTCAGTAAAGAGTTCTAAGCCATTAATGTCGCTCAAAAAGTTATCTAATTTCAAGCATGATGCTTTCAAGGTGTCGTCATTTTCAAATTCTAACGAATTGAATAAAAAGCCGAATATTTCTTTGAAATTATTCATTTGATCAAAACGTTCCTGAATAGACATTAATGCTTGATCGAGAAGCACATTGAAAAAATTTACGCGAAAATTGTGTTCTGGATCAGAAATTTGCTCATCCTCAGCTTCATAATCGAATTGTTTTTTAACTTTTTTGCGACGTTTAGATACTGATTCCGGAAATTTTATTAAATTTTCGTCAATTTCCAATTCCATAGCTAATTTTCTAGCCGCATTTGGTCAATGAACACCCATTTTTCTTGTAATCTTTTAAAAATGCTATCTGTATTTTCAATTTGTTCCAATGCAATATTAATTACCATTGATTTGTTTTGCATCATTTTGCTGACGAAATTGAACTGAGTCAACATTTCGAACCACACACAAAGTGATACTGAAAATTTATAATCCTTCAGTTCTTTAGCCGAAGAAGATGCCTCACTTCTACATTTTGGTTCATTGGAGGTTTCGGCAACTTCAATTAACGCATCATAAATGTCGCCAATTTGGAAACGAATAGCACGGACGCTATCGATTCTGCATTCCCAACGCGTTTCGCTTAGGGGCTTAACAGTTAATTGAGTAACGTGTTTTTTTGAAAATTGCCCATCGATGGGTAGAAGCCGAAAATAAAACATAGATTTGCTGTTAAATTCCAAAGGAAAGAAATTGCGACTGATGATGAATGTGCCATGTCACCCAGAACTAAATACCAGCTATGGCAGCCACAAGGAATGAATAAAGCTTTTGGGTTCACTTCTAAAATTCTAGCTTGAACGCCTTTGTTTCGACCACGCATATTAGCTCCATTATCGTAACCCTGACCACGACAGTCACCAATAGAAAGTCCAAGACCTGACAACTTTTCGAGCAAAGAGTCACAAAGACCAGCACCTGTGCTGTCATCAATGGGAATAAAGCCGATAAATCTTTCGTTTATGATAACACTTCCATCCGAAAACAGGTCAACGTAATGCAAGATCATGGTCATTTGCTCTTGGTGGCTAATATCAGGTGTACAGTCCAAAATAACAGAATAATATTTAGCTTTTTTATGCCGATTTTCTAAATCAATCCAAGAACTATGACAACTTTTGTGTGCTGCCGAAGATTCATGCTCAGAAAGTTTGCCGATTATCTTTTGCCAGTTGTCAAATCATTTAGAATTACTAAGCCTAGTTTCTTCGCCAAGGTGAAATAATTTGCAACAAAAGCAGAAAATCGAATTTGTCGATTTGGAATAAACCAACCAACGGCGATCGATAACTTCCCCATTTGACATTTTACGATCGTAATATTTTGTTGAAAAATGTCGTTTTTGCTTATCTAGTGGAAATTCGAAATCCGTGACACGAAATGGACCCTTTTCAACAATAAAATTTTTCGTTTGAGTATTTAAAAATTTGCGGCCATTTGGCAATATCAGTGAAATCGGGAACGACCTCAGAATCAGAGCGGCTGATGATGACATTATTAGTTATGTTCACTAAATTGTCAGCTATAACAACGTTACTAAAATTCTGTTGTGACGAAGTGGAGCCCAGAGTCTCTGGAGTTTCCACTGTCTGACTATCAATACTATCCGAAATTGACACGTCCTGAGAACTTAAATTCGGCTCTTTCTCAGTGTTTGAAGAAGGTCGAAAATGCTTAAGCAGAGCACCTTGCATCGATTGAGATGTCTTTTCTTCCTGAGCTTTACGCTTTCGTTTAGCTGCTCCTGACTCGTTTCTGGTTCCTACGCCAATTTTCGGCATTTTTCAAAAAATATATACAAATGCTGGTGGCTGCTTAATGAGAAATGAATCATGTATGAATTAATAACGTAAATGTGGGAATAACGCATTATGCAGCTACTATTTGACAGTCTCATTATTTGCACTCATGCGGTAATTAGCAAAAATAAACGAGTGTTAATGCAACAAAAAAGTTCTTTAGATTCTGAGAAGTTGAAAAAGTTTTAGAAAGTAGAATAGGAAAATAGAAGCAACATAATTTAAAAACTTGAAATAGTCAAAATACTGTCATGATAACTGCGTTTATGTAATGAAAAATGAACAACGTTTAGCAATCATTCAACTCGTTAAGAATTTACCATGTTTCAGAATTCAGATGCCAAAATTGTTTGATTTTAAAAGCAAAAGAATAAGACTATGTATGTTGCGAAGAATCAATATGTATGTTATTCAAAAGATAACAACATGAACTTTCATAAGCTGGAGCTCGATTTGATATCGCTTAATGGGAAAAAAGTCACAAGCGTTTGTACATTAGAGATACGTTTTGAAGATAAACGTGTGAACTTCCATCATATAAGACACAATTTAAAATCAATTCATAGCAAAAAAGTTATGCGTGAAAAACTTTTCAAAATCACAAGTAAGGCGAAATGGAAGGCCGCAAAGATTAGTAAAAAAGAGCAGTAATCTACATACAATACAACATGAAGCTGGCGAGTATGATAACATTATAGGAAACAGTTAAATACGTGCTGAGATACATACAGACAAATGTGTAAAACTATCGATACAGACTTTACACAGTGAAACACAAAGGCGTGCTCCTGCCTTGTACAGCATACCCGTACAGTACAGTATGACACGTATGTAAGCTAGTTCAGCTCAAGTTTTTGCGGCCCCTAGTGAATGATGAAACATCGAATTTTCTGTTACACAGAAGTGTACATTATTATTTTTATTCGTGTTCGCATTGTCTAGCATACCTATAGTGTACAATATATGTATACAAACTTAGGTCAGTTAAGTTTTTGCGGCCCCTAATTCTTAGCGACCCGGTGCGGCTGTACCCTTCGCACCCCCCCCAAGGCACGGCTCTGGACACATACGTGGGCAGCAAGAAAATTCTGGGAGGGTGCAAGATTTTTTGAAGGTCGAAAAATGGCCTCAAAAATGGTGGTATGCACACCTGGGCGTGGGGGGTTTGGGGGGTATGCACCCCCAGAGATTAAAATACCCCCCCAGAAATCAAAATACCCCTCCCCCAGAATTCAATTTTTGAAAATTTTTTTCGTTTTTTTCGCAATTTTTTGATGCCAATGGATAGTGCTTGATGAGAAACGTCGAAAAATGGTGTTTTTATCGCCATACCACCATTTTTAAGGCAATTTTTCGACCTTCAAAAAATCTTGCACCACCCCCCCCCAGAACTTTCTCGCTGCCCACGTATGGTGGTATGGCGATGAAAACACCATTTTTCGACGTTTCTCATCAAGCACTATCCATTGGCATCAAAAAATTGCGAAAAACATGACAAAACTTTCAAAAATTGAATTCTGGGGGTATTTTGATTTCTGGGGGGGATATTTTGGTTTCTGGGGGGCATACCCCCCAAACCCCCCACGCTCAGGTGTGGTAAGACACCGTCAATAAATGAGAGGATTTCCTAAATTGCTGCAGTGCGACAGGATAAATTAGTAAAATTTGTTTTTGGACTATTGATTTTTGACTCGTCATCATTTTTAAACAACAGAACACACACGCGCGTTCTAAACTTTCCTGTAGACGTAATTTCCAGAAATTAATTTACATCCGTATTTTCGATACTGTCGCCCTCTGCTACCTAGTTTGAGCATTCTGAGCACGATTCATAAACAAGCTGGTTCTTATCATTTTTAATTTACGATTTAAGATATCTTATAAACTGTATGCTCAAATTACAACGTTTAAATAAACCATGTTTCTGTCCTTGCAAGACACTTCGCTTTTTATATAAATAATTACTCGCGGGGATCACCTGGTGTTTTAGTACTTTTAGAAAACGGTGAGAAATAAGGAAAAGATAACTGGCATGACTATTCAGGCACGTAGCTGACCGTCCTATTTTGGGTAACCAACACCAATTTTTTTGGGGGCTAAGCCCAAAAAAGGCCAAAAATAGCACAAATAACGTTTAAAAAGTCATCTTTTTCAGATTTTTCTGAATTTTAGGGGTCCGAACCCACCTTTTATTCCCCCAGAGATACGTGTCTGTGACTAGCACGGAAATTGAAGTTGCTGCTAGGAAGGCATTAGCACCAAACTCGTACATTAACTAAAATTTACAACATTGATAAAAACAATAAACACAGATGTAAGTCCAAATATTGAAACCGGGCCCACGTCATAAGTAGTTTGGTCCATATCTTACAGAGTAGTGAGGTAAAAAAATTATATTAAATTTTTGCTTTATTCATCCTGATTTTAAGTGACTTCCAAAAAATTTAACACCTAAATATAAATTCTTCTAATGATGCAACGTGCTTAAAATAGTTAGACCACGGAAAAAAAGTTATTTTCATTGATTTATTGCCTGCTTGTACATGAAGAATAGTTAGCGACTAGACCAAAACATCAAACAATGTCTTTTTTAGGACACCATGTAAATGTTTACGGTCCAACAATATGTATAGAATGCTTCAATGTAAAGCCTTCAATAAATGAGAAAAAAGCGATTGATAATCTTACATTCTAATTAATTTAATAAAAATCGTCGCACAAATTTCTCTTGTCCATCTAGATTTTTAGATCACCGAGACACATGCAAAAATTTCACAAAAAAATAAATAAACAAGAAATATGGAGAAGAAAATGAACAAAAAAATAAAAATGATATGAGAGAGCTGTTGACAAGATTTAAAAAAATTTTGTTCATAAAATAGTTTTCCAATTTTTATGTTTATACTTTGTGCAATGAGAGAAAAATTTCTGGCGATCAGTTTCCTATAAAAATCTGGTTTACAAACGTCCGCACAGCGGAAAAGTTAAATCCTTGCGTTACCGTTATTTTCGCAAAGTTAAAATAACCGTCAAACAGCAATAGAATTCTAGAGTCGAAAAAATTTTTCAAAAAAGGCTCTTTGGGCTAAAAAACCATAAGTACACGTCAAAAACACTCTTTTTTGACGTTTCATATGGTGTTCGTTCTTTCTGGAAATAATACAAAAAATTTCGAAAAATTTTAAAAAACTGAGTAATTTGAACAAAATATAGTCAAATAATGATTATACAGCACGAAGCGCCAAAAATTGACACTTTCGAGCCACATTTTAGATAAAAGTTCTTAAGTTTTTTTATGATTTTTAAGGAAATTCAACAATACGGGGTCAGTACCACACAAGGGCGTGAGGGGGGGGGTTTGGAAGGGTATGCCCCCAGAAGTTAAAATACCTCCTCGCTCCAGAAATCAAAATACCCCCCCCCAGAATTTAAATTTTGAATTTTTTTTTGCTTTTTCAGTGAATTTTTGATGTCATTGGATAGTAATCGATGAGAAACGTCAAAAAATGGTAGTTTTTTCGCCGTACGACCACTTTTAAGACCATTTTTTGACTTTTGAAATTTTTTTCACCCCCTAGAATTTCGGTGCTGCTCACCTATGGTCAGCACTCAGCAGCTTTTATAAGGAGGTCAGACCTTAAACCCATTCTCCCAATAACATATACGCTTACCGTCTAGAATGCCCTCTTCCTACTTAAAATGCGTGTGGCACACACGTACATAAGAGCTAAGCGCCAACGCGCTATGATTTGCCCTGTTACTTCCAATGCTTAACTTTAAGTTTAGACCGATGTAAAAATTGTGGCATACAAATTGTTATTGTAATTTCTGATTTATATTGATTTCGAATGATTTATTAATCTATTAGACATGCTTATTCAACGCTCATCTATTCTCACATGCGCATATTTGGTGACCCTCTAGCCCCTTAGCCATCATGAAGTTCATATATAGAAACAAATCTCGCACATAAGTATTAATATTTTTGACAAAACAAATGAGAAAAATTCAAAATAGTTCAATAGGTTGACTTGTTTGATATATCTTGTGATTTCTCTGATAAAGGCTTTTCGTTTTGACTCATTTTGATTCACTTCGATCCGTTAATTTCTAATTTTGGGGTTTATTGATTTGGTTCAGACTTTAATGAATTTGAAAAGCGTGTTATAAGTTTTTCACTTTCCACTTCCGTATTCTGATTTTTTTACCCTTAAACGATCATAATGCTAAATATGTATGAACAGAGTAAATAAAGATGATGTTGGGGTTAGGGGAAAAGGTTTCACCCGCCACCTCCCCCCGCCCAGAGGATTTTTCAACCCAGCCCCTAGAAATTTTTCGTACTATCCCAGAATTCGCGATTTTTCAGACGTTTTTCTAGATGACAAGGTGCTTTTTAAAGCCGTGTTAGCCATCTATTTGCTCAAAATTATCAAAGTTATAGCGCTTCCCGCTGTATACTCATTCATTGACCATATTTTGTTCAATTTGGTCGTTTTTTTATTTTTCTCAAAATTTCTTTGTGTTTTCATGCTTTAGAAAGTTAGAGCATCGTCAGAAGCGCCAAAGAACTATGTTTTTGACCATTATCAACGATTTTTGAGCAAAAGAAAGGGACTCTAAAATTTAACCATTCCCAAAATTCCAAGGCTGTGCATGTCTGGCAGGAATCAAATCCTAGAGGCTAGAAAAATCACAGAAAAAAGGCAACAGTTTGATTTCTGTTGAGGTCGGATTATGGACGTCTAAAACTGCCGCCCATATTTCGTACTAATTGACAAATAATTATTTCCTGCATACGCTTTAAAAAATAAAGGGCATATGCAAAAGACGTCTGAGTTTGTGCAGAGATGCTTGAAAATGTACTAACCTAAATTTTGAAGCGTTTAATGCCGGAGCTGAGGGTATTCGGCGCCAAACGCCAAGTATTTTTGAATTTTTGCAGAAAAATACGCAAATCCCTCAAATTACTATTAATTTGCTCAAAAAATCTGTATACTCTTGCCTTATGCGCGCAAGATTGAAGTCTATAATTGCGCGCTTTTCTTTACGCATTTACACATGCTTTTTCCTGCATCTTTTTGTAAATGTTCTCTTACTACTATATTTAGTCCTAACATTAAAAAGTATTATGAATGACAAAACTTTCAAAACGGAAATCTTATGGTCTATTTTAAACTATATATATATATATATATATATATATATATATATATATATATATATATATATATATATATATATATATATATATATATATATATATATATATATATATATATATATATATATATATATATATATATATATATATATATATATATATATATATATATATATATATATATATATATATATATATATATATATATATATATATATATATATATATATATATATATATATATATATATATATATATATATATATATATATATATATATATATATATATATATATATATATATATATATATATACTAGCAAGAAAAATGCTCCGATGGAACAAAAAAGGTAGAATATACTTGGAACAAAGAATTATCAAGGACGTAGAAAGGAGGGGACTAGAAAAAGCTCCTATCTACAAATGTCACAAAATTTGCTAAAACTCACAAATTTCCTAAACAAAAAAAATGAAAGTAAGGAGATCAAAAGAAAAAACCTACCTGTGCCTAAAACTGCAAGATCTGCTAAAAATCAGACTTTTTCTAAGCAACGCAAAAATCGAAGTATATTCTGCGGCCTGCAGAAGAAAGCAGCATCCTGTCGAACAAAGATAAAACCTTGGGCTGTATAACTGAACCACTCACTCTGCAAAAGCAGATATCGCCATAGCTGAGCAGCGCCATGTTGCAATATTTTTCTGGGTCAAAAAATAGTAATTATGGTATGTTGGAAAAACGGCAATTTTCGACGTTCTGATTGAATACTGGTGCATACCCCTAACCTCCCATGCCTAATGATCATCAGTTTACATGGGCAGGAATAAAATCCGTGTGGTCTGGTGGGATTAAACGCCAGAAGAGTACTGAATGGACGCATGTATTATATAGAAATCACAGTCTTTCGTTGCGGTATCGCAAATAATCATAGGATATAACTTTTTGTAATATTTATCTAGCCACAATATCGAATAAATTAACGTTGCAAGTGATTAGCAAAAACGCAGATTTGAGATTTATTTTATAAGCTTTATATTAAGCATTGGACACCATACCTAGTCGTAGGGGGTTTGGGGAGTATGCACCCCAAGGCAAAATACCCAACAAGAAAACGCAAATATTTAACAATACCTCCAAAATTCAATTTTTTAAATCTTTCTGCTCTTTTTGGGTTTTTTTGGTAGGTACCGATAGATAGAGCTCGACAAAAAACGTTCAAAAATGGTGTTTTCTTCGCCATAGCACTATTTTTAAGGCCAATATTCCAATTTGAAAACCCCCCTCAGAATTTTGGAACCGCCCACTGTATGGTGGACAATATGAGAAGGTTCACCCGCAGAATATACTTCGATTTTTGCGTTGCTTAGAAAAAGTCTGATTTTTAGCAGATCTTGCAGTTTTAGGCACATGTAGGTTTTTCTTTTGATTTCCTTACTTTCATTTTTTTTTGTTTAGGAAATTTCTGAGTTTCAGCAAATTTTGTGACATTTGTAGATAGGAGCTTTTTCTAGTCCCCACTCTTTACGTCCTTGATAATTCTTTGTTCCAAGTATATTCTACCTTTTTTGTTCCATTGGAGCATTTTTTTCTTGCTAGTACCCAACTTTTTGTTAACAAAAAATAGTAGTTATTCCTATCTTTGTCAGTGTTGTAGCGAATGTCATTAGGTACTTAGCAATTTATACTTGCATTGTGTATGTATTATACTAGGAAAAATCTACCTAAAGTCGCAA
>JAVLUZ010000141.1:5956505-6087532 GCA_036768485.1 Mermis nigrescens
AACAAAGCGACAAGTAAGCATCTATGTTTTACTTTATCAATTTACAGCACCTTATTATTGTATTTGAAAATTTTTGAAACAACCATAAACTTTTCATATTTCTGGATCTTTTGTAGTACTTTGCCCAATATCAGCGTCCTTTAAACGGACTTTTCTTTTGTGGTTTGACTTAATATGAAATAAATGAAAAATAGAGCACAGTAGTCCATATAGAAGAGCAGACCAACATTAATAATAAAAATATAATTTTGAAGGGTCGTGTCAAGTTGCTAATTATTTTATAATAAAAAACTACCAAAAAGCCACTAGTTGTGACTTCTACTTAAGGAGACTGTTTTTCTCCCATGTAACATATTACATTGAAAACTGATAATATAATATAACAACATGTTCTTTGAACAAAAATATCTTGCTTCTGCATTACTTTTTCTTTTGAAATTCACTAATTCATGACAATCAAAATACTTGGTTTAATGGACAGACCATATAATATTACTCTTTTCTATACTGTGTCATAGATGAGGGTGTTTTGGTAAGGTAAAGTAATATTATACAGTAGCAAAGAAAAATGATCCGATGGAATAAAAAGGACGAATATACGTGGAATTAAGCATCATTAAGGACATAAAAGGAGTGGACTATGGAAAAGTTGTCTTTGCATCCGTGTTAAAGTTGTAAAAGTATATTCTACGGCTTCTGGAAAAAATGCGCCTTCACAAAACATCACTGGCTCAGAAAAAGAGATTATGAGGTAGCTTTATGTGTTTTAACCTTTTACAGGCCAACGTTCCCAATCGGGAACATATTTTCAAAATTTTTTTGCAAAACAACTACACATCTTATTTAAATAAGACTTGTTTTGGATGATAAACAAGATGTTTGCTCATCCTGTGAGAGCAATTTCAAAACTTAATTATGAGTATGTGCTATGCTACACTGTCTTAAGTAAGACAAAAATAGCGAAAGTTTGTCTTGTGTTGAAATTTGTATATTGTCAATCGACATACAAAATTTTTGAGCCAAATGTCAAGCCGTCATGTTTGCAGAGGTTTTTTGATCATTTTGGTATGTTATTCGTTTTTATTTAGTAGTTCATCAAAAGTTATGGTTAGTTTTATATTGATGTTCCCGTTTGAGAACGTTGGTTCCTAGGAGAGCAAAAACATTTAATTCCTGGAAAGAGAACAAAATCTATGGGGCAGCATATGTTACCTCGGCTGTGCTCTTTAGTGACCTCTCATGCATTCCTTCAATTTTCTAAGGCTCCACAAGCATCCTGGTATGACTCCAATGCACATATTCAAAACATTAAATGCAGGTTTATGGGATTCGTTACTTGATTCTACGTGTCACGATTACACAAACAATGTAGCTCTTGATTTCTAGTGGTTTTTAGGCAAAAATTCAAGTGTTTCTGTAAATAATTTTAGGTTCTTTTGCAGAAATTACGTGCTCTACCTTACTTTGCTTTATTTTTCTTACTATAACTTACAGAGCCATGAATCTATAGAGGCTTAGAGACACATTTTCTTGAATTCATGCACAATATCATGTGTTTTTGATCTGTAGAAATTGCACTGTACTTTATCAAACTTTATATAACTACTGATTTCTAACATTTTTTAATAGCCCAGAAGCATGCTAGCAGCATAACTAAACTTTGAGTTTAAGTTTATCGGACTATCGATAACAACTGCGGATAGGTAAATGTCCGAATGAGTATTATGACTCACTTTTATTCACCGTAAAATTTTACTTATTGTAAATTGAATGAAATTGCCAAATTGACTATATTACGCCCTGACTTCCTGTTATTTCCCGAATCTTGATTCATGGTTTCTAACTATTAGTATACCGAAATACGTCGATGTAGTAGTAAATAGCTCTGAGATCACAGGCATTAGCTCAACAGCGTAGAAATGAGAAAAATCAATAAATTTTTAAAAATCCAGAAAAAAACGAAATACAGATTATAGCTCAATAATAGTTTTTTACTTATCTTAGCTAGACATTATTTAATGTTATCTAGAAAGCAGGCAAATCTAATAAAAAACAAATATAAAGTTACAGTGTCTATTGAAAGTTTCTTGGTTTTCTGAGGTTTATGGTTCCCATAAGGTTTCAAAAAATCAAAACTACACCCTTGTAGGCTCTCTATTTAACAATTTGACACTTCAGATTACTTGTGTCATCAATGTTTGTAGCAGATTGCTTTAATCTTATATGTTTTGCGAAACATAACAGAACATGGAATTTGGCAAAAATGATCCCCAAGAAGCCAACGTTCCCAAATGAGAACAATATGAACAACATGATAGAGAGGAGAGCTTTCGCTCTGGTTTTTTGCATACAGTCTTACATTTTACAGATTTGGAACATATTATGATTGCATTGCTGTAGCACATCTGCATCATAGAGCGTACTTCAAAAGGTTAATACTCAATTTAGTTTCTTGTCAATTTCAAGTATCTCGTTCAATATATAACGAATATTTACTTAATCGTTCATAGCTTTATAAATGAATTATGACATGCACACTATGTTGTCAATTGCTGCCCCATATCAGTGCGTGCCATGCTCGCGGAAGAATGCGCATTTCTTTTCTAGGAATAAGATGGTCAGGTTATTTATTTTTAGGTCGGAGGCGCAGCTCTCTGTGCAGGCCGCAGAATATACTTCGATTTTTTGATGCTGACTAATTCCAAGTATATTGGTCCCATTTGTTCCATCGGAGCATTTGTCCTTCCTAGTACCCTGCTTAATTAGCAAGATTGGTGTAAATCAGTTAGCAATTCCGAGAACATACGGTAACATGCCACAATAAGGACAGCAGTCCAAGAGTGCGAAAAACAAGACTGTTGTTCTTAAGATAAGCATTATCTTTTTTTAAATTAGACAACCCTACCTTTCTTCAACAGGTTAAATGTTTTCAGCATAAACTTTACGCTACTACTGGGTGTCAAGAACACTTGCATTCAGATTCATAATCCTGACGTTACAAGCGTTTGAAAAAATTAAGCTTTTTGCATTGGCTCTATAACTAAAGTTAAGCTTTATTGTTGACTTTACACAACTACTGAGTGTAACGAAAGCATACAATCATATTCGTCATCCTAGCATTACAAAACATATTTTGAAAAAAATTCACGTTTTGCAACTCTCTGGAAGTAAATAAATTTGTTGTTTAAGCTTTTCACAATTAATGGGTGTAGAGAAAAGTAATAGTCAGATTCGTAATTCTGAGGCTACATAAAAGATTATGAAAAATACATAAAGCCTCCGGAACGCTATATAACTAAAATAAATTTTCGGTGTGATGTTTACAACCAACTGTGCGTAAAGAAGATTTTAGTCGGATAAATTAACTCTTTACAATAGTCTGAAGACAAATAAATATTAGATGCAAACCACTTTACACCACAGTTGCGTGTAAAAAAAGGCGCTCAACTGACGCATGACATTGACCCCCTTGGAAAATACTTTATTTTTATTCTATTCGACTTATCCCGGCTTCTGAAAGGAGACATTTGCGAACAAGAAAAGGGACTAAAATGAATTTTTCCACCATCCACCACATTTTAAATTTAAAAATCTGAACCTAACTTCCATAGAGTGAAAGAAATTCGGTTTGAGTAAGTTTGTAGCCTTTAAATTTTAGTGCCTTTGTGTATGAAAACTTCTGTTCCGCATCCTATTTGAGATATTCACCAATCATTGAAGGGAAAAACGTGTTTTTTTTGCAAATTTTACACACACCTCCATAAGTAACTCAATGTTAAGTCTTTTAAGACGCGGTCTGCTCCGACATGTAGCCGTTAAAACGTACTTTATTACTATTTCATTAAACCTGTCCTGACTCATAACCGTATATTATGGCGGAGAAATCAGGCAAAACCTTTTTTACACATTACGTTAGAATGTAAATTTTGAGCCTCTATACGTAACTCCGTATTGAGTGTAGCAAAGCTTGCTGGTAAGCCGAAACTAGCCTGAGTCGGCAAAATGCATGCCAGAATGTGTTTTTTTACCCTCAGGCTCTTAACACTCTTTACACTCCCCCTTAGAAATAAATCGCTTTTCAAAAATAAAAACGGGGTTTTGAGCCAAATCAATTGTCTACATTAAAAAAAACGGACTAAACAAATGCAAAACTGAGCTAGAAAGTTCCGATAAGCGGTCAACATTTTAAAAAAATACATGTTATAACGTTACAATAAAACTTTATGCGCTCTTAGCTAATCGGACAAAATTTATAAAAGAAAGAAAAAACGGGAGCATAACCATTTTTTATTATCTATCATTAAAAAAACCGCATTACAATACAAAAGTGTCCCAGTTTTGCTGTAGGGGGAAGAGGGGAGCAGTCACCTTTTAGGGGGTCAAAGTATATTATAGGTACGCGCTAACGCGCTAGCTATGATAGATAATGCAGCTCAATAAGTTAATCTCTTCTCTGCTCAGCATGTAGCACGATAAAGATTATGCCTTTAAAACATATACATACCTAACTAGGATACCATACAATGTACATATGCAACTTCAATTGTACATTCTTTGGGCCGTCCGTTCGAACGGACATTCATTCTTGTGTCCTGCATTAGATGGTGCAACAAAAAATCAGACTACTTTGACCATAAGGAATCAGAATATTAGAAATTTATTTGATGTAATTCACTCTCTTATACTCCGTTTAGCCCATATTTGCGGGTTAAAAATTTTTGATGCCTATTTGAAATCAAACCACATGGTGTCTAAAAAGATGAAGTACCTATTAATTGTTTTAATTTAAGGACAGTTTGAAATATGATTTGTCTGATTACAGATAAGCAATGGTTCTGACGGGGTCTAACCAGATTCCAAAAGACTCCAGAACTTTAATACTTTTTCGTTTTGAGGGCATCGTCGGAGCCGATCGAAAGCTCGATAAGCAGAGTCGAAAAAGTGTTTTTTCCCTTATGATCAGTTTACTGGCATTTTTTATCGTAGTGGATTCTTACCTATATCTAATAATACAAAAATTTACGAATATTCCGATACGAAAAATCGAATTTCAAAACTTAATATGTTTATCTGAAAAATGTGTTTCACCTATACTGCACTATATGCTTCCATAGCTTTGCAAAAAAAACAATGCGATGATAATAGTTTTTCTATTAAGGTAGAATTATATCAACATGTCATCAGCAGACTCCGGCAAACTCGACTCATTGTTTAACGAGGCTCAAGTTTTGCAATACCCCTTATTGGGACGAGAAGGGGAGCTGTGCTTCTTTGATGCAGATCAAGGATTACATGTTCAAGATCCACTGTACATAACGAGCAACTTGATCAATCTCCAACAATGCGTACTTCTTTGTCTCAAAGTCGCTTTATGCTTATCGGGCAACTTTTTAGAAATCCTCGATTCGCAAAATATTTGCATGCTTCATTCGAGCAATGCAAATGCGTTCAACACAGCGATTGCACCCAACTCAATGAGTTTTGAATTCAAGTGCACACAAAGTTAGTTATGGTTCCACACAGATGAATATGTGGACGCTTGGCCTATGCATGCATGGTTAACAACCACATACTGGAGGTCTATTAGGTCAAATGTTTGCGAAAAATCGTTTAGATAACGTTCAAACTTAAATTCACTAGGAGTGTAGCAGATATGTTTAGCTCTTAGTGTCCTGGTACGCGAAGCCATAATTAAGGAGAAAATGTTTGAAAATTATCAATGGTAAAAAGCCATCAACGCAATTTTTCTGTTTCAATAAATCAAAAGCAATTGTCAAAAATAAAATTTTGAAGTGTTTCAGAGGGAGTTTTTGAACTTAAGACTCGCGAACACCTAGGACTCCATATTTAACACATGATTGGCTTGGGGTCAGCCTGATCGCAGGCGGGATTCGCTGAAGAGCAGAACTCAGCTAAAAAACCCACGAAAAACATCAATACAATGGATAACTTTCTAGTTCACAAGTGATGGTCAATTCTAGGCACTTCTGTTGAGAAGTTTTATTTCATCCCTTTTTAGCATGCATGTAATAATCATAATGTCTTGATCACTTGTCATCATAGGTATGTTAGTAGTTAGTACGTACCTGTAATACACTTGGGTACCCATTACATAAGAGTAACCCCCTACAGCTATAATGGGACAGAGCTACGGCATTTTAAAGATGAGTAATAAAAATATAATGTTTATGTGTTTTTGTTTACACATAATAATAAGCTTATAATGAGAATGTAAAGCTTTGGCGGAACGTTATAAGATCATAGGTAGCGCGTTAGCGCGTACCTACCTATACTTGGGTACCCCTAACTAGTGTTGTAAAAGATATCTTTATCTTTATCTTTTTAGCGAGTAAAAGATAAAGATAAAGATATCTTTATCTTTATCTTGACAATTTTTTATCTTTATCTTTATCTTTATCTTTTGGAAAAATCACAGGCTATCTTTATCTTTATCTTTATCTTTTTGATAAGAATTTATCTTGCAAAAAAGATAAAGTATGTACATAAGTTAGCACTTAATCCAAAATTCAGGTTTGACGTAAAATACATTTAGGCGCATTCAAGTTTTATTGTAATACAAGAAAAGAAAATAAAATTATATGGCATGCGGCCCAAACTAATGCCTGTATATCAGTCTAAGTAAGCGGGAGTGATACCGATCTAAGCGGGAATACTACTACTAGCACCCACGTTAATCTCAGTCCAAGTCTAGAAAACGTTGAGAAGTTTGAAAACATCAACATCTGTTGCAACTCTACTTTGTACAGGCGTAAAGAGCAGGGTTTTGATGCTTGTGAAAAGAAAGAATTGACTTGCTGTCTGCCAGCAGTAGTAGTACGCGGGTCAGTCAGATACCGCGGGTAAACCCCCAAACCTACAATGTGTGTGCTTAATGCCTATCACCTCTTTGATCTCAGATGTAAAAATTAGGGCATTCAGTTGGCTAATTTACATCACCCTCTCTCGTTTATTGCACATCACAAACATCATTCTCCTGGGTCCAGGCGACCATATTTAAATATGTACACTTTATCTTTATCTTCATCTTTATCTTTTGATTCCTTTATCTTGCAAATTATCTTTATCTTCATCTTTCTTAATTTTTTATCTTTATTTTTATCTTTATCTTTATCTTCTAGATTTTAAAATTTCAACTTTATCTTTATCTTCTATCTTGCAAAAATCCTTATATTTTACAACACTACCCCTAACATATGAGCTCTCGTACAGGGATCTGGGAAGTGCGCTTTTTCAATCGATAGTGAATAAAAAATGTGCCCTTTTTGCTTTTATTTACACTCAATATTGGCTGTGTAAAGAAGGCGTAAAATTTTGGCGTAACGTTATGACATACATATTGCAAACTTAAGCGGGTTTTTTTCGACTCCACGTGCACAACTCAATATTAAAGCCTCAAACAATTTAGTAAGAATTGTAGATGAAGAAATTCTCCAGATGGTACTTTTTTTGTTTCTTGAATTTCTCATTAGCTCTTGAGGCGGAGTGTCAAAGTTATGAAAATATGCGCGTGTAAAGACAAATTAGGTCGCTTTTTTGCCTTTTTGATGTCTGCCAACAAGTCCGGTTATGAGTTGCAAGAAATTTGTTCTAATATAAATGTACATCGGCGTAAGGGCTACTACTCGCCGCTTATCAGCAAACTTTTGTACTCTCAATACGGAGTCAGATCAACGGGTTTGAATTTTACACTCCAGCGGTTGGTGTAAAAAACAGATTTTGTCTACGATTTCTCCGCTAATTTCTTCGGCTATAAGTCATGATAAATCGAATTAAAACAAGTACGTTTTTAGGGATACATGTCGTAGCAAACTGCGTTCAAAAAAATGAATATTAAGTTACTTATGGATGTGTAAATTTCGAAATTAGCGGGTGTAGGATAGGGCAAAAACACGTTTTAATCCCTTTTGTGATTGGTCAATATGTCACGTATCTTGCGAAACTGAAGTTTTCCACACACAAACGTACTACAATTCTAAGGCTACAAACTCGCCCAAACTGAATTACTTTATACTCAATGGGAAGTTAGGTTGAGATTTTTAAAGTTTGCAATGTGGTGGATAGTGGAGAATTACCTTTTTGCCCATTTTTTTGTTCGCCATCTTTCTCCTTTTAGAAATCGGGATAAGTCGAATAGAATAAAAACGTACATTTCTACGGGTACGCGTAACAGCTAACTGTGTTTATTTACATCCATATTTAGCTTTTTCGAGAGGTGTAGAGTCTTTTTTGAGGTGTTTTTGTCTTATTTTTCTGCCAAATTCTCCGATTATGAGTCTGAAGATGACCTGAAGTCTAAAAATGTACCAGAAATCTGACGTAATAGGTTAGTTGGGCGCGTTTGTGTACGCTCTACAGTGTTGTAAAGTGGTTTACATCTGATATTTATTTGTCTTCAGGCCATTGTGAAGACCTAATTTTTCCATAAATGTTGATCGTAATATCAAAGTAATACCAGAATTTTGTATCCGACTAAAATCTTCTTTACAGTCGGTCGCTGTGTAAAGTGACACTGAAAATTAACTTCATTTCTGAAGCCTTGCTGAAGCCTATCTTTTCAAAATGTTTCGTGTAACGTCAGAAATTACGAATCTGACCGTTCGCTTCCTCTACACTCAGTAATTGTGTAAGGCTTGCACTATTTATTTATTGTTAATGTGTTACGTTTACACCGCTGATTTATTTTATTTCAAGCGAGTAGCAAAACGTGACTTTTTTAAATATGTTCCGTAAGGTAAGGATTACGAATTTGACTGTATATTTTCTTTACAACAGATAGTTGTGTAAAGTTTACACTAAAGATTTATTTTAATTTAAAAGCGTTGCAGAAGCCTAATTTTTTCAAAGTTTTCCATGCAACTTTTTAATTAAATATCTGAGTGTAAGTGTTCTTTGCACCCAGTAGTTGCGTAAAGTTTATGCTGAAAACATTTGATCTGCTTAAATAAGGAAAGCTTGTCTTGTTTTAAAAGATAATGCTGTTGTTCAGAACGATATTGTTTTTCGCATTCTTTGGCTGTTGTCATTATTTTGTTTGTGTTTACTGACTGATTTACTCAAATCGTGCTAATTAAAAGTATGGTACTAGCATAGAAAAATGCTCCGATGGAACAAAAACAGCAAATATACATAGGATTTCGGAAGATTAAACATGTGAAAGAAGGGGACTATGAAAAAGCTGCCTTTAGTCTGTTTTTTTAAACCCAGTGCATGGATCCGCTCAAAAAACGAACATCCTTGTTACTAAAGCGTTCGATTTTACCCATGCTCGACGGTGTTGCTAGCAAATTTTTTTATTGATATGGCGTGAGTAGTATAGCCTGTCACTCTGGGGGCAACGTTATAACATAGCCCATGTTATAAGATAGGTGGAACTGGGTTCGGGAACTTTTTTCCTGTGTTATAGTATAGGCGGCCGTGGTAGGCAGTTGGAAAATGGGGGTAAAAACGTGCGCCCTGGCCCGGGGAGTGTGCGCCCTGCCCCATGTTATAGTGTAGGAGGGGGAGAGGTGCGCCCTGAGTGCGCCCTGGGTTGGGAATGGGGTAAATAAGCCTAAGGGGATCGTCTCCTAAGCCTAAGAGGAGCAGTCCTTGGGTAGTTCGGGAACTTGAAGTTCGGGAACTATGTAAGCCTAAGGGGAGCCAGCTGCTCCCTACACGGTGCAAGGAAAAAAGAAATAAATTTGCTTGGATTTCTCGAATATATGTAGCTGCTACAACCATGTGAGATGGGTTTTAATGCGACTACAGCGCCGTCTTTTTCATAAGTATGAGTCATGATTGTTCCTGAACTTGAAGTTCGGGAACTTTGTGAAAAGGTGTCCCAAAAGTGCCGCAAAGGCCTAGAAGTGGCGCATAAGCGCCGCCAATGCCCATAAGCGCCGCCAAGGTCCAAAAAGGGTCTATAAGCGCCGCTAAAAGCGCTACTGACTGTCTCACTGCAGAATAAACTTTTATTTGGTTAGCTCTATATAGCTATGTTGACAGATTTAGGATTGCCTTTTCGTAAAGTAAAATGTTGTAAAATTTCGTTTTTTATGAAGCGAATGATGTAAAGAATGGTCAGAGTGACTAAAATGGCGATACAGCTTAAAAGTTCATTAGAAATCGCACCGAAATCTTCTTTATGCACACATTTTACATTGCTTTCTAGGCACCTTCCTTCAATATTATTTCCTCGAAAATTTTCATCAATTTTCATACAGGTTTTACACGCAGTCTCAAATTTCATAGACTTGAGTTTTGGCAGGCATGTTGTTAAATTTTTCCAATCGGAAACTTGAAAATCACAGCTTTCTTTCAAGATTATGTTTTGAACGGATCTAGGTAGCCTATTACGGTCTGCTAAATTATGACAAACTATGGTAGACTCATTTTCACAATATGGATCAAGCCCATATGTAAAACGTAAGAGCACCAACAAGAAAATCATCTTTTCTAATGTAAGCAGCACTGCTTCTATTTATAATCTACTGTCGTCTGAAATGCAATTTTACGATAGTCTTGCCAAATTCAAAAGGTACGGGCTGATTTTGATCCGTTTTGATATTTATTTCAATTGTGTTAAATGATTTCTTCAGCACGGGTATATATATAGTGTGGGCTAATATATGCGTGATTAACAATATCCATATATTTTCCTTCTATATTCACAACCTGCAGAAGCGGTGCGAAAATATTTCCAACGATTTGAGGCTCAACTATATCGCAATATACGTAAAAGTTATGCATTCCGCCTAGCATATTGGGTGAATGGTGGGCAGCTATGGTCAGTTCCTGGGCAATAGTATAATTTATATTTTTAAGCTGACTTTCAAGAAATCCCAACATATACATCAAATGACTCGTTAGAATTAAGCTTTGAATGTAATCAGTGTTAATTACTATGTGACAAAATTTCTTATTTTCATTGTATTTGAACTTTAGGTACTCTGTGTATTCAAATTTTTCTTTCAAACTGACCGTTTTTAAACCATTGGTTATAGTTTGAATGAGGTCATGTATATTTAAATATCTTGCTCGAGGAATAAGCAATTTTTGTCGCACATTGTTTTTTATATCATAAAATTGTATCATATTCTGCTCCTCGAAAACATTGTGCCATGTATTTGCATAAATTATTTCTACTATACCAACCTCCCACTCACCATTCAATACAATTTGTCTAGGCAGATTGGTAAGAAATATGGCTGCAGTATTTGATTGCTGCGAATTGCTCGGAAGCGTTAGATAAAACTGTTTAGTATCCATTTTTTATAATTTAAGCTTATCAAAGTATTTATAAATTTTTTCTGTCAGCATGGACAAAACAATATTTTTGAAGGGAATATCATTACTCCTGCATAAGAGGAAGTAGATGCACATATGACCGCAACTAATGGAAAAAATTCCTTGTGTTTGGACATTATTGTATGTATACATGAGAGCATTATTAGAAATGTAAAGCTTCAACTGCGCAGGTGGCTCTAAGCCATAGCTATCATAAAAGTCACAGTGTTTTTTGCTTACAAAATACAAAGCAACCCAGTGTGAGCCAGGCTCATTGCTATTGTCCAAATTGACCACTAGAGCTGCAGGATAATTTTTTATAGGTGGCAATCGATCTAATGGAAAAACACCTAAAAATATATTCATTTTGATATTATGTTCAAGAATTTTGAATATTTCAATGGTATTCATGTTTAAGCACTATAGTCATGAAACGTGTTTCGATTCTTATCAATCATTACCAAATTATCAAATTTAGCATATATAATGATTTCTACACCAAAATCAGGCAAATTATCAGCAAACCTTACAGTTATGCTTGTTGTACCTTCATGAGCAAGATCCCAATGCCCCCCATCGTCTGCATTGGGAGTCAAGTCGAATACAAAAAAGCAGTGACTTGTCTTAAACTCATCTCTGCTAATGAAATTACCTTCACGACCTATATCGAGTGCATCATACATTTGATTATAGGCTTGCAAGTACCTTTCATGTTTGAATGCAATGCCAAGTGGGTAAGCAGGGTAGGTTATACCCCCACACGTTACTTTTGCATCATATATGCTGAAAGGTTTGAAGTTGAAAGGCGATTTTGCTAGATTGCCTCGATAAGCACTGCCTTCAACACAAGCAAATACAATACGTCTAGGTAGCTGACCAGTGAACAATGTATAATTTGGCGTTTCCCTAGCAGGGTTTGATATATGCAGAGTTAGTGATAGCTACGCGCCTTATAGGATATTTGGCTGTGTATGAAAGCATTGTTTGCTCTAGAGCTAAATTTACTGTGTCCAAAACCTCAACTTTTCGAATAAAAAATTTCATTTGAGAGACTTTCAAATCTAAGTTAACATCTTCAAAACACTGCAAAGCAAATGCATTACTATTTCTGTGTAATTCTAAGCAAAAATCGGTAAAATTGACTAAATACCTATCTTGCAAGAACATATCAATATGCAGTGGAGCTGCAACTTCTACAAAATTTTCATCTTTAAACATAGCAGCTCGCTTTTTGAATGATTCACTATCTTTTGTGTCAACATTAATGCCGCCATCATGAAAATATAATGCTGCCTGTAAGTGTGAATGCTTTGCATCAAATCCATAATTTAATTCAGTTTCAAAATAAGATCTATATGCATATTTATCGGAGCTGTCAAAAACTAAACGGCCTCCTAGAAAACATTTTACTTGCTTGAAAAAAGTTTTACCAATAAGATTGATAGGTGCATAGTCAGGTACTACTGATCCTGCAGCAACTGTTGGTTTTTTAATTCTTAATAGCATATAAATGTAATTTTTGTTCAGCTGAATATAATGAGGATCGGGAGGTATTCTAAATTCATATGGTCCCTCATTAGTTATGGGATGCGTTGGTTGTATTTCATGCCAAAAGCCGCGCTTTACTACCACTTGGGTAGGAGGGACCGTGAAAAGGTCCAACTCAGTTTTAGTACTCGGAATAGATTTTACGTCTATGAGAGCCATGTTTTTTAGAAAACGCATCGAGTGCATTAGTATTTATAGACTTTGGGCGACTACCAAGACCCTCTCCTTGCTGCATAGCTTGAGATGCTTCATCAAAAAGTTGGGCGGCTTCTCGCTTTGAGTGCTTTTTAGTAGATTCAAAAAGAGGTTTTCCCTGGGCCAAATCGGATGCTATATTTGAACCTGCAACTAAAGCATGTTTTCCAACATGCTTACCAATAGATTGCAAAACAGGGACGGCCATTCTGAACAGGGAGCGGAAAAAACTGCCAAGACCACCACCTCGCTGGTATGGGATACCTTTGAACCCATCCAATCCATAACCAGTTTGGGCAGCCTGCCCTGTATAATATTCCAGCCAAATGTTGTAATTGTCGGGAGTAAATTGAACATGCATTTTTGTGATTATTTCTACAAAAATAGTGAGAGACACAAGGTATTTATAGACTTTCGTCCCAGTCAAAATCATCACCTGTGGCAAAAATCTCCCTACCTTGTCTATTACCAATACTTGCTAGTGGGACATTTGTGCGGTTCAACACTTTCAGCAATTCCTTTGTACCAGGATGTCTGCTTATTTTCTTACGCTCACGTGCTAAATCATTAACTAAATCTGTAATGTTTGAGCCTTCAATTTTTTGCCCATCTATAACAAGCTCACCATCAGACTCTATTTCAATAAAAGGGTTTGTACGAATATAGTGGAGAAGCATTTTAGCCTTAGGAATTTGATTTTTTGGCATAGCACTTAGTATTTCATCATTGCTAAGTACATCACTTGTATGTTCAATTATATTGGCTTTGTACGGTTCCTGTTTCTGTTCATGCAATCGCTTAAATTTGCCAAGTATCTGATTATATTTTATAAGTTTTAAATCAGATGGTATATTTTTGCTGTTCAACACTTTCTGCATCTCATTATCCAAGGACTCTAGCACAACATCAATAGGCTTAGTCCGCTCGCTGATTTCAGCGGGTATAAGAATCATTTTTTCAGTATGTTTCATTTTCTACCTGTTATTGCATCAGCTAAAAGACTGCCTGCAATTGTAAGTATCGGAGTTAACAAAAGAGGGAGAAAACCACCGTCCTGTACTATAATATTTTTTCTTTCTTTTGTACTGATTTGTTTATTATTTGCCAGACGTCTTATTTGATTTTGATATCTCCGAAGTTTGTTTATATCTTTTTCGGAAAAAGGAATATTACCATTTAAAAAATTGCTTGCACAGTCACAAAGACAAAGTATTTGATCTTTACTGGCAGTATTTATAATTGACTCCCTTTGAGGTTTTCTTGCTCGACTCAGAAGGTGTAAGCACACAATATTGCGTTTTAATCGTTCTTTACCCATTTTTATTGGTTACACCGTCATTATTAGTATTTATAGATTTTTTTACATAAACAGTCGGATGCTTGCTAAATATGTTTGTTTTAAGTCTTAATTCATCTCTAGCATTTTGGGTGAGATCTATCAAGAGATAGCCATGTGGCTGAGAGGTAGCATCAGAATAAGCTTCTAGGAAATATTTGGAATTTGTTGGATAAAGTTGGCGAGACAAAATTTGTGACTGTAATTGATTGGCAGGGTTTTTAAATAAGACTATATAATCAGAGTTTATGCGTGAAGTTCTGAGGCCTTCAAAGAACAGCATTTTGAACAATGTGAATGATGCTAATATTCCAATGATGACATCTCCTTGTGAAAAGCTGTACAATTTGAACATTACCCTTGCTCTCTTGCATTAGATCATCTAATATCAAAAGTTGCGGCATTGGACTAAACTTTTTTAAATAACTAAAATCAGGAAGCCCTTCTATAAATGAAACATCTTGCATTTCCCTATACAGTGGCTGATTTTCGGCAAAGCACCACCAAATCTTTTTAATTTTTGTATCAAACAAGTGTGCTCTGTTTTCTAATAATTGCCTGACAAAAGTTGTCTTGCCAGACTTTGTTGGCCCTGAAACAAGGCAAGTAAAAGGGTGTTGAAAAATCATGGTTTATAAATATGTATTAAGAAACAGGTGGGTATATATAGAAAATGGTTACTATTCAGAACATAGTGCTTACTGCAGCACTTAAAGACACACTTGATCTAGATGAGATATATGCAAAATTACCAAATACTGCACAATATAACCCTCAGAAATTTCCAGGTATCATATATCGACCACCTCATGCTACATTATTGATATTCAAGTCAGGTAAAATAGTATGCGTAGGAGCTAAAAAAGTTAAAGATGGCGGAAATGCAATAAAACATTTTATAGAGCTAATAAATGCACAAGCCTGTTACCTAAAAATACAGCCTCAGCTGTTTGTAGGCTCTGCTGATTTAGGATTTTGCATAAATCTTTGCAAATTTTATGAGTTGGTTAAAAGAAAATGTACATATGAAGTAGAACTGTTTCCTGGGCTAATATACAAATTCAGAAATGTAACGTTTTTACTGTTTACAAGTGGAAAAATGATTCTCACTGGTGCAAAAAGAGAACATGAATTGCATATAGCACATAAAATAGTTGAATCAATGCTTCAACAATGCCGCATCGACTGAGTAATTTTGCAAGAAATTTTCTAAAGTCTGCAGGAAATTTTCCAAACTCTGCAAGAAAATTTCCAAACTCTGCAAACTTCCTATGCTTAAGCATGTAGAAATTTTGTCAAACTTTACAAGAAATTTTCTAAACTTTACAAGAAATTTTCTAAAGTCTGCAAGAAATTTCCCAAACTATGCAAAAAAGTTTCAAAACTTTGCAAAATAAAACTGAGTCTTGTGTGCATATTTGTCTTTTTGTAAGCATTTCCCCAGCTAAAATGGCGCTCACTATACTTTTACCAGATCAGGGACCCAAGAATCAAATTTGGGCGGGTAACCTCTCCATCGAACAAAATAATCAGTTTTGTTGCCACGTTTTCGAGTTTTTAGAATTTTTACGACAATGAATAAATCATCTGTCAGAACATTGATTTTTTGCAATTCTGGTTCATAGAAAATACCTTCTAATTTTTCACCCATTTGGTCTTCTAAACTATACACTGGTGGTGTTCTAGCGTATCTCTCTTTAACGATATAAAATTCTTCTGTCCAATTAGGCCAGTATCCTTTTTCAAAAGTGCGCTTAACTTTACTTAGACGTATCTTATCGCCAACATCAAACTCTAAATACTGTATCTTTTTTTGTAATGCGAAAGGCTTTATTTAAAATTTCTTGCTCGTTTTTTGACGTAACGTTTGCCGGAAATGTACCTATTGTTCTATGCATCGAATGATTATAATTATGCATGAGACTGTCTAAGACGTCAATGTACCTGTACGTATTCTTTTTAGTAAAGTACCGCCACATTTTTTCTTTTAATGTGCGATTAAATCGTTCTACTACCGATGCTTTCATTTCGCTTTTAGTAACAAAAAAGTCGACAGATTCAGATTTTAAAAATTTCTGAAACTCTTTGTTCACGAATTCTTTACCTGCATCAGTCTGTAATTTATATGGTTTGCGCTTTGACAGTGCAAAAATATGCTTAAAAGCCTCAGCAATATCATTAGAATACTTGCTTTTCAAGGGTATAGACCATGCACACTTTGAGAAAATGTCTATACAGTTCAATAGGTACTTGTAGCCATCATTGTGCTTAGCTAGTGATTGAAGATCAACCAAATCAGCTTGCCAATGTTCATCAATACTGCTTACTAGAACCCTGTTCCGTGAATATTTTCTTAATGCAGGTTTGTGCAAAGTATATGATGGTTGCTTTTCTAACCACGCTTTTACATCTTTAAATTTTGCTTTAGGGCGCAGCTTTTTTACACGAGTGTAAAGCTGAGCAGCACTAGTATACCCGGTTTTTGGGTTATAATACAATTTTTTCAATGTTTTATCCATTTTTTATGAGAAAACTACATTACTATTTATAAAGGGGAGCTATATAAGACAATTTACGTTGTACCAGATACAATTATCGTACATATTTTCAAACAGGTTCTTGCCGTTTGAATTGAACTGTTGCCATAGGCTGAACAGCTGTTCCATTTTCTTTTCCAGAATACAATCTTTCAAGTCTAACGCAAACTGCCAAAACGCGTCGCGTTTGAGCTCTTCTTTTCTTTGCTCCTTAAACTCATCATTAACAATTCTCCAGAAAAACGCAGCTATACTATGAACATCACGATTTGTGACAAACCGTTTACACGCTTTTTCAACAAGTTTAACAATAAATTGCTGGTAGGTAAGCTCTCCGGGGAAGCCATGTTTCTAAGACATCATGAAAAGTGTATTGAAAGTGAGTTCATATTTATAGACTTTTTTCTTGAGCCATTTTAGCTTTTAGTTCCTCGGCCGCTTCTGCTGCATACCGTTTGAGCACTTTAGTTCCAGCCTCCTGCGCTGCTCTATTATATTCACCACATCTAGGGCACATCTGAATGTTAATGTACCACCGACCCCCATTAGTTTCGAAAAATTCTCGTTCACACGATGCTTTTTGGCAAAAATAACAAAGTTGAATCATCAAAGGGTACATGGGCCTATCTAGATTCCGACCACATAGCTCAATGGGCGGTTTTATTGACCTCCCATATGGCTTCCTTTCCGTGTCCACGAATGAACGCTTTTTGATTTCCTGAATTTCCTCCATTTTTAATTTCTAATTGAAAAATATTATAGTATTTATAAGTTTTTGTCTATAAATAGGGGTACTTATTCATATAAATTTACTTAAAAATGGATCTAAATCATTACTTTGATTATACATGAACTACTGAGCATTTCTGTTTGTAGGTTTAGGACAACTGCTAAGGCATTTTTGTTGCGTTTTAAGAATCTTCATGATTGCCCTAACCTCTTTGAGATTTTCGATCAGATTTTTGAGGAAGCCATTAACAAGATGTTACATGGCTGCCCTCCCGACAGTATGGTAGGCATTGAGATCAGACAACGTAGCCTTTATGCTCCCGTATTAGTACCATTCACCGAGCGCCAGTATATTATTTGCTGATAAGGTTTTGAGTATCATAGAAAATGTGTCTCAGTCCAAAAATGAGTTTTGTTTCAACGAAGACATGGAATTTAAGGTAGTACTCGTTGATAGAAGACCACAAATAGGTTTTGGTGTGGAATGTGATGTGAGCGAGTTTTGCAAAAATGGAGGAGCATACATAAGAATCAGTTCTAAGGATAATTTATCGCTTGCTAGAGCTATTGTAACAGGAATAGCAAAACTAGACAGTAGCCATAAATGGGAATCTATTCGAAAAGGTGACAAGGCGCGGCACACTCTGCAAAAACAGCTAGCTTTAGATTTAATGCAAAAGGCTAAAATTAATATCAATGAAGAAAAATATGGTCTTGAAGCTGTAAGAAAAATTCAAAACGTTCTAGTGCCCGACTACCAAATAAAAGTATATTATTTTGCAGTGAGACAGTCAGTAGCGCTTATAGCGGCGCTTATAGACCATTTTTGGACCTTGGCGGCGCTTATGGGCATTGGCGGCGCTTATGCGCCACTTCTAGGCCTTTGCGGCACTCTTGGGACACCTTTTCACAAAGTTCCCCGAACCTAAAGTTCAGGAACAATCATGACTCATACTTATGAAAAAGACGGCGCTGTAGTCGCATTAAAACCCATCTCACATGGTTTTAGCAGCTACATATATTCGAGAAATCCAAGCAAATTTATTTCTTTTTTTGCACCGTGTGGGGAGCAGCTGGCTCCCATTAGGCTTACATAGTTCCCGAACTTCAAGTTCCCGAACTACCCAAGGACTGCTCCTCTTAGGCTTATGAGACGATCCCCTTAGGCTTATTTACCTCATTCCCAACCCAGGGCGCACTCAGGGCGCACCTCTCCCCTCCTACACTATAATATGGGGCAGGGCGCACCCTCCCTGGGCCAGGGCGCACGTTTTTACCCCCATTTTCCTGCTGCCTACCACGTTTGCCTATACTATAACACAGGAAAAAAGTTCCTGAACCTAGTTCCAGAACTATATAGTTCCGGAACTGCCCCCCCCCTCAGAGTGACAGGCAATACTACTGGCGTGTCGAGCAATGGAGGATTCGGGTGTTAAAAAAATAAGAAAAATGGTTTGCGGAGCGCATTCATGCACTAGGTTCAAAAATAAACTAAATGTGTATGCCTAATGTCGCAAAATCTGTTAAAATATCGGACTTTCTCTAAGCAAAGCAAAAAACCAGAGCACATTCTGCTGCCTGCAGATTGAAATAAACTATTGAACCAAAAAATGATTGAAAAAACAACAAGTTAGCTTCACAATAGCTATGGGAAAGTAGATGGAGTAAACTAGAAGCGACTTTGTAAGCCAATTGAATGAAATAGCAAACATCGATGCATACAGGACAATCATAGAAATTGTTAGTTTAAAGCAGTAGGAAACGCGTAAGCTTACATTAAACAGACTACACGTAGGTATGCTTGCATACCCGCAACGATTGTGTACACTAACCAATTGACGCCAGGTTTGCTTGATAACAAAATAAAACGCCTTTAAATACAATTGCAGTCAGCTTTCTATCAACTATGACACGAAGCAAGTCAGCGTCGCAACTTGCAAGCGATTTACAAAAGTATACATTTCAGATTATGTTAATACACCCTTGTACGAGACATTAAAAATTATTTAAAAAATGTTACATTCTTTCAGAGGCGACAGAATATGCTTCGATTTTTAGCGTTGCATAGACAAAGTATAATTTCTAACAGATTTTGCGACTTTAGGCATATACATAGGGAGTTTTTTCCTACTTCCCTCCTTTTACGTCCATAATAATCCCTAATCCCAAGTATATTCGTCTATTTTGTTCCGTCGGAGTATTTTTCTTTGCTAGTATACAAATGTTTGACGGGTCTTTCTTCATCCAGCGTGTACACAACAAAACGTAAATACCTCATACAATTTAATGATAGCAAATTTGTTGTCTGTTTAAATTTCGTATTAGTTCTCGAGGGGAGTGCAAAGAGCGTGAAAATTTGATAGAAAAAACACACTTTAGTTGCATTTTTGTCGTCTTTATGTCCGATAACTTCACCGATTGTAAGTCCGAAAAATTTTCCCGTTGGAAAAGTATCGCGTACACGCTGAATTTAATGGTCTTTGTATAACGTCAATGTCGGAGTTGGTTCCAGTAGTTTAAGGTTTACAGACTGGCGGTGCAACGAAAAAGTACATTTTTACCTTTTTTGTTTAACAGCTTCTCCAATAGAAATCAGGACGCACGAAGTATTGTGAAAATAAAGTGAGCCTCATGAGTTACACACCGTACTTAAACTCATTACTCAATACAAAGTTAGATCTGGAGGTGTAAAGTTAAACTCTAAGGTAAAAGAACATGTTTTCTGCACTTTTTTGACGGTTAACTTATCTGATTGTGAATCGGGGCGTAGTGTATGTTTTAAGGGCAACACGCTGTATTTCATGGGTGTTCTTTACGTTGAATACTAAGTTAGTTCTGGAGGTATAAAATATTAACTCTGGAGTGAATAATAATGTTTATGCAATTGTTTTGTCTGCCAACGTGTCCGCTTATGAATTAGGATGTCTGGACCAACTCAAGAAAAATTATTATTCTTAGGATTATAATACATCGTAGCTTGATGCATTTCTTTACTCTCAATGTAGAGTTAGTCTTGGAGGTGTAAAGTTCTAATTCTAGTTGAAAAACATGGTTCTACATCAGTTATCTTCATTTTCTTCTTTTTTCATGAATTGGCACCTAATATGCTTTAAGGGTCACACGTGTAGAAAGCATAGTTTATAATCAGTAGAGGCGTAAAGTAGTTTACATTAGGAATTCATTTTGCTCTTAGTGCCTTGTGAAGGGTCAATTATTTTTATAAATGGTATTTGTAACATTGGGATTACGAATCTGTCAATAGACATTGTTTACATACAATGGTAATGAAAATGACGTAGCTTTTTTATTCTTTACGCAAATGAAATTCAATTTTTGAGGGTCCAATGGTGGATACTGAATTTTCGTAAGAGAATGGTACGCCAGCCTTCCCATTAGCAGTCAAAATGTGGTCTGAAGGTCTGCTTTTCATGCAAAACGTACTGTTTTTAGTCATCCCCTGCTTTTATTCTAATTATATTTGACATCATTCCAGGTGCAGGTTTTTTTGTTACAAAGGTTTTTGATTCTAAATAATCTTATACCAAAACAAAACCTTATCGGGTTGTCTAAATTCCTTAAACTTCAGTAGTCTTTGGCGCGGTCAATAAGTCTTTTTAATATCGGCGGAAGAACGGTTAAGAAATAAAATTAGTGCTAAAAGCACTGTATTCGAGAGATAAATGTGTATAAAGACCCTTTTGACGCGTTTCACGATAAGTGCTGTTAGTTTTCTTTATTAGGTTACCGTTAAAAGAGAAGATAAGTTGAGCTGAACATATTGTTTTTGCTGCGAGAACCATTCCAAAAGCTATGAAAAACTTTGTTGGTGACACTGAAAGCAATTATCTGCAGGCACGTAGCAGGCCGTCTGAATTCGGGATGACTTAAATTTTGAAGACTGATATCTCAACAACTACATGTAGATAGACAAAAATTATGGTGTTTTTGACCCTTTCTCAGAAAGCCTCTACATATTAGGGAAGAAAAAATTTTAGAAAATTCAAAAAGTTTATTTTGACTTCAATTGTCTTCAAAAATACCAATGTTGGGTAAAATGGCCACGCAAATGATTTTTCAGAATTACATCCAAGTTTGAGCCTACTGAAAAATTATTCATGTTTTATTCTTAATTCTAGTATTTCAAAGAAAAACAATATTAAAAAAATAGTTTTGCGTAGAGCGTCAGGAAATTATAGCATATTCACTACATTTAAGAGGCCTCCGTGGCTTAGTGGTTAACGATCTAACTACAAGTTGCGGGCACGAGGTTCGAAACCACGCAGTGTGGGTTCTTTCTTCGTGCAGTCGGCTAATTTTTCCAGCGGGACACTTACGTGATACCGCTGGTATCCAGCAGGGCTCTTAAAGAGGTACTGCTGGTATAACTCGGTAAGATGATAATCTATTCCGCGGAGCACAATGGGCTTGTAGCCTGCGTGCTTGGGTCTCACAGGAGGTACCACCGCTACATCACCAATCACCTATCACTACATTTAAACAAACCCGGGCTGCTTGGAAGACAGAAGTTATGCAATTGACGCGAAACGCCTTAAAATTTTACGTCTATTAGCTGAATAGTTTGATAAAATCTATTATGGATGTCCATCAAATACGCTTCAATGATTTTAAATTTATTCCATTTAGGGGACCCTTGTATGTAAAACATAGTAGTAGTTTCAAAATTTTGAGGGGACTAGCCCCCATCCCCCCGATTTGCGGAGCATTTGTCCCCGATGCTTCGCCATTCAGATCTTTAGCTCTTAAACATTTCTAAAATTGGATATTTAGCCCCCAGCTGTGCAATAAACGGGAGTTTGCATTAGACAAATGGGCTTGTGTAAAGTCAAGATAATTCTGAGAAATGCTTCGCAAATAAGCGTAAACAGTGGCGGATCCAAGAATGTAAGGGTTTGCGGTACCCCAAATTTTCCGATAGGCTTAAAGTCTGCTATATTCACGAGTTTACCGTTTTTTGCTGTTGTATATTGTCCATTTTTACTCAAAATGATTTCTTATGCAGCAATTTTTCGTAACAGTTTCACAATTTTAAGCAATTTTGTGTCAAAAATTGCTCGAATTTCTTTAGGTTTAACTGGTACTCGGTGCAAAACACCGGAAAATTGGTGAATTTCAGAAATACATACGCCTAGAGACTTAAATTCCTTGGTTATTTCTTGTGTTGGTGCACTTGAAGAAGCAAAGCCTATTAAAGTATTTAACGCTAGAGCGAAAAGAATTTTTAGATATCATGCTACAGAATGGAAGAAAGCAAAAAATATGGATTTCAGACCGCCAAGAATGTAGAAAAATCTGAGAAATTACAATGGTCGGTGACCACCATCCTTTATCTCGTCAACTACTATAAGTCAATACCCCCGCTCCCCATTAGTTCGCCCCTGAGCAAAAACATAGGTGGTCAATTCTTTCCGGTTGTGATGAAAATACACTTAGCTACATCAAAAATGTGTTGGTATGTTGATGCAGTCAATCAGATATTCATCAGGAGGGTGGCAATGACGAACATCTGCAGGCACGTAGCTGTTCATCCTATCTGGGGGGGGTGGCAAATTTTGGGGGACTGAGCCCAAAAGACCAAAATAACGCAAAATAATGTTCAAAAAGTCCTTTTTTTCGATTTTTCTGAATTTTGGGGGGCTAGAGATACGTGCTTGAACACCCAAGGGGCGAAATGTTTGGGGGTGGAAGTTCCGGCGGCGAAGCGTCTGGGGTGAAATGTCAGGCAAAATATTGAGGGCGGAATGTCGGGGCGAATCTTACGGCCTCACAGTTATATGCCTGATTCTCTGCGGTTAAAAAAATAAATAAATATAATGTACAATAAACGACAGCCAAAAATCAATATAAAATACTTATCCATTCTACTTTGTATTACCAATGGCCCATAAAACAAAACAACACTATTAAACGTCGAATACTTCTAATTATAATCGGCGCAGAACCAATAATTGCAACCCAATTTGTGAATACAATGCCATTGCCCACAAGCTGTGGAGTAGCCATGAGCAGAACTCAAAGGGATAATGACCTATTCTTGATTCAACACCGCAACAAACGAATTGTGGGTGGTTTCGTGACCAAATTTTACTCACAGCCGTGGCACGGTTGGGTTCTCGACAAAGGTAGTCATGTCTGCGCAGCGACTCTAATCTCAAGGCAACCCAACGACAAATCCACCGCATGGGCCATCAGTGCGGCTCATTGTTTTGTTGAACTAAAGCCGGGCGGCAAAGTGTAAGATACTTCGATATATTTCTAATTTTTCGCTTTGCCAAGAATTAGGCACGTATTTTTCCAATTCCTAAGCTTCAAGCACTTAGTTAAGTGAAGATTGGGTACTAGTCCAGCCTTAAAATTTTAAAAGTACAGATATTTTATTTAATAGGGTTCCCAAGAAAAGTAAAACTAAGACCGTCGTAAATTTATAGCAGGCTTCTAACTCCAAAGTTTTCCAGCTTGCGTCGACTTAATTGTGCTTACACAGTGTTGCCCTTGAACTGACTTTTAATTACACATACAAACGGGTATCCTTGCAAGTTCGGGTAAGGCGTAATGAATCAATCGAAATTTTTCAGCGCCCTGTGCTGTATCATCAATTTTCTGACTGGCGTTCTTTGCCATGCATAATTTACAGTCAAGCTCTACTGGAATATTGTGTCATTTGACAGAAACAAGGTGAAACTCTTTTCCGATGTTTTTGCGTAATCCTCTATCCGTGGTGTAGAGCTTGACAGTAAAGTTCAAAATACTTTTGTTTTTGCGCATCTCTTTATGGTTATCAAGATATCTAAGTTCTACGTTTTCGTACCCTCAAATTTAGAAGGCCAGCTTAGAGCTTATTATGCTTTAGCAAGTTTGAAATTTGACGATTTAACCAACCATGGCCAAAAAAGGCATAAAAATTTCGTATTTAATAGGTGGAAAATCATTTAAATGAACAAAATAAATTCCTTATGCAGTTCTGAACGATATTCTACGGATTTCTTGCCGGAATCCTTCAATAAAATTGAATATGACCTGCATAATCACCATCTCTGCATTGAGGATTACAATTTGTTCTGTTAATTTCTCCAATCGTATTAAATATTTGTATGAAATATACTCAGTCACATTTTTATTCCGACTTGTTCATAATAGCACTTTAGCGCGTACCTACAATATACTTGGGTACCAAACATATGTCCACCCGCTCACCCTACAGCTATAATGGAACAAATCCGGGATGTGCGTTATTTTGAAGATATATAAAAGAAAGTTACGTCGTACGTATTTTTTACTTTTTCTTTACACTCAAAACGGAGCTAGCAATGAGCCTGTAAAGTTTTGTAGCAACATTATAAGATAGGACGATGTTTGACATCTTTTATGGGCGATTTTTAGACAACTAAGTATTAGTGCCTGATAAAATTCAATAACAAAAAGTGGTAGAGCGAGATATTCTCTACAAAAACTTCTCATTTTTTATTTTTCGAACTTTGCATGAGTTTTTTCTGTGTTACAGCATCTTAACTGTTAAAATATGGGGTGTAAAGACAGATCTTGGTCGCATTCTCGTCCTCTTTATGTCTACCAACAATTGCGATTATGAGTGGCGGAAAAAATTTCTGATAAAAAAGTACTTCGTTCCAAGGAATACACGTAGAACTTGTTCGCTTTTGTTTAAATTCAATACGAAATCAATTCTGACGGTTTAAAGTCTACACTCTAGCCTTAAGCGAAAAAAACACGTTTTTACGTAATTTTAGGTTGTAAACTTCTCTGGTTATAAATTAGAACGTATAAAATACTCTAAAAATAAAACAACTCTCAAGGGTTACACATCGCACTTAGACGCTTTTCATTAACTCAATACAGAGTTAGATCTGAATGTGTAAAGTTCAGACTGTAGTATAAAAACATGTATTTTTAGCCGATTTTTTGTCAGCCAACTTTTCCGGATATGATTCGGTTATGCATACTATTCTAGAAAGGAAGTTCGTGTCGGCGGCACACGTTGGCGTGGGGGAGGGGGGAAGTTAGGGACATATGCACCCCCCAGAAACCAAAATACCCCCAAAATTTAATTTTTGATTTTTTTTTGTTTTTTCGCAATTATTTGATACCAATGGATAGTGCTCGATGAGAAACGTTTAAAAATTGTATTTTTTAACCATGCCACGATTTTTAAGGCCATTTTTTTCACCTCCAAAATTTTAGTGCTGCCCACCTATGGTCGGCGGTGACAAATCGCACTTGGCTGCGATTCTCTACACCCAATATTGAGTTATTTCTGGAGGTGTAAAGTACCTGCTATCTGGTGGAAAAAACGTTTTTGCAATTCTTTTGTCTGCTAAGTTTTCCGCTTACAAATTAGTGTGTCCGAAATGAAGTAAGAAATAAAGAACGTCGTGAAGGTTAGATAATATAAGAGTAAAATGTATTTCTAACACTCATTATTGACTTATGCATCTTAGAGCTGTAAAGTTCTAAAGCTGGAATGAATAACACGTTTCTGTGTCGGTTTTCTCCATGAACTTCTTCCGTAATGATTAGGTGTGCATGAACCAACTCTAAAAATGCTTTGCGCTTAGGGGTAACACATTCTACTGATCGGCTTAGTTTGCACTCAATGGATGAGCTAAGTAGTTTACACTAAAGGTTTATTTTACTTCCAGAATGATGTATAGGGTCAGTTTTTTGTAAAATGTTATTCGGAACATCAGGATAACGAATCAGATTCTAGACATTCTTTACGCTCAGAGGTTGTGTAAAATTTACACTAAAACTTAACTTCAGCTACAGAGCATTGCTAAAGGTTAAGTTTTTCAAAGGTCTCCAAAACATAGTATATCTTCGAACTATCAGGATTGAGAATTTATCTGCTATTTCCTTTACACCCTCTAGTTGTGTAAAATCTACACTTTAGCTTAACTTGAGGCCCAGGAGGTTGTAAGTTGCGCAAGCTAAGTTTATTACAAACTATTCCTCGTAAAATCGGGATTACAAATCTGACTTTGCTTTTTGTGACTCAATAGCTGTATAAAGTTTCAACTAAAAATTAAACCAATTTTCAGACGTTGCAGAAGGTGATTATTATCTTTTATTAATAACACCATGATTACAAATTAAGAAAGGAGGCTTGTTTGCAATTATAATAATCTTTTCTTCTGTGTTGGTTACATGTTATATTTCATTTGGCTAGTTACTTATGAGTTTTTCGATCGAATCACTTAAATCATTCTAATTAAAAGCAGCTTGCTAGCCAATAAAAATGCTCCGATGAGACAAAAAGGACAAATATACTTGGAATAATGGATTATTAAAGACATAAAAGGAGGGAAGTAGGAAAAAATTACCATTGCGCGCGAAAAATCGTAAGGATCTGCTAAAAATCAGACTTTCTCTGAGCAACGCAAAAATCGAAGTATATTCTGCGGCTTCTGAAAAAGAAGGTGTAATTTGAAAACATTTCTCACTAGTTTAGTGAATAGCTTAGAAGGAAACTTTGACCTGTACTTAATAGCCGATTTAGTTGGATATTAGAATCGCATTTTTCTGACAACATATAATCAATATTTATTGAAATAGCCTAATAGATGAATTATGACTTTTGCGTCGTGCTGTTTATTAAGGCTCTATAGTTACACAAGTTATGCTAGCGTGATGAGATGATGTAGGTACATTCTCTCCTGCTTTGAAGTTCTACATATGTGAGCTATCAAAATTTCCGTTCAATCATTATGCACTATTGTATTTATTCGTACAATTGTCTCGCACGTTATTCTCCGTTGTGTCCTAATTTCTTTGGTGCTAATCTGAGCTTTTTAGCGCCTTGCTTCGCTTCTATACCATCGCAACAGCGGTTGTTCGGCCTTTGATTCAGTTAAGGCTAGCTAACAAAATAATTTGTCGTTTTCTTTATTTCTCATTAGCCACTTGTTTAAATGAATAAATTATTTGAAATTTATTCCTCAAACTGAAGCCACAACTGCTTTTTGTAGGCCCATACATGTAAGTGTTTGAAGTTATAAGTGACTTAGGGCCATTTTAGGCGAAGGGGTAAATGACCCCTAATTTTCGGCCAAAAAGGACAAAAAACATGTAAAAATAGCCAAAAAAATTCAATTTTACAACAAATGGTAGGGTCAATATTATATTCTTTGAAGGGGATAGGGGGAGGGCCGAGTTTGGGTGGGGTGTCATCCAAACCCCTGTTACATATATGTTTAGGGACCGCAGAATATACTTCGAGTTTTGTGTTGCTTTGAGAAAATCTGATGTTTAGCAGATTCTTATGACTTTTTTGCGCGCATATATAGATAACTTTTTCCTAGTCTTCTCTTTTATGTCTCTAATAATTCGCTATTCCAAGCATATTAGTCCTTTTTGTTCTATTGGAGCGTTTTTCTTTGCTAATAACTATAGTTAATTCCATTCATCCGAGAGCTTTTTCAGTAAATGTTTTCGAAGGCTACAGTAACCATTTCTTTGTTATTTACTGTAGGTCGATAGATCTCATTGTAGCTACGTAGTAAAGAAGGGTTTTTCACAGTGGCGGATCTAAGATTTTCCTAAGGGAAAAGGGGAGGGCGGTATCCCAACTTTTCCAAAAACAGTCGAAAAATAGATCTAAAAATTTACCCTTCATGCGCGAAATAGCGTTTTCCCGGTGTTTTACAATGCATACTTCACATAAAATCGCTTTTGACGCAATCTTTTTTTCTAAAAATTTTCGGCAATTTTGTGCTGAAAAATCATTAAATTTCTTCGACTTTAACACAAAATTTGGCGCAAAGCGCCGGATAATTTATGAAATTAAGGCGGACAGATGTCTAAAAGCATGATTTATTGCTTGATTTCCTGTATTCATTGCATTTGATGCGAAACATCGAAATTTTCAATTGAATATAGAAGAAAACTATGCAAAAATAACTGTTTCTGCTGTTAAAATTGTTTTGAAATCTACATGAACAGAAAATAGCTTCCGGGTCGCCGGCGTGTAGCGCCGAAAAAAATTTGAGAAATTATGGTCACTGACGGCCAAAAATTATTGCAAATTGCATATTAATTCTTTATCTCGTCAAATATTTTTGGCCAATGGGACAGCCGTCCACCTTAAATTCAACCCTGGCTTTTCAATAACATTTTTGCGGCATTATTCATTCTCATCTTCCATCAGATCAATCAACTTACTGATAAAAATAGCGCATTCAGCTTATCCTGAGTTGTCGCTTCAAAATCAATAGACTAAGATGTTAAGAAACGCGGCGAACTCCCACATACTCAGGGGTAAAACGTCTGCTTGTTCTTGAAGCCACCCGGGTTCGATCCCAGCCGATATCTTCTTATTTTGCGCACTTACTGTAGTATGTCCCAGCACTTATTAAACGTATAAATGAAATATCTATGGGCGGATTAGTGCATTAAAAATCGAAGGATTCCTGTCACCCGGCCTCACTGAGCTGATCTGCCGAATTACAGTAATTCGTCATGTTCGTTTACTGTAGCCTTTTTAAAAATTCACTAAAATGCTCTCGGATAAATGAAAGAGATTATATATTTCTGTGTGTTATTTTCTACCTTCTAATTATAATTCTGCTTCTAGAATCTTATACATAAATTTAATTTATAGTGTTACGTATTGTCTAAACTTAAATATTATTTGTTGGGATTTGGAAGACAAATTATGGCGATGCTGATGATCATGATGATGATATTGATAAAGGTATTGATGATTATTATCATTGTTATAATTTTAATTATTATTATTATGATTATTAATATTTTTATTATAAATATTATTATTATTAATATTGATATATTGATATTATTATTACTATTATTAATATTACTATTATAATAATTATTATTATTAATAATATTATTATTATTATTATTATCAATTTAATATTATTAATATTATGAATTATTATTATCATAGTGCATAATATTATTTATATTATCATTATAATTATTAATAATCATATTAATAATATTATTAATAATTACTATAATTAATATCAATATCATTATTATTAATATAATTTAATATTATTATTATTATTGTTACTATTATTAATATTATTATTAATATTTTATTACTTTATCATTAATATTATAATTGATATTATTAATATTAATGTCATTATCATTATTAATATTTTCATTATTATTATTATTATTATTATTATTATTATTAATATTAATAATATCATTATTATTATTATTATTAATATTTTTATCACTATTATTATTATAATAATTATAATTGTTGTAATAATTATTATTAATAATAATAATTTTATTATTATTACTACTAATAATATTATGATTATTATTATTATTATTGCTATTATAAATAATATTATTATTCTTATTGTTATTAATATTAGTAATCAATATTATTAATATGGCAAATAATTTATTAATATTAATAATATAATTTTTATTATTTTATTATAATTATTATAATTACTATATTAATAATAATTATTATTATCATTATTATGATTATTATTATTATTATTATTATTTTTATTATTATTATTATTAATTATTATTTTTACTATTATGGATGTTATTATAATTATTAATATTGTTACCATTTTCATTATTATTATGATCATTATTATTGTTATTATTATTAATATTAATATTATTACTATTATTATTATTATTATTATTATTATTATTATTATTATTTATTAATATTAATATTATCAATATCATGATAAATAATATTATTGTTATTATTATATTAGTAATTAATATTATTAATATTATTATTATTATTATTATTAATAATGATCATGATGATGATATTCATATTAATAATGACTAATATTATAATTATTATATTTTTTATTATTAATATATTATTAGTATTATTATTATTATTAATAATATTAATATTATTATTGTTGATATTATTATAATAATAATTAATATTATTATTAATATTATTCATATTATTTTCTTTATTATTTTGTAATATTTTTATTATTATTAATATTATTAGTATTATTATTATTATTATTATTGTTATCATTATTTCAATTATTATTAGAATTATTAATATTATTATTATTAATATTATTCATATTAATATCAATATAATTTAGTAGTATTATTATTATTATTAATTTTAATATTATTATTATTAATATTGTCATTATTATTATTATTATTAGTAATATTATTATTAATTATTATTACTATCATTATTATTATTATTATTATTAATATTAATATTACAATAATTATTATTAATATTAATTTTAATAATAATATTATTATTGATAATAAGATTATCAATATTATTATTATCATCATTATTAATATTATTATCGGTATTATTATAATTATTTATATTGATATCATTTTTATTATTAATATTAATATTATTCTTATCATTATTATTAATATTATTATTAAAATTATTATTATATTATTATTATTATTATCAATATTATTAGTAGTATTTCTATTATTATTTTTATCATTAATATCATTATTATAATTATTAATATCAATATTATTATTATTATTATTGATATTATTTTTATTATTAATCACTATTATTTTTATTACTATTAATTATTCTTGATATTATTATCATTATTTTTATCATTTAAATTATTATTAAAATTATTATTGTTAATATTGATATTAATATTAATATTATAATTATTAATATTATTATTAATCATTTATAATATAATTATTATTATTACTAATATTAATATTAATATTATTATCATAATTAATAATTATTATTATTAATATTATTATTAATATTATTATTAGTATTATTATCGTTATCAATATTATTGTTATTATTATTATCAATAATATTATATAATAATATTATTATTATTATTGTTATTACTTCTAATGATATTATTATTAGTTATAATTATTGTTATTATTAATAATATTATTCTTATTATTATATTATTATAATAATTATCAATATTAATATTAATATTAATATGATTAATATTAATATTACTATTAATATTAATTATTATTATTATTAATAATATTTTTACATTTAATATTACTATTAATATTATTTTTATTATTATTATCAATATTATTAATATTATTATCATTATTATTATCATCATCGCCATTATTACTATCGTGATCATTAATATTATTGTTATTGTCATCGTCATCGTCGTCATCGCCATTGCCATCGCCATCGTCATGAATGTTGTAGCCTTCGTCATCATTGTTGTTGTCATCGTCGTGGGGATTATCGTCATTAACATCATCATCAAATCTATATCTACTAAATGAGGAAAGGATTCTATAAAAATGTGCAACTCTATTGTATTTTTTAATTTTGTTACTATCTGCAATGTTTTAACATTTAATGTACAAGAGTTAATGGAAAATTATGATTTGTGTTTTCAAAATGATCCCTAAAAAGAATTCTAAAACATCACTTGCCATAAAATAGATGTGTTTGCTTGGCTAGCCTAAATCATTCAATAAATCCTTGTAGGTTAATAGGTTAATAGATTTTGTATTAATTGAGCAGATAATCTCTTTTGGGTGGACCATATATTAATTAACAACAATTGATTTATGACCATTGATAGGAAAATGTTCATTTTTAGACCGCCTGTACTACAAGATTACAAATTCATTTTCGGCCTTCCAGACCAGTCGGTATTCACTCCTCATATAATCATGAGAATGGCGAAGAAAATACTGTGGCTTGCAAGATTTGGCGATAAGCCTGAAATAAACGACGTTGCTCTCATCGAATTTTCCGAAGAAATAACGTTTAGTATGTATATTTTGCCAATATGCCTGCCGCAAGTCACATATGGCTATGACGATTTTCTGAAATCCGCAACGTGTTACGTCTGCGGATTTGGCTTCACAGAAGGTAGACACAGGGTGTCCCCTTCTGCACACATCTGTTTTTGAATAACTTATTTGCTGTTAAATCAAATAATACAAAACTTTAGAATATCGTATATCGCGTTGAAAAAACTTATTATGATAAATATGATATGTGATCTTAGATATACTTATAATTGTCATTATTATTAAGAAAGTTGAATAGTAAAGATGTGGAATTGCAACTCAATTTCTAATTTCAGTTCAACACTAATCAGAAAACGCATGTGATTTTTGGCTCTCAAATAATTAAGGTCGAATGGACTGAATTTTTTAATTTGACAAACTCCCATAATAAAATACGCAATATCTCAAACTCTTTAGAAAGTGTCAAATCGTGTTAACGGTATGCACCCACTAGGGCTCCCTGTAATTGGTGATCTTAGCTAAATACGAAATGGTTCGATTTATTCATTGAATTCTTCTCAAATTGAAACTCCTTCAAAACATTCAAGGCATAAAATAATCACTTTATTGGTGTATTTGATCAAATTATTTCTAACTTATGCGGCCTAAGTTGTATTTGACTCTCCTGAATAGTTCCTACAAATAATGTTGCAAACGTCAAAACATGCCAGATATTGTTTTATTTGTCAAAAAGAATGTTGAATCTTATGTTACTCTACATTGCGCAAAGATTATCAAGTAGCCTCGGCTTGAATAAGCAGTGTTTAGAAAGCTATTTAAAAACAAAACAGTTCATATTCAGCCAGACATTTTGCACATACACTTGGATAATCTTTGATTTTATTCGAGCAATTGAGTAACCTTCAGCCGCTTTTTCGTTAGATGTTCTACTATTTTTAGATGTTCTACTGTTTCACTGCTTTTAAATGCCGTAGAATTGATGACAAATGTCGAAATCTAGTGTGTCCTTTCTACTAATTAATTTTGGCACTTTTTAAGACTTTTGGACATTTTTGGACTCATCAGAATTTAGACCATAACGGGGTACCATTAAGCAAGTAAATAGGTATATAAGCCTCAATAAATTTCATGCGATCGAAATCAATTTAGCTCAGTTTAACTGCTTTACAAGTTTTTTCTTCAAAGAATCTAAATTTTCAAAGTTGTACTAGTTGTTTTCGTATAAATGTGATTTTAACCGTCACAGAATACTAATTTACATTTAATTACCGTTTTTCTTCAAGATCGCTTTCCATTAACGCTCGAGCATCTATATGACAGGCCCGACAGAATGCATTGCATAACGTCAAAAGCAAGAAGACGATATAATTTTGATCTAGTAATACGCGAATCATCAAATAGCATGGAATACAAGGGAATCAGCAAGGTAAAAATTTTTTTGCACCTTGGACCTGGCAACCGGATTCTGGGAGGAGTCTGAGGGTCAAAATTTTTATTCTGGGGTCAGCGGGGCTGTTAAAGTGCAATCAAGATGTATGTACAAGAAGGTTTCTGGTTAAGCATTCATACTGCTAACAGCCAAAAACTGTTTTGAAGTCTCGTAAATTTTACAACGAAGGGGTATAGAATTCTTTGCTGTACATTTTTCGTGTTGCGAAAATTAGCGCCCTTCATCTTCACTGTAACCCGTGAATTTTATAAAAAAATTATACACCCAGGAATCAAAGGTAGCGTTTTCGCATGTACTTGGGTACCACCTACACATCAGCGCTCCCTCAGCTATAACAACACATACATAAGTACCTGAGAGGTGCAATCTTTTTGAAACGATAAATAATAGTAAAATAATTAATTATTTTTCTTCACCTACATCTTTTTTAGTTTTTTTCATTCTTTTTATCCTACTAACTAATGTCATTTTGCGATTTGAATTCTGATAATAGTAAGGAGACCCCCCCCGCGATCGTAATTTGCAGGTGCAACAATGGTTAAGCATAGGAATATCTTTCTTATCTTTTGTACACACAGGTGCTACAATTTTGCAGGTGCCAGGCGAGTGTCCGCCTATGGCTACCCTCACAGAAAAGAAAAATGGTTTGTTTAGTGGGGACTGAATTGACGAATGAAAGGAATTAAAGGTCGATGCATAATAGTAAGCCCTGTCTCCCTAGGGCGCAAGGCTATAACATAGCCTGTGTTTTAGCATAGGCGGATGGGCGTGGCCTAAATTTTTCAGGGGGAAAAGTCTACTAAACCGACCAACGTGGTAGTGTACCTGGGGGAGCGAAGGCGCCAGCCAGGGGCAAGGGGAGAGGAACTTCCCACTGTGTGCTTTGTGGGGGTTAACTTTCGGCTACATCCGCGCGATTTCAGTCATTTCCAAAAATGAAAGTAATATATACAGTCGATAACCAAAATACAATTTGACAATTGTTTTGCCAAATTCAAAAGGCACAGGTTAATCTTGATCACTTTTAGGCCCGTATTCACAATCGCGTGTTAACGGCGTTTTAAGTCTAGACAAGCAAATGTTAACATGACGTTTTAACCCTTCCCCTATCAGGTTTAGCGGCGTGTTTGTAACACTTGGTGATTATTTTTCAAATCCTGATGAGTATTCCAGACCTTTTGGATCAAATTGAAGAAAATGAAGAAGTTTACCACATTCACCATTTTCGAGATTGTAGGAGCAATCCATTTGAGGAAAATATCTTACTGATTTCTAACTTTACATTTGCCTATAATTTACTCCCTAGCATACGTGAGCAGCAAGAAACTTCTGGGAGGGGGTTACAAGATTTGTCAAAGGTCAAAAATGGCCTTAAAAATGGTAGTATGACAAGAAACACCATTTTTCAAAATTGAATTCTGGGGAGGGGTATTTTGGTTTCTGTTGATGCATACCCCTAAAACCCCCACGCCCAGGTCTGCTCCTGGGAACGATTCTTAGCGCATGAATTTTCCAAAAAACCTTCTTTTATATCATTCCACGCCCTTTTTATAATGCTAGACGATTTAGCGTCCCTTTTCTACGATTCGATTTTTGTAAGTCGTTCAGAAAAGATTTGAATCAAAAATTCGATTCCTTCTTTAGAAAAGTTCTGCTCCCGAGACGTTTTATCATTTTCCATTGAATTCTTATCAAAAATTGTAACAATAAATTATGTCAAACATGCTGAATCGAACTGTAGCCCAGTCCAACAAAACAATATGCAAGCATAATAGCCGAATTACATGTATGATCTCATTTTCCTCTTAACCAATCGATTTTGTAGTTTACACTGCATGCATAACACTGTATTTATTTTACGTAACACGGTGTTAGTTAACACACATTTAACACACCATTGTGAATACGGGGTTAGACTTAACACGGTGTATGTCCAAACATCACGTTAGCCAACACCGTGTCAAGTCTTAACACGGCATTAGGTTAACATGCAATTGTGAATACGGACCTTTATGTTTTCTTCAATTGTATTAAATGATTTTTTGAGCATAGGTATATAATGTGAACCAATATATGCGTGATTAACAATATCCATGTACTTTCCTTCTATATTCACAACCTGCAGAAGCGAAGCAAAAACATTTCCAACAATTTGAGGCTCAACTATATCACAATTTACGTAAAAATCATGCAGTCCACCTAGCATGTCAGGTGAATCGTGCGCAACTATGTTCAATTCTTTCTCCATGGAATAATGTATATTGCTAAGCTGGCTCACTAGAAATCCCAGCATACACATTAAATGCTTAGTAAGCTTCACACTGTAAATATATCAAGAATATATTGTCATATGACAAAATTTTTTATTTACTTCTATTTGGCTAACCCTTTTTATTCCATTCCTGATGGCTTTAACTGAGATCGTGTATATTTAAATATCATGCTCGAGGTATATGCAATTTTTGTCGCACATTGTTTTTTTGTAAATCATACAAGTAAAATTGTATCATATTCGGCTCCCTGGTAACCATACGTGGGCAGCAAGAAAATTCTGGGGGGGGTTGCAAGATTTTTTGAAGGTCAAAAAATGGCCTTAAAAATGGTGGTATGGCGATAAAAACACCATTTTTCGAGGTTTCTCATCAAGCACTATCCATTGGCATCAAAAAATTGCGAAAAAAACGAAAAAATTTTCAAAAATTGAATTCTGGGGGGAGTATTTTGATTTCTGGGGGGTATTTTGGTTTCTGGGGGTGCATACCCCCCAAACCCCCCCCCACGCCCAGGTGTGCTGGTAACATTGTGCCAAGTATTTGCATAAATTATTTCCACTAAACCAGCCTCCCACTCTCCATTTAATACAATTTGTCTAGGCAGATTGGTAACAAATGTGGCTGCATTATTTGTTTCTTGTGAATAGCTTGGAAGAGTAAGGCAAAATTGTTTCATATCCATGTTTACAACTTAAGTTTATTAAAGTATTTATAGATTTTTCATGTTGCATTGATGTGATGAAGCACATGTGGCCTCATGAAATGCTAAATATCGCCTAGAACTTTTACATTATTGTATGTGTAAGCTTTTGCATTATGCTGTATATACTGTTTGAGCTCAAATGGTTTTTGTCCGTAGCTGTCAAAATAGTCACAGTGTCCTTTGTGATTAAAATAGAGGGCAACAAAGTAGGAGCCAGGTTAATTGCTATCTTATAGGTTCACTACAAGGGCAGCAGGGTAACTCTTAACGCGAGGTACAAGATCTATTGGGAAAACATCTGAAAATGTACGATTTTGAAAAGCAGCTTCAAGAATTTCAATTATTTTTATAGTATTCATGTTTTATGTGTTATAATCATGAAAAGTGTTACGGTTTTTATCCATCATTATCAAATTGTCAAATTTAGCACATATAATGATTTCAACACCTGAATCGGGCAAATCGTCTTCATCAGGAGTCAAGTCGAACACGAAGAAACAGTGACTCGTTTTAAATTCTTCTCAGCTAATAAAATTACTTTCACGCCCTAAATCTAATGCTTCAAACATTTGATTAAAAGCTTGTAGGTATCTATCGCGATCAAATGAAATGCTGAGCGGGTAAGCAGGAAATGTTATACCACCACATGTTACTTTTACATCATTTATATTAAAAGGCTTGAAATTAAATGGCGATAAGCACTGCCTTCAATACATGTAAATACAATATGCTGAGGAAACTGACCAGTAAACAATGTATAATTAGGCATTTCTCTTGCTGAATTTGATAAATGCGAGTTGGTCATAGCCACCACACGTGGGTTGTGGGGTGGAGGTATGCATCCCCAGAAATTTAAATACCCTAACCCCAGAATTTAATTTCTGAAATTTTTTTGCCTTATTAGCGATTTTTCGATGTTATTGGAAAGTACTCAATGAGAAACGTCAAAAAATGGTGTTTTTTCGATATATGACTACATTTAAGAATATGTTTTGACCTTTGAAATTTTTTTCAATCCCCTCGAACTTCGGTGCTGCCCCACTTATGATAGCTACTCTCCTTATGGGATATTTTGCAGTACACGATTGCATTGTTTGTTCAAGAGCGTTAAATATACACCGTCCAAAACCTCAACTTTTCGAACGAAAAATGTCATTTGTAGGACCTATAGTCCTAAATTTAAATCCTCAAAGCACTGCAAACCAAAAGCATTGCTATTTCTATGTAATTCCAGCCGAAAAACGGGTAATGCAAGTAATGTGGGTCAGGTGGTTTTCAAAATGCATATAGTCCTTCATTTGTGATTGGATGCATAGGCTGGATTTCATGCCAGAACCCTTGCTCTATAACTACTTGAGTAGATGGGACCGTGAAAAGGTCAAGTTCGGTTTTTGTACTTGGAGTTTATTTTATGTCCATGAGAGCCATTATTTTTGTTTAGTATTGAAAAGGCATCATTCATATTAGTATTTATAGACTCTGGGTGGCTACCAGGCCCTTCCCCTTGCTGTAGAGATTTAGTCTTCATCAAAAAATTGTGCAGCTTCTTGCTTCGAGTGCTCCTTGGTTGACTGGAAAAGAGGTTTTCCTTGGGCCAAATCAGCTGCTATATTTGAGACACCCCGCTGGTATGAGATACCTTTAAACCCTTCCAACCCATAGCCCGCCTGCCCAGTGTAGTACTGAAGCCAAAAATTGAAGTTGTCTGGATGAAATTGGACATGCATTTTTGTGAATTGCTACCTCAAAGTAATTAGAGTATGTTTGCTTATATTTTTTCGCTCACGGGTTAAATCATGCACTATATCAGTAATATTAAGAAGTCATCAATACGAGAGAGAAGCAAAAAGAATAAAAAAGAAAATGAGGAGGAAAATAAATAAGTAAATTAATAAATGGATAAATAAAAAGGTAAATACTAAAAAAGAGAAGAAAGAAAGGCAGATATAGAGGTGCATCATGCTATTAGTAAGAAAGAAACAAAAAGGACTCGTGAAACAGCACAAGTGTATCTAAAAAAATTATAATATGAGAGATTACATGTTTTATGAAGCGGAAAAGTCTAAACGAAACAGAAAAAGTAGGCAGGATTATAAAACAAAAACTTATATCAAAAGAGAAAAAAAGGAAAAAATGAACGTAAAAAAATCATATCTATTTATATAAAAAATCAACTAGGAGACATTTCGATATTTGGACTGCTGTGAATGTAGTGTAAGAGCATTCTCGCTTTCTGACACTGAGATTTTGGGATATCTTCAAGAATTTCCACATCATTAGCAATTTGACTTTCTATGATATTTGCTTTATAAGGTTGCTTTTTCTCTTTTCTGTAATCGCATAAATCTAGCAACACGCTGATAATATCTCATAAGCTTCACAATAGGTGGTACATAAGTTTGCTATCAACAGGTTTCCTTCGTTCAGCCAGTTCACTAGGTATTAATATTATTTTTTGCGTGTGCTTCATTTTCTTCCTATTACACCGGTAAACAAATTATAATTTTTTGTTTGCTTCAGAAATGAAACTAATTATTCTACATCAGATCTTTACGCTAATTCTAAATCTAGCCTTAGAATTTCTGTAGCACGTCAAGTTTTTGAAATATTTGCATATTAAAATTTTTGCAAATTATGATTTCTTTTGTGTGTGTAAATATCAAATCCGGAAAAACAAAGTGATCACAGTAAGACAAAATCTAAAACATTATTCCTACATGATTCCTATTAAATTCAAAAGTGTTCCCGTGCTTATTTTACTCAGTTTTATAAAATACAATGCATAATTTGCACATTTCATACAGTGTAAAGCATGAATCCTTGCCTGTCTAGTATGTCTCCCTCTAAATAACTTCAAACACTTTCTTAATTAAGTTTGTTGTGCTGATTTCATGATCTGTTTTTTCTTTTGTGCTAGTTTTATTTACTCCTTACAAAAAATTGCATTGGCGAAGCATTTGTATCATAAAATTTTTAACGCAAATCGACCAATATACAAACTTTTAGAACTGGACAATTATTGACTCCCAACTCAATCAAACAATTAGAATATAGTACTTTGTCTATGCTAAAAGATACGAGCAATGATTATTATATTTCATTTACATTTAAAATCTTTTTCAAAAGTTCTAATTGTTTGAAACTTCTTGAACCACATATAGCGTTTTGCAATATATTTTAAAACAGAATTTAAAAAAAAATAGATAAGCTGGTGTAAAACCGTAAGCAGATTTGTAATCAGCATAAAAAAACTGTTTTTAGATGATATTTAATATCTTCTAGATGTAGGACTATTATGCCAAATATATGCTTCAAACTTTACACTACAATAAATATGCAAATTAGTCGTAATATTTTACAATTGAGAATAAAGTAAGCAACACCATTGACATTTGAATTACTTGTAAGTCTGCATTAAAACAATTTTAGAGTTTAAACTACCAAAAATTATTGTTGTGGCTCCTAGATTTCCATAATTATTATCAATGAAAGCCATGAAATGCATAAATTTAATATGCTAATATCTTGAAAAGTTGACGTGCTGAAGAATCTCTAAGGCCAGATTCGGAATCAGCGCAAAAATCTGATTAAGAATCAATTAATTTTGTTTCTGAAGCAAAATTGTTGTTGACCAGTGTTATTGCATCAGCTAATATACTGCCAACAATTGAAATTATGGGAGTGAGTAATAAAGCAACAAACTTACCGTTCTGTAATATCATGTCTTTTCTTTGCTTTGTCGTTGCCTGCTCATTCTTTGCTAAATATCTACTCCGATTCTGGTACCTTCTGAGCGTTTTGGTATCTTTTTCTAAAAAAGAATATAACCGTTTGAAAAGTTATGAGCACTAATCACATATGCAAAGAATCTGATCTTTGCTAGCTGGATTTATAGGCGCGTTTCTCTGAGGTTTCTTTGCAATGCTTAGCACATTTAAACAAGCTATATTCCGTTTCAGTCGTTTCGAAGCCATCTTGAATTTTTGTTTATATTTTCATTAGTATTTATAGACTTTAGTACATAAATACGAGTAGATGGATGTTTATTGAATATATTCGTTTTTAGCCTATAAATGTCCATAATATATTGAGTTGAATCAATGGAAAGATAACCGTGAGATTGAGAAGACGAATCTGAATAAGCTTCTAGAAAATATTTTTGTTTATTAGGATAAAGCTGTCGAGATAAAATTTGTGCCTGTAATTGATCAGCAGGATTTTTAAATAGCACAATATAATCCGAATTTATGTGAGAAGTGCGCAGGCCATCAAAAAATAGTTTTGCACTGTGTGAATGACACTGACATTCCAGTGGTGACAACCTCGTGCAAATAATTGTTTGATTCGTCCATTGCCTTTACTTTCCTGCATCAGAACATCAAGTATGAGTAGTTGAGGTGGTGGGCTTGTCTCTCTGAGTCAATTTAAGTTAGGCAACCCTTCTATGAAAGTGACCTTCTTTATTTTCGTGTATAATAGCTGATCTTCTGTAAAGCACAACCAAATTTTTGCAATTTTTTGTCAATTAGTTTTTCACGATTTTCCATAAATTGTTTCACAAACGTTGTTTTACATAATTTTGTGGAGCTCAAATCAATGCAAATCAAAGTATGTGTGCGGAAAATTGCTCGCTAACAATTGCTCGAGAACAATTGCTCGCCAACAATTGCTCGCCCAGCAATTGCTCGCCCAGCAATTGCTCGCCCAGCAATTGCTTGCCCAGCAATTGCTCGTCCTGCAGTTGCTCGCTCAGCAATTGCTCGCTCAGCAATTGCTTGTCCAGCAATTTCTCGCCCAGCAATTGCTCGCTCAGCGATTGCTCGCCCAGCAATTGCTCGCCCAACAATTGTTCGCTCAGCAATTGCTCGCCCAGCAATTGCTCGCCCAGCAATCGCTCGCCCAGCAATTGCTCGCTCAGCAATTGCTCGCTCAGCAATTGCTCGATCAGCAATTGCTCGCACAGCAATCGCTCGCCCAGCAAATGCTCGCCAAGCAATTGCTCGCCCAACTATTGCTCGTTCAGCAATTGCTCGCTTGGCAATTGCTCGCCAACTATTGTTCGCCAATCAATGTTCGCCAACAATTGTTGGCTTAGCAATTGCATGCTAAATGATTGCTCGACGAACAATTGCTCGCTTAACAATTGCTAGCCAATCACCATTAATTGCTAGCCAAACGATTACTTGCTGAGCGATTTCTCGCCAGTGAATTACTCACATGGGAATCGTTCTCTAAGCATTGTTTCTCCTCATTTCTTCGAATCAGGAATTGTCATTCTATATTGGAATCAAATACGCTATTAAGATGGAACTGCGTTCATTCTAAAAATCGATCGTTCCCGGATCATGAAATGATGCGGTCGATTCGGTCTGAAAAAAATTGTGTAACTAAGTACAATTTAGTTCTGCTGTGATCGGGAAAAATTCCGACTTGAATTACTTTGCTTCAATGATCAGCTTGTAACTGATCGAACGAATTAAAAAACTTAAAAACGTATTTCTTGACTAATCACAGGTGATTAGCGAGCAATCGCCTGGTGGTGGCGAGCACCTGTCAACTTTATTGAGTGCATTAAGACTGAAAATCAAGATTGAACGAATTAAAAATCATTTTAGTACACTAAAAATGGATACTTTAAAACTGAAACTACTGCTTCTTCTCTCTTTCCTACAAAAAACGAAACAATCTGTGCATAGATAAATGTTTGAGCGCAAATATATGCAATATCACAGCATAACTGAATTGTACTTAATTATACCGTTTTGTTCAGACCAGAGGAAGCAATCGCTGGGCGAGCAATTGCTGGGCGAGCAATTGCTGGGCGAGCGATTGCTGGGCGAGCAATTGCTGGGCGAGTGATTGCTGGGCGAGCAATTGTAGGCGAGCAATTGCTGGGCGAGCAATAGCTGGGCGAGTAATTGCTGGCCGAGCAATTGCTGGGCGAGCAATTGCCGGGCGAGCGATTGCTGGGCGAGCGATTGCTGGGCGAGCCATTGCTGGGCGTGTAATTGCTGGGCGAGCAATTGCTGGGCGAGCAAATTCTGGGCGAGCAATTACTGGGCGAGCAATGGCTGGGCGAGCAATTGCTGGGCGCGCAATTGCTGGGCGAGCAATTGCTGGACGAGCAACTGCTGGGTGAGCAATTGCTGGGCGAGCAATTGCTGGACGAGTTGTTGGCGAGCAATTGTTCTCGAGCAATTGTTGGAGAGAAATTTTTCGGTAATCGTCGAAGGATGCTGTAAAATCATTTTGGCTGCTCATAAAATTTCAGTTCTCTCTATGTTAATTCTGGACTAAACTTATTTGGCAAATTTTTGAATTTGACTTTGTTTGCTCCTTTACCAGCATTTATAGCTTTTGCAACTCGCTTATACATTTCAGCCTGTGGTTCAGCTACTTGGAGCCCTAGGTGGGCAGCACCGAATTTCTGGAGGGGGGGGGGTTAAAAATTTGTGGAGGGCTTGAAAAAATTTTCAAAGGACAAAAATGGTCTCAATAGTGGTCGTATGGCAAAAAAACACCATTTTTATTTAATGGCATCAAAAAATCGCTAAAAAAGCAAAATAAAATTTATTTTGAGGGGTATATCAATTTCTGGGAGGGGGGGCAATTTAACTCCTGGGGGCTGCATACCCCGAACCATCCCCCCACGCCCACGTTTGCTTGGAGCTCCTTTCTATGAAATGCTCCAATTATTGGCTCTCCCATTAAATCCTCCAATCTGTACATTTTAGGGCAACTGTCTGATTCATCTTTTATGCAAAACAGTTCATCGGTATATTTTTGCTTGCTTGCTTTTGCAAACCTGCTTTTGAGTGAAGTTATTCTCACAAGTTGTCCAATAGGAAGTGCTGCTTCTGGTTTACACTGTATTCGATTTTTCAGCATAAATGCTAATAATTCTCCTGTATTTTCAGAATTTACATCATTTGGCATTATATTATTTAAGCTTCTGTGGCGTGCATTATTGTAGCTCTCAATTATGTTTTTATATACCATCGTCAAACCCTTCCAGTGCTTAATTTTGTGTAATTATAACAATTTATTAAACTCACCTTTAAATTCATTGCCATGATCACTTCGCACTGACCCGGTCAAAAATTGAATTCCGGGGAGAGGGTATTTTGATTTCTGGGGGAAAGGGTTATTCCAACTTCTGGCGGGTCTATACCCCCCCAAACCCCTCACGCCCACGTGTGGTGCTAAGCTGAAATATTTTTTCAAATGCTTGTGACTCAGATTTAGCGCTTCTATTAGTCATTGCCTGTCCATAAGCTTTTCGTGGAAAGACATCAATAACTGTCAAAATATACCAATTCTTATAATTTTTATTTCTGAACTCCTTATGATCGAGAAGGTCTACATTCCACATTTGATTAGGACCTAAAACTATAATTGTCCGTCGGCGAAATCCTTTTCTCTTAGGTTTATGCAACTGATAAGTGAAGTGATTAGACAGAAATTCTTTTACTTGCCTACTTGGTGCTTTGCTAACTTTTTGCAGTTTATGAATACCTGAAAATGATCCCGGCTTGCTCACCTCTATCCACTGTATCTCTAATGGTTCCGTTGTTTATAAATATACAGAAAAAGGATTTGTTTAAAGTATGTATTAAAAATAATCACCATGCAGAACATTATGCTGACTGCAGCCCTACCAAATGCGCTTAATCTAGATGACATCTGCCTGAAATTACCAAATAGAGCACAGTATCATCATCAGAAATTTTCAGGTATTGTATTTTGCTTACTAAATGCAACACTATTAATTTTCAGGTCAGGGTAAATTGTTTGTGTAGGAGCAAAAACCGTTGAAGAAGGTGACAGTACGATAAAAACATGTGTAAGTCTGATGAACTTGGAAAATGTAATACTGAAAATTAAACCTGATCTGTTTGTATGCTCTGCTAATTTAGGGTTTAATCTTGATCTTTGTAAATTTCATGAGCTGTTTAAAAGAAAATGATGTATGAAGTTGAATTGTTTCCTAGCTTAATATACAAATTCAGAAATATAACATTCTTGCTGTTTTCAAGTGGAAAATTTATTCTCACTGGTGCAAAACGCGAGCTTACAAAATTATTTCCGTGATGCTTGAACAGTGAAAATTGAATTGATAACTTTCAAACTTAAAAAAAAAATTTCTAGACTTCACAAAAAAATTCAAAACTTTACAAAGAATACTCCAGACTTTACAAAAATCCAATGCTTATGCGTGCAAAATTTATTCCAAATTTTACAAAAAAAATAATTTTAAAAGTTTACAAAAAATTTAACAAACTAAAAAATAATCCAAACTTTAAAAAATTCTTTAAACTTTACAAACTTTGCGCCCATTTGTCAATGTCCGACCCACACCACAGAGAGGTTGGCACAATGGTGGGTCATTTTCAGCTGATATGTTTACTCACAACTTTAAGACTCCTGACCACATGCCCATGCAAGTGGGATATCAGCCACCCTGTTATTGTGTATGAGAGAAGCTAAAAATTATTCTTTAATTTCATATATCTAGCAGGATTGTTGTTATACCATCAGAAAGAACCTTTCTTTTAACATCCAGGTATGGTAGCCTCTGCTTTTCTTGTATGTATGTCCAAATTTTATTATCAGGTTGCATGCAGAAGCCAATATTTCTTCCAACTTGAGGTTCCTGATTTTGCAAGACATTGCTGTATTGTTCAGCGCTTAACTTGTTTATATTTTTTTTCAAGTCTTTGCTGCTAGCTAGTAGTATAGAGACCTCACCGCGCATTTCAGTGGTACCGCTATGTTATAATGAGTGAAATAGTCGTTCAATGTTTTCTACATAATAGTTCCGTTTTCTGAAGGACCAGGAAGGGACAAAGGACCAGGAAGTCATGAAGGACCAGGGAGTTAAAGAACCATGAAGTCATATTTATATATATTAACTCCTTTTGTGATCAAGTTTAGTTGCATGTGTCTGAGCAACGACAAGGAAGTCATATTTATAAGGTTTCAGCAGCAGATAGCTGTATGGTTGAATATTTATACCTGGCCTCCAAGAGAGCAGACGTTATAGCAGAGGCAAGGATATACAATGCTTAAGGGTAGGCAATGGTTAAGGATAGGACACAGTTGAGGAGTCGAAGGTATGGCAGGGTGATAGCTTAGGCTTAAGATTCAACTGAGATTAAACTAAGACTAAGTGTAAACTAAGTGTAAAGTAATTTTGAGTGTGAACTATGCCAATGGTGTATATCACTTCCTGGTCCACTCCTTTTGCCTGTAGGTTCTCAGCGGGAGGAGGGGGATCCCCCCTAAAATGTAGCAGTGGTTGGCTCTTGCTACTGCTGCCACATGGGCTTAAATATGTTAAACACTCTTAGATGTGTTGAAGCGTTTGATTATGTCTATAAATATGAATTTATCTTGCAAAGTTTATAAATATGGATTCTTCTTGCAAAGTATATAAATATTGTCGAATCTTCTGCAGATCCTATCTCGGCTTCCGAAGCGCAAGCTGCACCTTTGTACTGTTTGTAATAAATCATTTACACGTCAAAGCAGGCTAGCAGAGCATGAGACTTTTGCCCATTTAGGATTGAGGTTTAAATGTCCTTTGTGTGCCTAATTTTACTTCATCACTTTGAGATGAAACACATATCACGTAAATCTTTGTATTGTGACCCAACATTTTGAATAAATGAAGATTTATTTTCTCACACACATGTCCGGCATTTGGTCAATTGAGAGAGTTGAGCCAGTTGAACTAATTCCTGAGGACAAGCTTCTTGAGGATTTGTCCGACTACCCTGAGGATATCAGGGAGAAAGTCAGGAGATATTGGCGACACATTTGATCTACCAAAAGTGCGAGCGATGTGCTCGATCATGCATACAACTATAGATTGGGAACCAATAATTGCTTAGATATGGTCACAGATACTTTACAAAACGAAAAAGAAGCGTTTTGTTTAGATGCAGCAATAGGCTGTTTCCTTAAAAATCGTGAAACTGGAGCTATCAATTATTGGTACGCATGTCAAAACAACTTTGCTCTTCTAGGAACCCCCGTTTTAATAACAAACGGTAATGATATCAAATTCTTAGCTGAAAAACTTGAGCTTATTAACGTTAAGGAGAAATTCAGTCGCCGAGATACAAAATGGGGACTACAGGCTATAACCAATGTCGATTTTTTTAACGCCTCAAACAAATTTTATGAGTGGTTGCACAGTTGAAACACTCTCACTAGAAGTAACAAATCAGCGACATACTCTACATATGACTCAAAATCATAACAGACATAGCTATTTTGTTCAATATTGTAAAAAGAAAAATGATCAATCAAGTGTTGCAAATTTTATTGGTGTGCCATACACTGACTTGGAAATGCTTGAAACATTGTTTCAAGTAGACATTTAGTATTTTCATATAGCTGCAGAGAAACAGCAGTCAGCTGTCTGTTGGGAGAATGTAATCAGAAATATGAAAAACTATTAAATCTTGACATTACTTACACCGATTCTATACAAGCTCACTATAGTTACATTAAAAATCTTGATCAATATGCAAAACGCTATGTATGTCTCACATGCAGTTGTATATTTCATAAAGCTGAATTATTAAACGAGCATGCTAAAAACCATTGCAGACACGGTAAAACCAAACATAAATTCCCTGGCGGTAAATTTCAGCTAAAGAAAATAGATTTGAAGAGCTTTTTCAATATGAAATACATATTCCCAAAGAGCAACAATTCTGTTCTTTCTTTGTAGTTTAATACTTTGAAGCTCTTTTGATTAAGGAGCGTGTATAAAGCTCACATAAATTACATTTTGTTGCCTAGCACCAGCCCATCTCTTGTGCAGTACACACAAACATCTCTGGTTTTGAACCCCAACGTTTTGTAACCAACAATCCTGATCAGTTTGTCATACACCTACTAACTCATCTTGAAAAAATTCCACAAAAACAAAGTGCCATACTTTTATCAAACTTTCATCCTATTTTTCAAAGCCTTGATGAAAAAATAACAATAAGTAGAAGCTATATAAGAGAGCAAGAAGCCAATGTTACATGCGAAAAAGGGCTCCTTAATAAACTAATTATCCTCAAAACCAGCCTATTTAAATACTGCACTCAACTTACTTGTCTTGGCTTTAACTCGGTAAAACAAGATATTAATTTAATTAAACGGAACACGTTCCCATTATTGATTCAAAAAGTACAAAGTGATTCAGAAAATAATAAATGGCCGAAAGCTATCTTACGAAATGGATTCACACTATGCTTATCAACAAGCATTCTCAAATTTCTCGACATCAGCGCATACATAGCACCTAGCTTTAGTTTAGATACAATTATGAAAGCATACAAAGCATCATTGACTAAAGCTCAATTTCCCATTGAATATCTATACTCATTTGAAAAATTATCTGATACATAATTACCTACAGCCAGACGCCTTCTATAGTTCGCTGAAAGAGGAATGTATTAGCGCTGAGGATTATGCGCAGTGTCCAAAATACTGGTAACAGTATAATATGACAACTCTAAAGGATTATCTCATATTTTACAACACACAAGATGTAGTACCTTTTCTCGAAGCATGCACTATCATGGCTAATTTGTATTTGGCCATATTTCAAATAGATATTTTTAGGGAAGCAATGTCATTACCCGGTGTCACTGAGCAGCTACCTTTTTGAAAGTATTCCTGAAATCAAATTTGCCTTATACCTGGGGGCGCCGTCTATGGACACACCTTTTGGTTATCATCATAGCTGGGCAGTACCAAAATTCTGGGGGTGGTGAAAACATTTTCGAAGGACAAAAAATTGTATTAAAAGTGGTTGTATGGGGAAGAAAACACCATTTTCCGACGTTTGTCATCAAGCACGTATCAATGGCATCAAAAAATCGCTAAAAAAGCAAAAACATTTTCCAAAAATTAAATTCTGGGGGTATTTTGATTTCTGGGGGAGGAATTCCAACTTCTGGGGATGCATACCCCCAAACCCTCCGGGCCCACGTGTGGTTATCATGATTATTGGGTGCTAGAGAAAAATAATAAATTTCATAAGGTTAGCGCTTCTAAACCAATACTGTAGAATATTTTGAATATGAGAGTCACAGGATAGGACTTCACATTCAATATTGTGGTAATGATAAGGAAAAATTGTAGGACCCGCCTGCTTACCTGTTGACGGATTTTGCACAAACACACATGCAGTGTATGAATTTTATGGTTTTTAATACCATTATCTCTACTGCCTGGCAGTTCAAAGAAATAAGAAAAAGGATCCTGAAGAAGCCTATTCATGGATGCAAACAAAAGAAGCCTATATAAGATCATTAGGCTATAATTTAGTAAATATATAAGAGTGCGAGTGACACTTTATAAGAGAAGAATATTTGAAAACTTGACCAATAAAGAGATTTTATGCAAAAACTTGGGTTAGTTAAATCTAAATGACCCAATCAATTTTAGATAGTTCAGTCATTGGATTTGCAAGACTTAATACTTGCACCTCTGAAGATTTGAAACCACAATACGCCGATTTTCCTCCAATCGTAAAACATGCAGAAATTAGCAGAGAGGATATAGGTCATATCATTAAAGAAAATGCGGAGAAGAATGGTTTGCTGAAAAAAACCTTGTCAAAACCTAATTAGCAGTCATTTTGGGAAAGAGATTCTTCTTTCAACAGAAATGATTAAGTTATTAGTGCACTGGAGAAAATTTTAGAGGTTATACAGTATGAAAAGTCGAGACCCTTTGTAAAGTTTAGAGACACGGTCACCAAACAAAGATAAGAAGGTGATGCGGATCTAGAATTGGCCATGATCGCTGATACTTTCAAATTGTTAGGCAATATAGGGTTTGACAAAACCTTAACAAATAAGGACCAACACGTGGATGTGCTTTATGCTGATTGCGAGAAAGCAGCTGAAGCGAGCTTGAGCCCATTTGTGAAAAAGGTGAAATTCATTACAACCTACTGTTATGAAGTGCACATGCTCAAGAAGGAAATTGTTTTAGATTTGCCGATAGTTGTTGGACTCTGAGTCTACAATTGGGTAAAAATCCGAATATTAAAGTTAGACATATCGGATTACCAATGTATGCAGACAGACACAGATAGCATATATTTAGCATTGACTGCAGAAAACCTGCTGGATTTAGTGAAACCCAAGCTGCATGATCAATTTGAGGAAGATTATAAAAAGTTGTTTGTAACATCAAAGGCCACTAAACGAACTCCTGGTCTGTTGAAAAAGGAGTTTTGAGGAACAGCTATGTGCTCATTACATGCAAAAACATATATTGCTGTTGATGATTTAAATGAAAATGTAAAAATCAGCAGTAAAGGATTAATGAAGAAAGTAAACCGGTTGTCCTTTGATCAGTATACTCATGTGCTGGATTCTAATGAAGCACAAGGACGTAGAAAGATAGGATTTAGGATGCTACCGGATAGTCACATGTGGACAGAAATCCAGGAGAAGCAGGGACTGCCGTACCTATATGTTAAAAGAAAAGTACTCTCGGATGGCATCTTGACAGTCCCACTAGACAAATGAAATCATAGTACTGTTTTTAAATTTTAATTTTTCAGTATTTTTTGTTATGGTTGTAGGAACAGGGCGCCTAATATCCCTCTAAACCAGGCATGTGGTTAGGAGTTCTGAAGCTACGATTTAATATATATCACTTAAAATATTACCCACCATTGTGCCAACCTCCTTGTGGTGTGGGTCGGACACCAATCAATAGGCACAACATTTTTTGTAAAGTTTGGAACATTTTTTTGTGAAGTTTGGAGCATTTTTTGTAAAGTTTGGAACATTTTTTGTAAAGTTTCGAACATTTTTTGTAAAGTTTGGAACTTTTTTTGTAAAGTTTGGAACATTTTTTGTAAAGTTTGGAACAGTTTTTTACATGCAATAACATAGTAAGTTTGTAAAGTTTAAAACATTTTTTGTAAAGTTTGGAACTTTGTTTGTAAAGTTTAGAAGATTTTTTGTGAAAATGGTTATAAATATTGGTACTAGTACCAGTAAGATTAAAAAATGGATAGTATTAAAAAGCAGTGGACTAATGTAAAAAATGCAGCCTCCTTTTCAGGAGAAAATAAGTTGCAGCAAGTATCAGAGGAATCTCGAAAACTAATAAAATCCTTTTTGAAAAATCAACTCACTCATAAGTTGCATAAACCTATTCAAAAACGGTTTAAGCGCCAATCCATCATTGTAGCTGGACCAAATATATTGTCGAATGTACATTTATTAAACTTGAGAAAGTTTAAGAATAAGAATTGCAGGAAATGCTATATTTTGATGGTTGTTGATGTGTTCTTCCGCAAGGACTACGGACAGTCAATGACAAATAAAAGAGCAAAAACCTCATCACGAGCCTTTGAAAAAATTCTGCAACAAGCTGTTTCACAATCCATAAGGAATGATTATGGTAATGAGTTTAGGGGCGAGTTCAATAGCTTACTAGAGTCACACTCAATAAATCATATACTAATAAGCAGCCCTGAAATGAAAGCCGATTTTAGAGGACATTCTCATAGAACATTTTGAGATAAATTAATGAAATTCTTGACCTATTGTTCCAATCAGAACTGGACTAGAGTTTACCAAAATATTATCAAAAGTTATAACAACAACCCACATAGAAGTCTTAACAATATACCCCCCAAGTGATGTGATTTCCTATAATATTGTTAATCATTAGCCTTCATGTTAAGAAAGTAAAAGAAATGTGATGCCGAGCAGCCATTGAATATTGTGAAATAGTGCGAATGACAACACTGAAGAAAAGCTTCACAAATGCAAGCAAACATACATACACTGATGAGTTATTTCGAATTAAGGAGGTATCAAACTGCTGTCCTTAAACATACAAATTAGAGGATCTCTTGGGTGAACCAATTACAGGCGCCTTCTATGCAAAACAGCTACAGGTGGCTGAGCCTAATGCTGAGCAACTAAATAGAATAAGTAAAGCTATAAATCTGAGCAAAGGCGAGTATAAAGTAAGTTTTAAAAACTGGCAAAAGAAATTTGATATTATTTCATCGAAAGCAAAATTGAAATTTTATGAACCACCAGAATGATTATGTATCATCCTTTTGCTTGTATTGTTTCTGGTCCCACAAGATCAGGAAAAACAACACTTGTTAAGCAACCTATTGATAATAGACAAAGAATAATTAATACAAAACTTGATAAGATCTACTGGTTTTATAGTGAAGAACAGCCTCTATATTACAAGATGAAAAATGCAAGTTTCAATAAAGGCTTGTCAGACTTTAGCATCCTCAGAGAAAGAAGTCATGTAGCCCAGCTGATAGTCCTTGATGATCTAATGCATGAAGGTAGAGGGAATCGTAAAATTTTACAATTATTCACTCGTAGTTATCATCATTGGAACATTAGTGTTATACAAATTGTGCAAAATCTATTTTACAATGGCCTTCATACCTCGTGCATCAATTCTGATAATATTGTTTTATTCAAAAACCCAGCATATCAACTGCAATCGAATATTTTATCGGGTCATTTATACCCTAATAATACAAAATATTTTCTTGAAGCATATGTTGATGCCACCTCCAGGCCACACGGGTACTTGTTCATAGATTTGACACAAAATGCAGATGATTTACACAGGTTGAAAACGAGTATTTTGAGCAAACATCCAATATTTTATGTGCTAAAAACTGTAAATATGCATAATGATCTAATTAAAAATTACAAAAATGGCTCGTCAAAGACTAAAACCAAACATTAGTTGTGCTTGTGCACATTTGTTAAGTATTGCAAGAAAACCCCAATGTGATGCGCTTATAAATAATGATAGTAAAGACCAAATCTTATGTATTTGCAACTGTGCAAACAATTTTCTAAATGGCAACATTCCTTTCACTGACAGAGAAATACAAAAATTGAAAAGATTTCAAAACAAAATTCGATATTTCACTAAAAATAGGCGATCAAATATTAAACGCAAAAAAAATTAATTATTCAGAAAGATGGCTTTTTACCTCTTCCATTGACACCTATTTTATCAGTTGTAGTAGGTAGTTTACTAGCAGAAGCGATTATAGGCAAGAAATGAAGCATAAATAAAAACTAGTTTTAGTGCCAGCATATATTTCTGAACAAAGTAAACCACTGGATCAAGTATTAAACGCTCTGGATTGAGAGATGTACAAGATTTTAAGTGACAAACATTCATCATCAGGGTTTAAAATGATCAAATACAACCAAATTTTGAGCAAGTTTAGCCGATACCAGGAACAGCGTAAGAAACCATATGAGCTAGCTATTCTAGGTCAACAGAAATCAATTGGAAGCAAAGGAGTTATAGCTGGTATACCAAAAACCATACAACCCAACGCAAAACTGCTATTACAGCATATTAATGATGATCCTAGTATAGACAATGAACCATCTGGTGAGCTAGTGATTGATGGTCAGAAAATATATGGATAAAATAATGTTGATTTGCTTCACAATTTCACACATGATTGTAGAACAGTACCTGCTGCAATTGGTGCAAAAGAGTTGGCTAGGGCCCTTCAACGTGCAAACGCCCCACTTAAAAGTATAGCTAATAAGAAATGGAAGAGCGCAGTGGCATCTGAAAGGGACTTTTTCTGGGTTGAAGAAAATCTATAAATAGTAGAATTGTTCAAGCAAAAAAGATACAATCAAAAACATGCATGTACAATTTAATCCTGAAAAAAGTTGCCTTTGACTACAATATTACACAGAACAAGCCTCACAAACAGGGTATGGCCTAGAAGGCTATTGAGGTGTACCATACAAGGGAGCTGGCAGATTAGGGAGTTTCATCAGATTCACGTCGTTTTCACAATACAATGAATAATTTTGAGGCTTTTGAACTTTCTTTAACGAACTAGGAGGATTCAGAACATAAGACATAGCTCATTAGAAAGAACATTAAATTTTCTAGCCATTTACTAGCAATAATTTTTCAAATATGTCTGAAACTCGCAGAATAATAGCTGAAAACATCAAAACCTACAGTATGACAGCTTTTCTGGCGGCCATATTGAAAAACTCAAATTTTTCAGTATATCAGACAAATAGGATACCATTCGAAGAGCTTTTTTTAGACTTTCTAAAATGTGCTTAAACATTTTAAAATATGAAAAAGTGCGAGTAAAATGCATACTTTATAGGGGCTGCCAAATTAGAAAAAAATTAATTGAAATTGCAGGACGAACTATCCAGAAACACAAAAAACAAAAAAAGGTGAAATTTAGAGCACAAAAATATCTAACTATTTTGCTATTTTTCAGCATATGAAACTTAACCTGTATACTGTAGTGACTGAGCAAAGTTTGAGCACTTTTTCGAGCCTGGCATACTGTGGACATAAGCTGGCTACACTTTTTTCGGTAAATTAATTTTGTTCCAAAATCGTCTATCTAAAACACTTTATTTTATAAAAATCCGTTCTGTGGTTCTTGAGTTCATCTCAAAAAACCTCACTTCACTGAAATCACTTATTCAATGATGAGCAGGTTCATCAGCTTTGACCGACTGTCACACTGTATGCATGTTATAACATGAAACATGGACCATTCTTTGAGTAAGCTAATTCAATTGTGATCATTTATTGTATTTATTTTATTAACAATTACCAGCTGATCAAAGGTTATATGCTTGAATGTACTAAACTTCTCAAATTGTGTGCATACAACGTGAATTACTATTTAGAATGGCGCTGCCTGTATTGAGATCTACTGGACAAAAGCGCAGGGAAACACGCATTAGTGGCTGATGCTAAAGACCATTCCCACCATGAGGCGGCGCAATTCTTAGATGAGGCATCCAAGACTATGTGTGGTGAAGGGCTAGGTGTGCGTCAAAAGTTTATAAATATGAATAATGATGACGCATTTACAAATTAATTCGAAAAAATGGCTCTAATAGATGTAGGACCTTTTCCAAGTACAAAATCTGAACTCGATCTTTTCACCGTACCGCCTACCCAAGTATCTGTTTTATGGGGATTTTGGGATGAAATGCAGCCTATGCACCCAATAGCAAATGAAGGCCTCTACAAATTCAGAATCCCGGCCAATTCACACTATTTGAAAATGAGCAGAACTTATACATACCTGGCGCTAAGAATTAAAAAAACAACACTTGCAATAGGCGTAGCATCACCCAATTATGCGCCAATCAATCTTATAGGCAAAATATTTTTTAAGCAAGTCAAGTGTTTTTTAGGCGGCCAATTAGTATATGACAGCTCCAATTTATACGCATATAGGGCATATTTCAAAACTTGATTAAATCATAGTTTTGATGCAAAATTGTCTCATCTTCAGTCTGCGCTGCATTTTCATGAAGGTGGGGCTAATGTGAATGTTGTCAATGATAGAGGATTAGAAGAACGAGCGGCGCTGTTTAAAAACTCTACTGTTGTTGAAGTATCTGCGCCTTTATACATCGACTTGTTCTCTTAAGAAAGGTATTTGCTAAATTTCACAGATTTTTGCCTATAATTACACATAAACAGCAATAATTTTATCACACAGTGTTTTGAGGATATTTTTTAGTAATGAAATTGTTTGTTCGAAAAGTTGAGGTGCTAGAGACTGTGAGTTTACCTCTAGAGCAAACAATGATGACATATATTGTCAAATACCCGCTAAGAAGAGTTGTCCTGACAAATATACACATTTCAAATCCTTCCAGGAAAACGCCCAATTTTGCATTCTTTACAGGCCGGCTGCCAAGGCATTTAGTTGTTGTTTGTGTTGAGGGAAAGGCATTTCCAGGTGGTTTGTCAAAATCACTATTCAATTTCAACCTATTTAGCGTTTACAATGTGAAAGTGATGTGCGGAGGGCAAAGTCATTCACTAAATGTATCATTCAAGCAAAATAAGTTTATACAAGCATTTAATCAGATGTACAATGCGAGTAGTAAAGCCCGACCTTCTGGCGTAGGTGTGCTGAAGCATATACAGTGCTGAAGCATACTTATTCCAGTTGGACTACGTGCGCTCTTAGTACACGTGCACTCAACCGCTTATTACCTCTAAGCGTGCTACTTCCGCTTATTATCGCGCCTCATCTGCATAATATGACCTCATGCTCTGCTTTGTTTATTGTAAGTTGCTATGACTCAAATACCTTATTGCGCAACAATGATACTTATTCCAATTAGCTTTAAACATAATGTAACATGCAATCAATGAATCCTCATGCATGGTCCGTCGAAAATGATCGTAACATTTCCGCTTTGGCATTCGCAGTACGCTGGATGGTAATTAGGACGATGGGTGCCTTCAAGTAAGACGATATCACAGTCGATATCGCATCCGCGGCCCACGATAATTTTAGGCGCCGGTAAATCGTCTTCATCTCTACTCTTCAAATTTTTGACTAAATCTTCAAATGCGCCTGCTTGAAAGCTTGTCGATTGGAAAACTATCTTTTTCAAATGGCGTCCCAATATTTGAAACGCGATTTTGCTATAATCGACCAACGCTAAAACAGAGAGGTCCATTGATTTATCAAAAATATTTAAAAAGTTTGAATGGTAAAATAACGCATTGAATGACGAAACAAACGTCATATTAATTAAAATAAAATGTTTGGTATCTAAGCCATATCTAAAGCTTTTTTTGGATGTTGACTCAAGGGCGACCAAACACGAACTTTTTTGAGTAAGAAAAATTTGTGTCGGATCCAAGATATGAAACATTTATTATATTGTTTGCCCCTCCCCTTTGGCTGAAACCTGAACACACATCTATATTTACCTATTTATCTCTTAAAAGGATTTTTTCAGAAAGAACAAGAAAAAACGAAAATCGAGACGTAATTCGCATAAATTTTTGATTATATTGCAACCTAAACGATTCTAAATTAATTTTACTAACAAATAGCTTTGTAATTTAGCAAATCCAAATAGAGAAAATAATTCAAAAACAAGTTTTAAATGAATCTATACATTAAAAAAAGATTCGAAGAATAATTGAAATTTTAAGCTAGATCAATAATCAGAATTGATAAAGCAAATCTTATCACATTATCTCAAAACATTTGAAAATCAAAAAAAAATAAAATGGTGACATGGCAAAAGAACAATTTTCCAGGTTTCTCGTCAAGTTCTATAGCATCAAAATCGCGAAAAATTTTTTCAAAAATAATTCTGAAGGTATTGTTGGGTATTTCATTTTTCATCTTGGGTATTTAGACTTCTGGGATGCCTAGTGCCCCCTCCCCCTACGCCTATGTACGATCATAATGGAATCTGCGAAGAATATGACAATATTTTCTTACTAATTTTCGAGACGACGAGAGTTTCAATTCCTTCGCTGATTGAATCCAGCTTATGAAGGCAAGACGTGTGAAGAATAGCAATAGAATTCATTTTGTAAAATTCATCGAAATTCGCAAAATCGTGGAATATATTTAATCCTTTCGTTTCGCTGCAAGCATCAGCAATTTCCTTAATAATTTCAACGCTTAGGCTGCCTACGTCAACGCCTAAATAATGCGGTTGCAAATGGCGAAGGTATTGCTCCGATTGCGCCTGGATACACGGGCATGGATATGAAGGTATATCCAGGATATGCAATTCAAAGAGACCATCCGATCCATCATTGACATCGCTGGGGTCCAATCGTTTCAAATTGATGTAATGACGCGAAATGCTGAAAATGTATTAATTGTATAGGCTTAACTAGGACTTTATTTTGGGGACCTAAAATTTTGAAGTCCTATACGTATATCAAGAAGCACTAGAAAATACTCGAATTATATGGAATTTTTGATCTTTTTCTTATGAGATTATTGTGGTGAAGGGAAAATTTCCAGAAAGAAATCTTTTGGTTGATTTCAAACACCGTCTGATTCATCTGCACGACTAATTTCTCAATATCGACTTTTCGTCTTTGCATTCAGTTTCATGACCTACCGCTAAAGTCAAATAATGTTGAAACTAATAAATCGGTGGAGAACGCCTGAAAATTTTAATGATAGAAAATAACAAATCTTTTGAGTTGTCAAAGTGCGCAAAAAACGTACCTATTTTGATTATTTTCCAGTCGAATCTTGGGAAGACTTCAGAGAAAAAATTCATCTCAGCTGGTTATGTCCTGTATTGCATAGTTTAACAGACAAAACAATGAAACAAAACAAAATTTCAGACTTATACTTACATTTTAAAACAAATTATGTAAACTCTAGAAAAAACTAAAAGGCAATTAGGATGATGTACCGCAGTGAATGATCATTAGGCGTTAAAGATCGAGTACAAAGAAGGGCCGCGGCTTTATCATTCCGGAATTTGTGACATACAAAAAAATCGCGCATTTCGGGGTTTTTTATTTCAAATTCTAGACGTTCACGCCATGTTAACCCTTTCATGTATTCTATCGCCGACCTTTCGGAATTCATATCAAACTGATTATTAGACTGACCATAATTACGACAACGAATATACTGCATGATTTTATTTGCAAACAGCAAATGAAACATAAATGAAGCTCACAATGGAAATGTTTTGTGAGGAATGAAGCTTTTGGTAGATTGGCTTTCATTCTGTATTTTTATTCACTGTGTTACATATTTTGCTTTATCTGATCATCAGGCGCCAGTTGTCTTGAACATGTCGAGCAGGAATATTACTTTTTTATAAAACCTATGTAACTGAGCTTCGGTTTTCAGCCCAGTGACTACGATTTTTCCTGTAGTGAATATTAAGGCTGTTGCCTTGCTATCGGGAAACGCGAGTTTTAGGCCTGGAAATAATTCCGGCTCATATTCTACGATTTTTTTGTGTGTGTTGGCGAGCGAAGTTAAGTTTATTTTCGCATCAACTTTGCCCGAACCAACGATATTGTGTATGCGAAGATTAGTGACTTGCATTTTGTAGCCGCTTTTTTGCAAAAGTTCGCAAATTTTTTCATTTGCCATTTTATTTTCAGCCACGCTTTTTGCACCAACGCATACTAGCTTTCCCGAGCTAAATAGAAGACCCGTAGCTTTTGGTTCCTTAATTCGTATTATCATAGCATTAAATCGCTCATGATTATACTCAACGTTTTCACAACTTTTAGCAATCTTGTACAAATCTAGCAATCTGGCTGAGAGCCGAGCGCTTGAAACAACGTTCCGTATTGTAGCCATCTTTTCAGCAACACTGGCGATTAATTAGGGTGCAGGACTCTTATATAGCCTTTATTAGAAATAAGAAGGTTTAATTTTCCGAAAATGTAACTTGACAATCACTTTTCCAGAAATAAACGGAATAAATTCATCTAAATCGTCTTTAATGTTGATTTCGATACTCGAAATGTCCTTAACGAGAATGGGGACATAGTGAGGAAAGTCGAAGGTTTTATCGATTATCTTAGGATAGGAACCTTCAACATTTACTATGCGTAATAAGGGAGCCGCCACATCTCCAACAATTTGCGGTTCTAAAATATTTGCGTAAATGTACAATACTTCAATGCCCCCAACGTGCATGTTTGGTTCATTGACGCCCCATGCTGATTTCGTTATTTTGCCATCTTGAAACCCTAAAATTTTGGTTATCTCTGGTGGTAATGTTACTGATTTTACGAATTCACTGTACAATATTGTTTGTACTCGTTTTATCGTACTAAAGTACTTAAAAAATATTCCCTTTTTCACAATTTCGCCCCCATTTAGAAGGCAGAATTGCAACGTCTCAACAAATTCATGTATTGAGTCGTAACACCCTAGCGGTATCTTAATTACATGATCGTCGTCATCAACGTCTGTTATATGAATATCAGTTTTTTCACTTTTTAGCGTTTCCCAATTGTGTGGGTAGATTAGCTGACATAGACCACATTCCCAATCTCCAGTTAACTTAATTTTTTGTGGTAAATGTACGGTAAATTCGGATGGGGTATTTTGTTTATCGCTAGCAGTGTTACTCGGTAAAGTTACATAGAATTGATCCATTTTTTACACGTTTGATTAATTATAAAATCATTGTCTACTACAACTGTGCTGATCTTAAATAGACTGTTGACAAAACCCGTCACAAAATCATCAGAAAACCTTTTGTCTAAACTTTTCATAATTAATTTCATGGGCACCTCTCTGCTCCGCCAAACCAGAAAGTATATGCATAATTGCCCACATGTAGACGTTAATGGTTGTTGTACGCATTTTTTATTATGCTTAATTTTATCAGCATACTGTAAGATGTAACTTTGCGTTTTTTCGTCAGGCGGCAGCCCGTAGCTGTCAAAATATTCGCATTCATCGTGTGTGTTAAAAAACACGCATACCCAGTGAGAGCCCGGTTGAGTACTCAAATCTGTATTGATAACTAATGCAGATGGCTTAGAAAAAATTGGCGGCAGTTTATCGCTCGGAAAAACACCAACAAAAATCGGTCTAACGGCGCAGTCACTATTTAGTGCGTTCTTTAGTTGAAAAGTATTCATCTTTATGCAGTATAATCATACATTATATTGCGGTGCTTATCTAACATGATTAAATTGTCAAATTCAGCGTATACTATTACTTCTATGCCAGTGTCAGGAATTTTTTCAGCAAATGATATTTCAATGCTTGTTGTGCCTTCTTTTATTAAATCCCAATGCCCACCGTCATCTTCATCAGGTGTTAGGTCAAAAGCAAAGAGGCATTGACCGTTTTTGAACCCTTCTCTAGTTAAGCCATTGCCTTTATTTTCTCTAGCAATATCTAGTGTCTCGAAAAGCTGATTAAACGCTCTTAAATACTTATTGTTTTTGAAATCTAGTTTCAGTGGGTGAGAGGGGTAAGTTACGCCACCAGAAATCACTTTAACCTCGTTTATGCTGTAAGACTTAAAATTGAATGGCGACTTTTTTATATTTCCTCTGAATGCATCAGCGTCAACGCAACCAAAAATCAGACGCCTTGGAAGCTGCCCAGAGAACAATGTATTGAGTGGGGTGGATTGAGATGTACTTGAAATATGTAAACTCATCATCATCACTCTACGTATTGGATATTTAATTGTATTACTTGCTAAAACTTGTTCTATAGCTAGCGACGTGCTTTCTAGAATTTCTGCTTTGCGAACATAAAATTTAATTTGTTGTATGCTAAGATGAGCATCTAGGGCACCACCCGGACTTTCTAAAACAAATGCATCCGTATTTCTGTTTAGTTCGAGTCTTAAATCGGTGTAATTCAGCAAAAACCTATCTTGCAAAAAAAGGTCAATGTGAAGTGGGGCCATTACTTCGACTATCGCTTTACCTTTAAAATAATGAACACGAGTTTGAAAGCCACTATTATTTTCAGAATCATGTTTAGTATCTTGTGTGTACAAGGAGGATTGCAAATGCGAGTTTTTTGCATCCCAATTATAATTTAATTCAGTTTCTAGAAAAGCTCTGTACGCGTATTTATCGCTACTATCGTGAACTAATTTACCATTCAAAAATAATTTTACTTGTCTGAAAAATGTTTTGCCAATCAAATTAATGGGTGCGACAGCGGGTGTGGCAGGAATTTTACCATCAGCTCCTGCTGGCATAAGGCCAGGATTTAAAGAGAGCTGCATGTAAATGTAATTTTTATTTAGATGTAAGAAATGAGGGTCGGGAGGTAGGTGAAATTCGTATGGACCTTCATCTGTTACTGGGTTAGTCAAATTGATTTCATCCCAATATCCTCGTTTCACAACAACCTGAGTCGGAGGTACTGTGAAAAAATCCAACTCGCTTTTTGTGCTAGCGACTGAGATTGAATCGATTAGAGACATTTTTAGTTCCTTTTTGTTTATGATTTGAGAATATATCATGCTTTGGTTCTTTTATAGACTTTGGTCGAACCCCTAGTCCCCGCCCTTTTTGTTGTAGCACCTCACTTGCTTGCCTAAGTAAATTCGAAGCGCCTTCCTTGCCATGCTCTTGTAAAGCCTGAATGACCGGCCTGCCATGCAGCACATCAGCAGCTACATGTGCTCCAGATGCTAGAGCCTGTTTGCCAGCTGATTTAATTAGTGGGATAGCCATTCGAAACAAAGATCGAAAAAAATTACCCAAGCCTGCACCCCTTTGGTATGGAGTTCCCTTGAACCCTATCATGCCATAGCCAACCTGTGAGGCTTGGTCGGCGTAATAGTCGAGCCAAATGTTAAAATTTTCTGGATTAAATTGTTGACGCATTTTTGTTCATATTATACGTACATAAAGTGCATGCATCTCTTTTATAGACTTATTTTCGCCCACGATTTAAGCATACTACGCGTACGAGGTCTTTTTTGAGGCATAGGTGGCGTGTTTGAAAGCGCTTGATCTGTTGGAGTTTGGGCTCTGTTTTCTGTTGTAGAGGGAGTAGACAAATCGGGCGATACATAAATATCTTTTTCAGTCATTAAGCTTAGACGATTTTTATTTATTATTGTTGATTTTGGCACATTATCTTCCATTAATTTTTGCAGAAAAATGTCAGCTCCAGTAGCCGGCTTAGACTTACTCGTCCGTGAAAAATCGTTAATTAAATCTACGATATTTGAACCCACAATTTTATTCCCATCAACAATCATTTCACCCTTGTCCGACCATTTAATATGGGGATTTTCGCGTGCATATTTTAGTAGCAACAGAGCATTTTTGTGCCATTTAAGCGGCACTGTTTTGAATATCGCATGTTCAAAAGAATCAACATTTTGCTTGCTCGGAGCTACATCTTGAATTTCTAATTCATAGGGCTTTTCAATATTTTGCTTCATTATTTGATACCTTCGTAAAATTTGGTTGTATTGTAAGATTTTAGCGTCAATAGGTACAGAATTATCGTTTACAATTCTTAGCATTTCATGATCTAGATCTGACATGTACTTGGATGTGTTTTTGTTTTCTCCCGTTGCAAATTCATGCGGGACCAAAATCATTTTATTCGTGTGATTCATCGTTTAGTTATAGCGTCTGCTAGCAGTTGCCCGGCTATGCCTAATATAGGCGCCAGTAATATTGGCAAAAAACCACCTTTCTGTACTAGTAGTTCTTTTCTCTGCCTTATCGACCTATCCTGTGCGCATAACTGACGGAGGTGCGATTTGAATTTGCTTAGTTTTTCAAGTTCGTTTGGTTTTACAGGAATGTTACCATTTAGTACATTCAGTATACACTCGCATAAGCACAAGATTAAATCGTTGTCGGCCGTTTGCAATATAGCTTTGCGTTGTCCAGGTTTTGCCTTGGACAATACATCAAGGCAAGTAATGTTTTTCTGTAAACGTTTAGGAGCCATTTTTGATATAATGATTAATAACAGTGACTTCTTTTATAACTTTTCAGTATATACAACGCAATTTTTCGAAAATATTTTGGCACGAAGACGTAATTTATCAGGTGTAGATTGAGTCAAATCAACTAAAAGATACGAAAATGGTGTCTCTGTTGCATCAGAATAAGCTTCTAAAAAATATTTAAGATTGTTTGGATAAAGTTGTCTAGCTAACGTTTGCACCTGAAGCCTATCTGAAGGATTTTTCATTAAAACTAAATATTCTGCGTTTATTCTACACGTTCTAAGACCTTTGAAAAATATGTTTTGAACAATGTGTACTACAGAAATGTTCCAGTGATGACAACCTCGTGTAAATAGTATGTCATTATTCGCTTCTTTCATAAGATCATCAATAATAATGAGCTGCGGCTCGGTTGAATGTTCTCTAAGTAAATTTAGATTAGGAGGACCCTTTACGAAAATTACATCATTTTCAATCTCTTCATGATCTTCAGCAAAAAACCACCATATAAATTTTGGAGCTGGGGAAATAAAATTGGCCGCATTTTTGACGAGTTGCGTAACAAAAGTAGTTTTACCAGCTTTTGTGGGTCCCGCTACAATGCATGTGAATGGGTGCTTGAAATCCATATTTATTATTACAATGAGCGTTGATAAAGTCTAATATACATGAAGCTCACTTAGCCAACCTAAAAAGGCTGCCCAGCCTGCGGGACGTGGACCCGGAGCTTCTTTGCAGGCCATGTTTTTGGTTGTTTTTTTTAGTTTTTTTCTTTTTTTTTATATTTTTATACGCGAAGGTTATCCTGCATTCGCTTAATTTCAAAGCTGATTAAACTTTCGCCCGGTAAAATCCAAAACAATCTTGATTCAAAGCACAAGTTTTGCCATATTTTGTAAAAGAGACTTGTTTGAAAATTATGTGCCTGATGTTCTAGATTGAGCGCAAAAATCCAAAAACCACGCATTTTGCGTTTTCCAATTAAACCGTTTTTAGTATTGTGATCCGTAGCTTCTTGTTTCCAGTAATGTTTGTAATTTTCAGTAAAACGATTCCAAAAATATGATGCTACATGGGCCAACTCGCTGTTGTCGTACTGCCCATAGCAGAATTTTGCGACCAGTCGCTCACAAAAGCTAATGAAAAGTTTTTCACCGTCAAACATGGTTGCTCAGTACCAGATGGCAATAATTGAGAGAGGTAGGGTCTTATATAGACTTACTGATTTAAAAACGGTGGGGCTTTTTCCGGTTCACTGCCCATTTGCTTACTTTCAGCAATTTGACGACTTAGGACTACACATCCTGCCTCCTGCGTCGCCTTGTTGTACTCTACACATTTTGGACACATTTGAAGCGAAAAGTACATTCGGCCCGAATCTGTTACAAAACAGTCTCTTTCACAGCTACTTTTTTGACAAAAATAGCAAAGTTCGATCATAAGAGGGTACATGGGGCGTGGCAGGTTGCGGGAACACAGTTCAATAGGAGGTCTAATACTCCTACCAAATGGGCGCCTATCTTCTACAGTAATTTTAGGCTTAACTTCAGTGGGTTTTTCCATTTTTGCTACTTCGGAAGGTATATCCATTTTTGTTTTACAATTTTTTGATCACACAGTTCTTATATAAACTTAAATTTTTATGAGATGATTCACCCAGCTATTGAATTTTTCAGGAAAACCTCTCCATTTAACAAAATATTCAGTTTTTCCAGACTTTTTACGCGTTTTCAAAACTTTCTCAATGACATAGACATTGTCAATTAATTCAACCTTTTGCAATTCGGGTTCATAAAAGACTCCCTCCAATTTTTCGCCCAACTGATCTTTAATTACATAAACTGGTGGTTTTCTTTTTAATCGGCTTTTTATTACAAATGTTTCTTCACTCCAATTTGGTTCATAGCCCTTTTCAAAAACACCCTTCACTTTAGTTATACGTACCTTATCACCAATGTTATACCTAAAAGTGACGTCGCTTGTATTAATTTTGAAAGCTTTATTTAAAATGATTAATTCATTATCAGCATTTACATTAGCTGGCTCTATCCCTATTGTGCGATGCTTTGTATTATTATAGCCAGTTACTAAGTCTTGCAGTACATCAATGTATCTATATTTGTTGTTTTTTGTGAAATATCGCCACATGCGTTCCTTTAACGTTCGATTAAAGCGTTCAACAACGGACGCCTTTAGTTCGCTATTTATCGTAGAAAATTCTACATTATTTTCCTCGAGAAATTTCTGAAACTGTTTGTTGACAAATTCTTTACCAGCATCACTTTGTATTTTTTCCGGCTTATGTCCGCCTTCTAATATTGCTTTGAATGCATTCATTATAGCCTCGGCGGTTTTATTTTTTACAGGTATACTCCAAGCATACTTACTAAACACATCTATGCAATTGAATAAAAATGCGTAGCCATCGTTATGTTTTTTTATCGACTGTAAGTCGGCCAAGTCTATGGCCCATTGTTCATCAATCCTAGAGACTATTACTTTATTACGCGCGTATTTTTTGCGAGCTGGCTTATGCAGTGTGTAAGTTGGCTGAGTCTCTAGCCATTTTATTACCGCTTTCTTGTTTAGCTTAGCTTTTTCAACTAGTGGACCTGCGCCTGTATACCCCGTTTTTGGTTCATAATAAATATTTTCCAAAACTTTACCTCAATTTTCAAGTTTATATGATTTCGAACGACTTTTAATTTACAATCGTTGCATTCCACTGCAAAGCTTATATCTTTTAGAGTAGGTCGAGGTCCATCTACATCTTCTAAATAAAAGTACAGCATGTATTTATTCTTTTTAATTACATTGACTTCGCCAGAGCATTGCATGCATAGTGAAAATGTGAAACCTAGAAAATTTTCATCATTTTTGATTCCGAGGATGCAATCGTTGCATCCTGGCTCAAAGAACCTACACCATCTGCGCAGAAAATGCGGCTCCTTATGCAGGTAGGCGCATATTTCGTAATGGTATGTTGACTTTGGCACCAGAGAACACATCGGACACTTTGGGAGACTCATTTCTGCTAGATCTTAAGCTACGTAATCCCTTATATAGCTTTTCGAGATGCTTTTTTAAAAGCTTACACAAAATTAGAATTGATAAAACTATTACAAGTACTACACAGCCCAAAACTTCGTTGTAAATGGGTTGCAAATAATTTTTCTCTATAGAAGTATCGTTAATCATTTTTTTCGTTTTAATTGAAAATGAAGAGACCTTATATAATTTACCTTGCATGCTTCTCAGCCACTGCAAAAGCAGTGCCCAGTGCCAGCACGTGGAGCTGAGCATGCTGCGGCACCATTTTTTTTGGTTTTTTTGGCATGCATTTTATTAATTTTTTTTAGATAAAATCGCGCTGTACAACAAGTTTAATATCCATAAGGTAAAGTAAAATAATCACGCTGTACAACACGCTTATTATATACAACTTTGTACAATTTTTTCGCATCTTCTGTCACTATCGTATGATCGGGTAGTTGCTTAATCTGTGGGAAATAGACAGTCTTTTCAAGAACGTTTTGTTTTTGCACAAAAGCGTTCACCATTTTCACTAATGAGTGAAAATTGATCTGTGATGCTACAGCCGAGTTTAGGGTGAATCCTCTGACTTTTATGTGATAGTAAAATTTGTTTTCCTGAGCCGAGTATACCTTGTAAGCATAATTTTTAGGCCCTCCGCTCACAAATGTTTCTATGTAAGCGCCAGGGCCATAGTCCTTCAATTCGTTAATCATATTGCCCAAGTATGAGCCAATGGGCACTTCGTATTCCTCTTTATTCAGCGATGATTTAAAAATCACGCTGTCCGTGTCAAAGTAGAGTACTCTATCGCCCAGTTTTTCGAGATGTTCGTAAAGCCTTAAGCGCGCCTGAGCTGTTGTGTAGGCGGCTATGACTGGGTTTGTGTTCCCCATAACTTCTGCGAAATCATCCTCTTTTGCGTGTGTCACTGCCATCATGTTCTCATTAATGGCGTTTATCGAGTAAATGACGTTTGTTGGGTCAAAAACCAAGTCAAAGTATGGTTCGGGCTCTATGAAAAGGAAACTTTGGTCATGTTGTTCCTTTGACCAAATTTCCCCCAAAAAGAATTGAGCATTAGCTTTGCTAATGATCTTAGGCCCGAATTTTTTGAGATTTTAGCCGCATCCAATGATATTCCTTCATGTTGTTTGTATTCCTCTATATATTTTGTTTTGTCATCAGCCGTTTTTACCCAAGCAGGCCATCCGTCCGATTCCTGCTTCAATTTCATGAATTTATTGATGTATTCCGTAAATAGACCGCCATCAGGGTTGGTAATGGGATCGTATTTTTCCGATTCTTCGTAATGCCATACTTCAAAAATTTCTAAAATTTTGTAGCCGAGTTCAAGGGCTTTGTAGATCTCGATACTTACCCAAGCACCTACTAGAGCACGATCTTCATCATTGTGCTCACATCGATCTTGTTGATGCGTTTCAGTGCATGTTCGGCATAAGGGAAAATATAACTTTTCCCCAAATCTGTATGGCAATACTGGATGGTATAGGCCTTTAGGTGGTAAAATTCTGGCCTTGATCAGTCCCTCATAGGGCCGTTTTTCAGCCGTGATTTCTGAAAAGTTTTCCGTCAAAATCTGAGGATGTCCAATCGGGTAAACGCCATATTTATTAATGGTTGGGTACAAGCTGCATATGTCTGTGTAATTGATTTTTTCCATGGGAGCGCCGTTTCGATCCCTTTTGATCTTTTCGAGCAATTTTATGGCATTTGTTCTTCCACCATAAAATGCTTCCCTGGGATCCAACGGATCTACGATCTTGATTGAGCTGAAAAATCTTTTCATTTCAACGTTTGATCTTAGTTCTCTGTTCAGCTCGCATTCCCACATTTCAGTTACCGTATATCCTTGAGCCTCTATTGCTTTGCGTCGTTTAACTGTGTTTTGGTATGCCTCTTCCGCCGTTGTGATTTGGTCGGCTGTAAGTTTAGTCCGCTTTTTCATGCACTTCGGACAGCCATGCCAGTAACAGCCATTATATTCGTACACGTTCTCGTCATGTACGCCATCAACTCGGTAGTTGCCAATTTTTTGTTCGCCCATGTTTCGCGCATGTCTGATATTAATTTTTTGAGCTTCGCTCAGCCACTTTAGCCATTTGATCGCCATAATCGATTGTTTTTCGGCTCTCCTGTAGCCACCATGCGGCACTATGCCGATTGTATTTGCTTGCAAATAAGTTGATCTAAAAACCTTATTGCAAGCACTGGCGATTGTTAAAGATGTTTCAAAAGGGTCAATGCCCGTTTCCGCCATGAATAATTTCTGGAATTTTAGGCAGCACCGCCTCAAAATGTCGACATCTGACTCACAGTAGGCCAAAAGTTCAGATCTAAAATTGAACATTTTGCCTTTTTGTTCTTTGTGCCAATTGTAAAAGTATTCTCGGTTCTTAGGGTTCATTGTAGCCGGAGAGTAGCACCATGCATCTGGCCACTCGCCCTCATAATTTTCATTTTCGGCCGTGTTGAAAAGATGTGGAAAATAGCCTTTCTTTAATTCAGGCTCGTCAAAAGTTTTTGGCAAAGCTGACAATGCCATTGGTAGGAAATTGTATGAGTCAATTAATTTTACTGAGCCTGCTGTTAAGCTCATAATTTCCAGCCCACTGGTGACTATTGTGGGCACTACGGCCTGTTTGAATAGATATTTCAAGATGAAATGACCATCAAAGCCTTTTGCATTATGTGCAATGGCTATTGCGTTTTTTAGGTCAAACAAAAAATCACAAAATTTGCTTTCGCAATTTTTTCCAGAAAATATTCGGCGATTCTCGCCACAATTTTCACAATGTCCGAGTGCTTTATCCTTGCATATCATGCACACTATGTGTGCAATGCATAAATTTGGCTCATGCTCTAATCTAAGTCCAGCTTTAGTATTGCCACAGATCTTCTCTTGGCGCGTTTCAAAATCGAAAAACACGTACTTTGTGTCTTTCTTTTCATCCTTTTTGGTTTCTAGCGGCTTCATGTAACATTTATGATCATTCTTAGGCACATCTATTTTACAGATCTTGCAGTAATAATAGCCGCATTTGTGCCGCTTTACTTTATCTCGCCTGTTGATGTGTCGCCCACATCTTTCACATTGTTTCATTTGTTGGCAAGTTGATGTTCCACTTTTGCCAACTTTTTTATGTCTGTCAAAGCATTGCTGGCCTCTGAAGAGTCGGCCACAGTCGCTGCATTCTATCAGAGCCACATTTGGGCATGTAGGCCCATGACAACAGGGGCAGACTTTGGAGCAGCGGTGCTCACTTTTGTGATCATATCCCTTGTTGCACACTTCGCAAAAATATCCGCGGTTCATAAAACCTGCCATTGTTCCAATGACATCAAAATGATTGTCATGATGGTAAAGATGAAGGACCTTTTCAGCTGAAGGTCCTTCAAAAACTATGGCATTGCAAAAGTCTGCACTGAACACCTTGATCTGGTGTTCAGGCAAGGTCTGCTGAAAAGCCTGTAATTCTGGTATGCCACAGGGGCCTGTGTGATCTTGAAGACCCGCTTTGATCATTAATTCGGTTGCAGCTTTTCGCTGCATTGCCATCTGCTTGTCAGTATCCTTCCTGCACATATTTTTGTACCGTGATTTCATAGTTATATCATCAGGATTTATAACATGTTCTAGTCGAGCTATTGATACAACAAGTGCACGTGATAAGCATAAATTATCATTGTTTTTAATTTGCACGAAACATTTTTTAGCTTTCATTTCTTTTTCTAAATTTACAAATCTTCGTTTATGTTGACCAGAACCAGTAGGAGGACTAACCTGAACTATCCGAATTCGTGTCTCTGGCTGTTCAAGTTGAATTGCTTCATTTGACTGCAAAATCCTTTCAATTGTGTGCATGATCTGCTCGCCTTTGATCTCTGCACCCTTCCTAAACGGTATGATGGCGTGCTTCTTGAGGGTCGGGTGGGTTACTTGAACACCCACCATGTCATTTGAGTCTCCAATATTCTTTGAGATCGCATCATCAAAGATTTCTGGCAAATTGTGCTCCAAATTCATGTTGTCCACATTTTGGAAAGTCAATAGATAAGAGCGACCTTCAGTATTGAATCGCTTTATCTTCAGAGCCTCTGGCTCCCCCAGTTCGTAGAAGTGGTCTGGGGGATGCCACTCATCAACCACTTCGAGTTCCTCAGAGGTGCTGGGGAGCATCTCATCATTTTCGTTCCACTCATCAACAATTTCAAGATCATCAAACTGTGACATTTCCACAAAAATTTTAAGAGAAAATTTAGAGAACCAGCTGACTTTCAGTAAGACTAACTTTTCACAAAAATTCTAAGAGCAAAATTATACGACCAACCTCTCAAAGCAACCCTCTCAGTAAGACTAACTTATTTTTCAAAGCCCTCCCTATATATAGATTTGGAACTTGGCATTCTGCCAAGTCACATGATGTCTCTGAACTTGTTGCTGCATAAAAAACTTGGCACTTTGCCAAGTCATTTGATGTGTATGAGTCATGCCTTTGGAATGTTACATAAAAACTTACGCTTTGTTAACTTGCTAACATCATATTATGCAGATGAGGCGTGATAATAAGTGGAAGTAGCACGCTTAGAGGTAATAAGCGGTTGAGTGCACATGTACTAAGAGCACGCGTAGTCCAACTGGAATAAGTATGCTTCAGCACTGTATATGCTTCAGCACACCTACGCCAGAAGGTCGGGCTTTACTACTAACGCGCTTGATATTGAGCATGATAATAAGGGTAATTTTATCAGGAGAGATGCCTTCAAAACCAGTCATTGTTTCTTTGTTTCGACCTGACGCCTGATGTGGACAACAGTGGGCATAGGGATCTACCGATTCCAGAGTAGAAATTATTATATATGCCGAATTTGAAAATTTAATAATTATTGATAAAATCCACAACACTTTTCATGATTTTACCACTTAGAAATGAACACACTTGAAATACTGCTCAATTTTGAAGCAGTTCCTGTTGTTAAGAAAATTTTGCTGGGCGTCTACTCTATTGATCGCCTTCCGCCTATACCCCATTACCCTGCTGCAGTAATAGCCAATTTGGGTTTCAGCAATGAACCAGGTTCACACCGGGTGGCCATGTTCTTTATTTGTAGATCGAATTGTGATTTTTTTGACAGTTATGGTCAAAAATCGTTTTAGTTTAAAGAACATATTAAGAAAAATGCAACATTGTACACGTACAATAATATGAGGGTTCAGGGTCTTCTCTCTACATCATGGTGCATAGACTTAACGACTCTTTTAAATGAAACCCTTTTGCTCGAAAATGCAGAAAATAGATGCACATATGGCCACGCTCAAAATCTATAAATACTTTGAGAAAATGTGAAAAAACAAACAAACATGGATTCTAAACAGTTATACATGACGCTTCCGATCAATTCTCAAGAATCAAATACCGCATCTACTTTCATTACAGAAATGCCTAGACACATAGTGCTGAATGGTGATTGGGAAGTAGGGCTAGCCAAAATAATCTATGCAAACACCTGGAATAATATATCCGAGGATCAGAACATGATTTAATATTATGATTTTAAAAATAATGTCAGAATAAAAATGCTTATCCTTGCGCCAGGTACTTGAATATACACGATCTTGTGAAAATAATCACTGAGGAATAAAAATGGTCAGCACAAATGAAAAATTTGACTATACACAACATATAAGCCTACAATATGATGATAATAAAAAATGCTGTCATCTTAAACTCAACACTGAACGTATTCAGAGCCTTAAATTAATCAAACATTTAATGTAAATGCTTGGATTTTTGAAGACCAACTCTCTAGCATAAATTATAAGGTAGCGCAAGAACGGACAATAGCTGCCCATAATTGTCGAATCTCTAATTGTTGGTAATGTTTTTGCCCCGCTTCTGCAGGTGATAAATATTGAATGAACCTATATGGATATAATAAATCACTCCTATATTAGTCCACACCATATACCAGTGCTCAAAAAATCCTCTAATACTATTGACATCAACATCAAAACCAACTAGGACATGCTGGTTCCATTTGAGTTTGGCAAAACTATCATTAAATTGCATTTCAAGCGTATTTAGCATATTTAAGCCCATGTGGCAGTGGTAGCAAGAGCGAGCCATTGCTTCATTTTAGGGGGACTCCCTCCTTCCGCTGAGGACCCACAGGCAGCAAGAGTGGACCAGGAAGTCATATACAGTATAGGTTTAGTTTACACTCACAATTACTTAACACTTAGTTTACATTTAGTCTTAGGTTAATCCTAGTTCAATCTTAAGCCTAAGCTGGCACTTTGCCATACCTTCCACTCTTCAACTATGTCCTATCCTTTACCATTGTCTATCCTTAATCATTGTATATCCTTAACCAAGGTATATCCTTAACCATTGCCTATCCTTAATCATTGCGCCCTGACCACTATCCCAGGGTGCAAGACTCACCACACGTGGGCGTAGGGGGAGGGTGGCTTTGGAAGGGGGTATGCACTCCCCAGAAGTTGAAATATCTCCCTCAGAAATCAAAATAACCCACTCCCCCGAATTCTATTTTTGAAATTTTTTTTTGCTTTTTAGTGATTTTTCGATGCCATATAGCGTTAGCCTATCTTATAACATTGTATATCCTTAAGAATGGCTATGCTTAAGCACTGCTCATCTTATAACGTTGCCATCTGGGGGGCCACGCATAACTACTCAACCATATGGCTATCTGTTGCTGAAAACTTATAAATATGACTTCCTGGTCCTTGCTCAGACTCATTATGCAACTAAACTCGATCACAAAAGGAGCGAGTATATATAAAAGTGACTTCCTGGTCCTTCGAATTCCTGGTCCTTCGCAACTTCCTGGTCCTTTGTCACTTCCTGGTCCTTCAGAAAATGGTACCATTATGTAGAAAACATAGGACGACTTTTTCATACATTATAACACAGCAGTACCACCGTAATGCGGGGGTCTCTATACTACTGTAGACATAACCTGTGTTCAGCAATCATAGCAAGTTCTGGATTTTCATCCCCTTCTTGCCGATGCTTTGTGACTGTATTTCAGAATTTCTCAAATGGTCTTGCCCTATCATACCCTATTACTTCATGTACTCTGTCTAATGTAAGGCCACAATACACTAGAAATCTTATCATTTCAGTGGATATCACAATATTTTTTTCCAAAATAACTACTTATCAAATTTTGGCGTGGCTTCTTCAATAAATCCACTTTTTTTAGCATACTCTTTCATGAGAGGCCTATGTCCTCCTTACTAATTTCAGCATGCTTTATTATTGATGGGAAGTCAGCATGTAGATTTTTTAAATGATCAGGGGTTGAAATGTCTACTTTTGCAACGCCAAAGACTCGCCCATCAAGACTTGCTTGTGTCATTTCATTCAAACTAATCCAGCTTTTAGAATAGAAGTGTCTTAGCGTTTGTGTTCTTAGAAAATCATTATGCAGCTCAAGCCATTGGCACTCCCATATAGTTATGAGATTGTATCCTAAGTACTTTATGTATGCTTCCTTCTCCTTAATCCAATTTTTAGCCTGCTCTGGATCAATGTCTTTGCTGTGTGTGCCTGCCAAGCAATTGTGGTCATGACAGAAACAGCCATATAACTCACAGGCTGTATTTATTTCAGCACAAAAGTTATCAACAGGTAAGCTTTTAGGTCCTATTAGATTGTCTTTGCCATTTCCTTCATGCTGTATGGGATAGCTTATTTTTGGCTTTCATAATCGAAATATTCAAGTGAAACTGGCTTAGCAGAGGAAATTTTATGAAATTTATTATTTTTCTCGGGAACTCAGTGATCAAAGTATCCTGTTGGCATAACCATGTTGTGCGCCCATAAGTATAGGACTATTGAAATTGAGTCCTATTATGCTTTTCACTGATTTGCTAGGGTTATAACGAATATAGGTCTTATCTTTCATCGCAAGTCGGGTCATGACCATAAAAAAGGTCTCCTCTCATGCTGGATTTCAGCATATAGTATAAGTCCGTTGAATAGGATGCAAAGAGTGCAAATTACATTTCTGGAATGTTCTCGAAAAGGTAACGCTTAGTGATTCCTGGTAGTAACATTGCCTCCCTAAAAATATCGATCTTGAATCTGTCCGAGCACAGCAGAGCCATTGTTGTACAAGCTTCTAAAAATTGAACAATATCTCTGAGATTATAAAATTCAAGGTAGTCCTTCAGAGTCCTCATATTCAACTGTTTCCAGTAAATTTGACACTTATACATTCTTCTCTTAAAGTGCTGTGAAATGCTTCAGGAGGAGGCACTTTAATTTCAGATAATTTATCAAAAGAATCTGAGTATTCATATGGAAATTTTGCTTCTCTGAGGCTTGCCTTATATGCTTTCATAAATACATCTAAGCTGAAAGCCTGGAGCTACATCGGTACTAATATATAGGAGTTTAAAAAGATTAGTAGATAGGCAACATGTTGAGTCATTTCTCAGAATAGCTTTTGGCCATATATTGTTTTGAGAATCCTTACGCACTTGCTGTATGATAGCTGGAAACAAGTTACGTTTTATCAAATTCACATCATATTTGCCTGAGTTGAAGCCTAGACAAGTCAGCTGAGTGCAGTACCTGTATTGCTTTTCTTAGCTTTTGCCGCTTATTTATGAACCCTTTTTCTCTCCTTACATCGCTCTCTTTGTGTTCCTTAATGCATGCTTCCTGCCTTTCAATTTTCATATTAATCTGATTGAGGATATTTTGAAAATACGGTAAAAGTAGAGCACTTTGTGCTTGATGGATTCTCTCAAGATGCTGCAGTAATTGTAAGACTAACTGATCAGGCTCTTCATTGATGAAGCATGTTGGCAGAAATCCTGGCACATTTGCATTGCACTGCACATGAAATTGGTTGATTCTTCATTATAAACTGCAATTTATCCGAAGCTGTTGATTCTTTTCTTATCAAAAGTGCATCAAAATTGTATACAGCTAAGTAAGGACAAAATTGATTTTCTACACGAATGTCGAGGTCACCTGTTCTTTAAAGACAGTTCTCTTCAGTTGGAGGACTCCACTCCACCTGGAAACTTGTGTTTTGTTTCTCCTTGACAACAGCATTTCTTTGAATTTTCATTTGAGTATTTGCACTCTTTGAATAATCTGCTGCACATGATACCAGGTATTGCTTTGTATACTGATCGAGATTTATGATATAGCTATAATGTGCTCGATCAGAGGCAGTCTTGAAATGTCTAAATAAATAGCATGTGGTATTTCCTAATCGTTTTTTCCAACAAATGACTGTTTGTTTATCAGCATCAATATGAAAACACTGAATATCTACTTTGAACCATTTTTATATCTTTTCCAAATCTGTGTATTGAACTCCTTTAAAATTTTTAGTGTTTACTTGGGTATTTTTCTTTTGACATTACTGTACAAAAAGCTTGTAAATTGTGTCAGCTTCAAAATTGCCTAGCAAGACACTGTGCTAAGCAATGGAAAGAGCAGAGGTTCTCTTTGAACTCGTTTCTACTACTGTCAAAAGTTTATGTGCAATGTATGCCTTTGATTTGTTATTTCTATCTTAATGTCAATATGTGTACATCCAACAACAAAAATTTTTTGTTGGGTTACAAAAAATTCAACATTTGTTATAGCATGAATTCCCATTTTCCATCTGAGCGGCTAAATTTTTCTTTAATATCGATTTATTGAAGCTTACTAGCTAAATCTTTTATATCATTGCTATTCCCGATCAGAATTGGCTTTCCAAGAAAGGTGAAATTGTTTTGGCGTGCATACCAGTAATTGCTTACACCAGTTTTGCGATTTTTTAGAATACAACCTAATGCTGGATTCACGCAGAATGTCTCTTTTTCAATATTGAAAATATCACTGAGCATATTTAAATAATTGCCGGTTTCTTAACAATAATAATAGGCATGATCTAGCACATCATTTATGCATTAAGTTGTGCGAATTAAATGCCAGTATCTCCTGACTTCCTCCCTAACATTGTCAGGGTAGTCGGGTGCTCAGCTGCTCCTAATTCGGGTCATGAGTTAGCTGTCACTAGTAAGCATGCTTTCATATGAGTATCTTATGGAAAAGATATGATGGTTACAATACATGCGCTTATTTTCTGTGTGATTACTCTTATAATGAGCAAGAATATTCCTAGGAAACTTAAAAAGTGATGCACATAAAGGGCAACAATATCTAGCGCCCACGTGTGCTGTTCCCTCACGTTCATTCAACCTATAAGATCGTGTGAATGTTTTATTGCAAGATATGTATGTAGTGCAGCTTATGCACTGGTGTAATTCTGACATTTGATGATATTTTTTGAAGAAAATGTTTATTTATAGACTCTGATGTTTGATTGTATAACAATTTTTAACCAAACATCCTGATATTTATAGAGTTTGAATCTAGTTGGATAACAATTTTTAACCGAAAATTTCTGATATTCATAGACTTAGTCAGTGACAATTTTTATGGAAAATTTATATTATTTATAGACTTTAGAGGGGTCCGGGCAGGTCAGGCATGCCCAGACCTGTTCAGACACGTTACCTGCTGACTCCAGTGGCCATGATTTTTTTGGAAAGTGTAAATTAAAACTATCATCTGTAGATGAGTCGTACATTTTGTATACATAACACATGCAACATATACCCACCCTAATCTAAAAATTCTAGCCAAATTAGCCCTCTAATTCTTGATATATAGTGCTGTATGAGCAAGTGTAAAGTAAATTAGTATACTGTATGCTGCGCGCCTAAATCTCTTCAGAGCATGTCTTGCCTATATACATTATATCCTGAAAGTTTAAGCCGAATCCACCCTCTAGTTCTTAGAATATAGTGCTATAAGAGAAAGTGTAAAGTAAATTAGTATACTATAGGCTGCGCGCTTAAATCTCTTCATAGCATGCCTTACCTTTTTACATCATATCCTAAGAATTCCAACAGAATCCGCCCATTGGTTCTTGAATATAGTGCTATTATGAGAAAGTGTAAAGTAAATTGGTATACTGTAGGCTGCACGCTGAAATCTCTTCATGGCATGCCTTGCCTATATACATCATATCCTAAAAATTTGAACAAAATCCGTCCATTGGTTCTTGAAATATAGTGCTATTTGAGAAAGTGTAAACCAATGCTGGCATAATGGCAATAATTCTTCAAAATTTTTGTAATAGTATGCTAATAGGGTATTTATTCTACCCCTAGAATTCCAGCCCGATCCAACTGCTGGTTCTTCAGTTATAGCTATTTCAATTTTTCCCCTGGCTAAATTACCCCCAGGAACCCTTCCTCATTGAACACCAGGGGTAGCCGAAGTTGGAGCCCCACAAACCACACAGTGGGAATTTCCTCTCCGCTGGCCCTGGTCTGGCGTACCCTCTATCATGGACACTACCACGATGGTCGCTTTAGTAGACTTCCCCCTGGGAAATGTAGGCCACCACCCTCCGCCTATGATATAACATAGGCTATGTTATAGCGTTGCGCCCTAGGGAGACAGGGTTTACAGCAATGCATCTACCTTTAATTCCTTTCATTCGTCATTTTAATCCGCAATAAACAAACCATTTTTCTTTTTCGCGAGGGTAGCCATAGGCGGACACTCGCCTGGCACCTGCACAAATTCTTGCACCTGTGTGTGCAAAAGATAGGAAAGATTTTCCTATGCTTAACCATTGTTGCACCTGCAAATTACGATCGCGGGGGTCTCCTTACTTTCCTAATTTTTAAAAATGGGAACTTTCAGCCTTAAAAGACATCGACAACATTGACAAAAATCATTGAGCGTTCAAATGAAGAAGAATTATTAATTATGAAGGCAAGAATTATATAGGTACCGATTTGGAACAAACTTAAATAGTGGTGGTGGGCACACCTGGGTGCGGGGTTTGTTGGGTATGCAGCTTCCGAGAAACCACAATACCCCTCCCCCGCCCCTCAAGGAATCGAAATACCCCCAGAATTCAATTTTTGAAAATTTTATCGTTTTTTTTCGCAATTTTTTGGTGCCAAGAAATAGTGCTCGATCAGAAACATCAAAAAATGGTATTTTTTCGCCATATCACCATTTTTAAGGCCATTTTTGACCTTTGAAAAATCTTGCACACCCCTACCCCAAATATTTTCTTGCTGCCCACGTATGGTGGTGGGTACAGTGGTAAGTGCAATATCTTCATAAGGGGCGTTAGAGTTAAGGCTGACGCAAAGGAATTATTGTCATTCAGTGAGTTGCATTACAGTCAAAGGAAACTCTCTGCGTTAGAAATTTAGATCACATTAATACCTTCCTTCCCAAGAATGAATTGAATGTACTAAAATTTCGCCACTAGGACAAGAATATTTCAAAGACGATATATATGGTCGTTTTTGGCCCCTAATTATTGTCTTTCCTAAATTGCTCTGCCCAACAAAATTGCAGCATGTGCGATAGATTTTTAGAAACAAGCTGTTCGTTCTTAAATCAAAAGCCGACAGTTTCATTTGACTGCACGACAAATGTAGTTGATCTAGTGAGATGACAAATGGTTTTCATAATAGACGCTTGTTTTTGAGTCTAACCAGTCAGGTTGATGTTTCAACCTTTACTTATAAATAGCGTTCTCCTTCTACAAAGAGCACCGAAATGGGACGGTTTGGCCAGGCCTTTTTGGCGACGCCGTTTTATCGCCCGCAGTTTTGGCGCTAGACTATTAATTTCCTTCAAAATTGGCATGAAATTGGCCAGAAACTTACAATGACTTAGTTTTAACACTATTTTAGCAGTGCAACGCAAAACTTTAGATGCATGGCATGCCATGGCCATAGATGCTCAACATGACTGACCGCTTAATTACAAGCACTTTTGAACATTAACGATTTCCATCCATTTTTTAGCCTTCATTTCGCGATAATTTACACAGAAAAATTGCCAATTTCTATTCATAGAGGCCAAGACCCCACGCGGCCGTGGGGGAGGGGGGCTGGTGAGATCCCTACAAATCCGGCAGACCCTCAGAATTGACTGACTCCATAGCACTTAACATCCATGTCGTTTTCACTATACAATGAATAATTTTGAGGTTTTCGGACTCTACTGAAAGGACTATAAAGATTCAGAACATGAGACATAGCTCATTAGAAAAAACATTAAATTTTTCAGCTATTTACCGAAGAAGATTTTGAAATATGTCAGAAACTCACAGAATAATAGAGATGAAAACACCAAAAGCTACAGTATGACAGCCTTCTTGACGGCCATATTGAAAAACTGTAATTCATTAGTAAATCAGACAAATAGGATATCATTCGAACGAACTTTTTTTGAGCTTTCTAAAATGTGCTTAAACATCGAAAGCGCGAGTAAAATGCATACCTTTTGGAGGCAGCCATATTGGAAAAAAATTGAATTGAAATTGCAGGACGAACTATAAACACGAAAAACACAACAGGGTTAAATTTAGAGCACAAGCATATCTAACTATTTTGCTATTTTCCAAAATATGAAACTTAACCTGTATACTGTAGTGACCAAGCAAAGTTTATAGCACGTTTTCGAGCCTAGCATACTGTAGACATAAGCTAGCTATACTTTTTTGCCAAATAGTTTTATTTTAAAATTTTCCATCTAAAACACTTTATTTTATGAAAATCCGTTCAGTGGTGCTTGAGTTCATCCCAAAAACCCTCACTTCACTGAAATGAGTTATTTGATGGTGAGCAGGTTCATCAGCTCTGGCCGACTGTCAAACTGTAGGCATGTTATAACATAAAACATTGACAAATTTTTGAGAAAAGTGAATAAATTGTGATCATTTATTGTATTTATTCCCATGACAAATACCTGCGGATCAAAAGTTATACTCATAAATGTACTCAAATTCTCAAATTGTGTGAAAACGACGTGCATCGCAAAAACTAATGGATTTAAGCACCTTTGTAAAGCATTTGGCTTTTATACATACCGTTTTTGATTATAGTCAATTTTCTCAATGCAATTTCTCTGACAGCTAGCGCATCCAAAACCATTTCTTAGTAAGGAGATTTTTCTAAGTGCCACTATTCGATCTATAATCTGAAACAAATACAAAAGGTTTGTGAAAATTTAAAAAAAAGTTGTGCCAGAAAAGTCAGTAATACACATGCCTAACGTTCCCCGCCTCAGGCTATCGGGCTATCGCCTATCAATACGATTTCCTACGCATAAAACATTTTAAATAACTAAGCATATTTTGCGGAGGTATGGCATAAATCTATGTATATTAAACTTTATCCAAGATTTGATTATAGAGAGGTCCAAGAATTTTTGTGTTATATGTCTAAAACCATAAAGAATGTTGTGCAAAAATAACGAGATTTTTTTAGCATTTCTTGCGAATGCTGTACAGAGAAAAAAAACATTGAAAAATTCAATTTACCTGAAAATAGCACTCAATTGCATAAGAACAATGCTTAAAAATTCGAGGGCGTAGCTGGCCTTCTGAATTTTGAGGGATGAAAATTCTAAAGTCAAATAGCTCAACAAATAGCCACTCAAAAATAATGGTGTTTTTGAGCCTTTGAAAGCGAGATCAACGCACTGAAAAAATCTTAAATATTTAGCTTGATTTAAATTATATTGAAAAGTGCGTTTAAATCTATCAAAGCGGTCTCTCAGATGAGCTTCAAGAATTTTCACTCTTTTCTTCTGGCTTACCTTTGTAAAAAATACATACTCGTACTTCCAAAATTTTGAGGACTAGTCCCCCTTATCCCCCAACAACTACACCGCTGATAAAATCATAGATCGGCGCAGAGCGCGGAGTAATAAATTAAACATGTCTTACTCGGCATAAGTTTGTAAATCACAAGCCCATGAGAAAGGTTAGAAATATTTTGTCTTAAAAACTTACTTCCCCGTGAGAAACCACAATACCCCCAATAATCAAAATACCCCACACCCCAGAATTCAATTTTTGAACTTTCATCAAGCCAACGTATAGTGCTCTATGAGAAACGTCGAAAAATGGTGTTTTTTTCGCCATATCACCATTTTGAGGCCTTTTTTGACCTTTAAAAATTCATGCACATCCCACCCTCCAGAATTTTCTTGCTGCCCACGTATGTTAGTGCCTCTGCTCCTGAATACGGGTCGTATATCGAATAATTACGGGTTTTATTAGGAAATTATACAAGGGAATACTATTTGTCTCCTTAAAACTAAACGACAAGTTTATGGTCAATTTCGACCACTTTGGAGAGAAGTTTCTACATGTCTGTTGCACTATAAAGGCCGATCTGGGATTCAATAATTAAGCCTTTTTCGGTCAAAATGGCTCAAAAAAATTGGTTTAAATGCTGTAATGACATTACAACTAAGTTATTGTACGGTTTCTGGCCAATTTTAAGCCTATTCTGAAGAAAATGTATAGTCCAGCGCCGAAACAGCCACCGCCCAAATGGCGGCGGTAGACTGTCCTAGACCGTAGAGCACTGGCCGTTGGCGAAGGGCACTATTACGGCGCTGGTCCAGTGGTGTGAGTCGCTGCCCACCCAGCGAGACCTCTACAAAAATAGAATCCAAAATCCAGCATTTAAGTGTGAAATAACCTTTTTAGACATTTTACATCGCTGACTATTATCGAAGTTTACTTGTGGCCAGAATTTTAGCGAAATTTTTATGAAATCATCTATTCTCAATGTAGCCAGCTATGTTGAATCAATAGAGAGTGTCTTGCCCTACTCCATAAATCCGCTCCTATATTTATATTGATTAGATTTTTGGTACGTTCCCATTTTGCTTTTTAGTAGTGTTTCAAAGTTGGCGATCTATCTTTTCAAAGTATTAGTACTAAAGGTATTATAGAGTCTTATTTGACACCAAACGTCTCAAATTAATTGTTGAATTCTTCAGCTACATATACCTAATGACTAAAAGTTGTTATAAATACGAAAATAATCCATCTAATGTAAATAAATGTGAACAATAGGACGGGGCGCTGCAGCCCCTAATCATTTAATTCGTTCTTGATATCACGTGGGTACCTATCCGCATATGAACAAATGAATTTCAGTTTGATTCTGGCGGTGGGCACGTGTGTAAAGAAAACGAAGATAGTTCATCAGTATTGATAGGCGTAATAAATGGTCGAAGCTACGCTGTATACAATTTTCATGAATACGGTCGGAAAGTGTACTACTATTATTCTTACTCGGCTTTTTTGCCGGAATACATGCTTTGGGTTAAAAAGAAAATCGATAGTGCCGCTGATGATGATGATGATGGTGATGGAGTGACTTGTACCACATGTTGGCAGTAAAATTTTAATATATGTCTAATACGTGTTAGAATTAATTTGCAGTCACTTTTAATTGTCCTTGCAACGAAATTGCCATTTGAGCTTTCAGATAATAAAGATAAGAGTATAGAGGTCAAATTTTTCGATTTAATTTTAAATTTGTCAAATTTTTCCCAGATTTCACTTTCTTTGTCAAAGTTTTAAATTAAATCCCGCACCATCTTTCAGACGCTTATAAAGTTGTCAGAGTAGTGATGGAGTGCAAACATCGCAAGTAATATACTAAAAATTGGATTTCAGGCCATGCTTAAGATTTTTACGGCCCAAAGCGAGGCTACTTTTATCGGCTCTCAATAGTTTAGTATTGTACAGAATACGTCACTTTTATAGGCAAAATTGTTCGAAATTTTACTGAAGTTTATTAAGTGAAAAAATTACTTTATGAATGAAAATGAAGCAAGTATCGACATACATATTTATTTTCCGGCTTTGTTAGTAGCATAAGAAATGGCTACAATGTGTGCAGTATACTGAGATAAGTAAAATATTATGATCTGCTGAGCGTTCTATACATCAAAATTTTTCATATATCTATAGCACATAAGTTATACGACCCACCATCGGTAGTTGAATACCTGAGGAACACAAGAATGGCGGGAAATAACAATCTACCTATAGGGCTTATGTAAGTACCTAGGCTATACTTAGCACTGGTCAAATCGCTACAGACAGAAGGTCAACAAGTTCCAACCAACAATGACCCTCAAAACCTACGGCCTCAATCTTCCCGGTCCTAAATTTCTGACCACCACTCCTGCTAGGAGAATCTTGGCAGCTATGCCCTAGAAACCTAATGCTTACTCACTTACATAAACCCAAATATTGCTCGCAAGGTCAGTTGACCTTCCTCCGAAACCCCAGAAAATCTCAAGTTGATAAATTAACATATTTTCCCGGGCTACAGCAATTTCGAAAACATTTTGGTTCCTAATAGCACTCATTGACAATGATTCCAACAACAGCGAGCTGTATATGCTGGACACTCATCATACATAAAAATAAAGTGATAATTTTTATGAGTTTTGGTTACGAAAATACGTAAATGAATTTTGAATGAATAAAGAATACAGAAAAAAGGATTCACCTTTCAAACGGGCACTAAAGTTGTGGTTCCAATCTGCGGTGTCGAGCTATCCGCGGTATAAGTCATAGCTGAGTAACTAACTAATTTATTTAACAAATAAAATCAACTAAAAGCTCTAGCGCCAGTGGAATCCAACGCTCAAATAAGGCGGCGCAAGCAAAAGAAAGACATTGTTCAACGAGTTATTTTGTTGGCAACGAGAGTTCTGCTTTTTTGTGTCCTTAAGTATTTAGGGTTTGTGAAACACAGGGAGGCAATTTTAATAAATTTGTGGAGTGGTTGTATTACAATGGGTTCCAAACTCAAACCTGTGCACACACTGGACAAGCAATTTCTGCATTAGGATTGGTACAAAGTTGTCTTTTCTTGAGTGGCGATAACAGTTTTAGTTTTATACCATTAATAAATGCACAGACCTCAATGGGATTCACCCAGAGCAATGCAGAACGGCAAAAATTGAAACCAAGAAGCAAATCTTCTAGTAAATCAACAATAATCAAAACTAACGCTGGTGTCGATTGTTCGGCAATAGTAATATGCATCTTAAACATAAAACAAGCAGCGGCGGTCGTTTTTCCGACTCCACAAATAACATTAGATGTTAGTTTGGGGCCATTTTGAAACCAAGTCTCAAAAATGCGGCAATAGTCATCATTGTGACTTGCAAACCTGTGTCTATAAGTGCAGTCACTTTTACACCATGAATTTCTGTAATGATAGTGGGCAAATTTAAACCTGCATGGCTAACAATCGGGATTTTATCATTGTTCATTTTGGTATGTTAATTTGCCAGTTTTTTGTAGACAGCAAGTCATTTCTGTAATCAATCGTATATCTTCAAGAAATTCATGCAACGCGAAAAGTTCTTTAGTTTGCTTGCTTTCTGGCGACTGTGCTGAGACCATATTTATGTCGGTTTTTGATGAAGGGACTGGTTGCAGCGGGGGCAATGTAACAGCAGGGTGGTTAATGGTAGCACATGTAACACACGGCCGATTATCTGAAGGTGCAACGGAACCAAAAGCGGAATTATAAAAAGTTGTATGCGGTTCTGGCGGATAATTGGCGTAAGGGTCATTTTTATGGCAATTGCAAGAGGGGAAACGATTATTGAAACGCTAATTAGAATAATTTGGTTGCTGATTGTCTGAATATCAGTTATAGCTTATTCTAAAACTTGGACGCAAACGTTTCAAATCAAAACATGTGTAAGCATTTTGTGACATTGTTGGGCAGTTTTGGCTCTGGTTACATATCTAGGTTTCAAAGATTGACAGTCACAAAAGTTCGAACGCGAGAGGGGAATTATTTTGCCGATCCCATTGGCACGGCTGGCTGCAATGATGCACAACAAATTCACTTTCTTGTCAGTGTGCACATTATTGTCTGACGAACACTGGTTTTGGCGTTTATTGCACTCTTCTTTAGTATGTCCGGTTCTTCTACAAAACACTCAGTATTTTTGCAATGAATTTTTGTTGTTTTCTGGACGTGTCAAACAATACAGCACTTTCGAACACGTGCAATCAGTATCGTGATTATTTGAAAAACATGACGTGTCTTTTGGCAATGCACCTCCTATAGGGGCCGTTGTTACCAAGACATAGGGGGTTAGCAGTTTTTGTAATGCATATTAGCGATTGGCAAACTCAATGCATATAGCATTATGCAAAAATTTGTATAAGGGAGCCTCAGGGGCACAATTATAGGGATCACATGAAATTTTGGGCAATAGTCCGTGTTTTAGCTTGTGTTGAAACATTAGCTCAAATTGTGGTGAGTCAATTTCAATCTGCGGCTAAGCTCGAATTAATTCTTTGTGAATCGTGAGGAAATACAACTTAACAGACTCATTAGGCTGCTGTCGATGGTTAACCCTCCTGTTACCAAGGGGTCACGCACCCTAGACTTACCAAGGTCTAGATCGAAAATCTTTTCATTGGGGAGATAACAAAAATGAATAAAAATACATATTTATGGTAGCCGAGAGCATGAGGATTTCAAAAATGTCATTAAGTTTAGCACAAAACCGAAAACCAATTGGAAAAAACGTAAACATTCAAAAATGTGTAAGAAATACGATCTGCAACACTGCCAGTAACACATGTTATAAAATCATGAAATCAAGCTTTTCTAATAAAATATAGGTCAATACGATTTCTTTTGCTCGATAAAACATGTATGTTGAAGTAAAAAAGAGGGTACTGAGAAGCTTGCCACATAAGAATTTATGGCCTTACAGTAAACTGCAAAAAACAGGCAACCAGATCACAGATCTAGAGCTCAGTAAAAGTAGGGTTAAGAAGACGATTGTATAACGTGTCGTTATTGAGGGGGGTGGCAAAATTCAGTAATCATTGAATATTTCATTTTCATATACAACTCATGCGTTTCTAATGGCAATGAGTGATACAGACGCAAAGAATATTAGTCGAAAATGACGGCAAAAGTTCGAGTTGCACACTTTTATTGATTCTATAACCATTCACAAGTCCTTCAAATTTAGTAAAAACACAAGCAAATTTTTCACCTTGAAAATATTTTTTACAAGCAAGTGCAATTTGCATTTGCTAAAAAAATGGACCACAACTTAACACATCGGCAAGATGCATCATTCTGTTTTATGATGACAAAGAGTTCAAATACTGGCGCCGACAATGCGAGCTTCAATAACAATTATTACAGCGAGGTAGCTTGTGTTCAGAACTTTTAGAGCCTTTGTCAGAAAAAGTGGCACATCACTGATTTGACAATGTTGACAGCATTTGTGAAGCCAAATTTTTGTCTTTTGGTATAGGAACATTTGCAAAGGGTAGAGAACTACCCTATACAGATATATCAACGCTCAATGGTTGCAAAATTTGGTGTCCCAACGCATATTAAGCGTTCAAAGTAAAATATTGCAAATGTGGAGGATCTAGCGACTGTTGTGAAACAATATTCGACAGATCAGGTACAAATTCGGGCAGCGGCTGATTTAATGACCGCTGCCAAAATGCTAGGTGGCTGAGTGTGTAGAAAATTGACCAGCGCGGGTTTTCGCGACTGCTGTGAAATAATATGCAATGGAATGGGAGCAAAATTAATTGGCGTCGGGGCGCATATTGGTAAAATAGGTACAAATTCTTATTCAAATGCAAGTTTGACTTGGGTTGGGACTGCGGCTGCAATAGGCAAATAATTGGCGAGAAATTATTGGATGCAATTTGAACATGATCTGACGTTTTGGTACATTGCCTAGATGATTCAATTGGAATTTCGTTAATTACATTTTTATTAGCATTTAGTCATTGAGACTGGTTCATCCCGTGCAACTGGAAAACGTAATTGGATTAGGTGAAGTGTGTAGTGCATCAATGTTTAATATCTTAGACTGGTTTGCCTCAACACCATTAGAAAATGTACATAAAGGGAGTAAATTATCTATAATGTCATGAATTTGACGCATTTCTTGCGCCTTTTTGTACTCATACTGCTCCATATGTGATGAGAAATGCAACACTTGAGTAGTTAGGAGACCCCCCGCGCATTTTAGTGGTGCTACACGTTATAACATAGGACGATTCTCCCTATCTTTTCTACTTGGGGGCGCTATGTCAGTGACCGCATTCGGCTACCCGCGCAAAAGAAAAAGTGTGGGATAGTTTGAATCGAACCGCAAACAAAGCAAACTTCAGTCCAACGCATAACCACATGCGCGATTTCAGTTATTTCTAAGAAGTTAATGTGATAAATAAGGTGGGTTTCGTTAACAAAGTGCCAAAAAAGATGGCAGCACATATGCGGTTTAACCCATTAGTTTAATGTTTTAAATAGGACATATAAGCGGATTTAATGCATGTTTCTGTTAAAAGTGACTAGTTTTAAGCATAGCATCTGACTATATCAAAAAGTCTATAAATATCGAAAATTGTTCCTGAAAATTGTCATCCCGACTAAGATCAAAGTCTATAAATAACAACAATTTTCCGTCAAAAATTGTCATCTGACTATATCAAAATTCTATAAATATCAAAAATTATTACAAAAATTTGTCTTCCGACTATATTAAAAGTCTATAAAGTCTATAAATATCAGAAGTTTTCGAGTAAAAATAGTTATCCAACTAGAAATCAAAGTCTATAAATATTAAAACTCTTTCAAATTTCGAAAATATAAGTTTAGGAACATTCTGGAAATTATGACTACAAACATCAGGATTCGGGGTTACCGGTCTCAGAAGGGCTGAAAAATAGCCTTTACCGGCTGATGCCAGTAACCTTTTTTGAGGCCGGCTCAAACTGATCGCAGCTTCCGGAGCATAAGCTGCACACTTGCACAACATGTAACAAAACATTTACACGATCTAACAAGTTAAAGGAGCATGAGAAATCTGTGCACATAGGTGCAAGGTATTGCTGCCCTTCATGTGCATCACTTTTTAGGCTTTCTAGGAAGCATTGTGCGCATTTTGAGACTAAGCACGTAGAAAAAAATGCATGCATTGTAACTCATCAGATCTTTTCTCAGACACTCATATGAAAGCATGCTTACTAGTAAAAGCAAATCCAAAACCCAAATTAGAAAAAGTTGAGCCTGTTCAGACTACAGTTATGCCTGAGGACAGTTTTCTTCCAGAAAATTTGTCCAACTACCCTGATAATATTAGAGAGGAAGTCAGGAAGTACTGGAATTTGATACATACAACTAAAAGCATAAATGATGTGCTATATCACTCCTATTATTATCACTGGGGAACCGGTAATTACTTAGATATGATAAGTGATATTTTCAATATTCAAAAAGAGGCATTCTGCGTGGATGCAGCATTAGGTTGTATTTTGAAAAATCGCAAAACTGGTGTAAGCAATTACTGGTATGCATGCCAAAACCATTTTACCCTTCTTGGAAAGCCAGTTCTAATCAGAAACAGTGATGATGTGAAAAATTTAGCAGAAAAGCTTCAAGAAATCTATATTGAGGAAAAATTCAGCCGCCCAGATACAAAATGGGGACCCCCAGGCTATACCAAAAGTAGAATTTTTTGTAACTTCTCAGAAAAATTTTGTTGCTGGTTGCACTGATATTTCACTTCCGATAGAAGTCACAAATCAAAGGCATACATTGCACATGACACAAGATAGCGACAGACACAAGTTTAATGACAATCTCTGCTTTTTCCATTGCTTAGCACATTATCTTTTTTTTGGAATTTTGAACCGGATGCAGTTTACAGACTTTTTGTACAGTATTGTCAAAATAAAAATATTCAAGCAAACACTGAAAATTTTGAAGGAGTTCTAAATACTGATTTGGAAAAAATAGGAAAATGCTTTGAAGTAGATATTCAGTGTTTTCATATCGATGCTGATAAGCAAACAGCTGTCTTTTTGGAAAAACGTGATTAGGAAATATTACAAACTGTTAAATTTAGATATTTCAATGACTGCTTCTAATCAGGCACACTATAGCTATATCATAAATCTCGATCAGTATGCAAAGCGATACCTATGTATCATATGCAGTAGATTATTCAAAAAGTCTGAATACTTAAATGAACATGCTAAATATCATTGTAATGAGGGTGAGACAAAGCACAAATTTCCAGGTGGAGTATTTCAACTAGAGAAAACTGTTTTTGATGAACTGGACTGATCCTGACATTCCAATAGAAAATCATTTCTGTCCTTATCTGGCTGTATATGACTTTGAGGCAATTTAATTAAAAAAGAAGTTAAAGGTTCAAATAAACTACAGTTTATAACAGAGCATCAATCCATATCATTTGCAGTAAATACAAATGTGTCAGGATTTGAACCAACGTGCTACATAAATAAGCATCCTGATCAACTGATCATACAGTCACTACAGCATCTTGAAAAAATTCAGCAGGCGCAAAGCGGCCTACTCTTACTATACTTTCAAGACATCTTCAAAGCCCTCAATCAGAAGATCCAAAATCAGATCGCCTACATTAAGGAACATGAAGATAGGGATGTAAGGCGCGAAAAAGGGTTCCTGAATCATTTGAATTTACAGAGAATTAAATTACACAGGTACTGCACTCAGTTAACATGCCTTGGCTTCAACTCAGGCAAGTATGACCTGAATTTAAATGAACGCAACTTGTTCCCAGCACTCATACAGCAAGTGCGTAAGGATCCTCAAAATAATAAATGGCCAAAAGCCGTTCTGAGAAATGGCACAACACTCTGCCTATCTACACATCTTTTCAAATTTCTAGACATCAGTACCTATGTAGCCCCAGGTTTTAGCTTAGATACATGTATGAAAGCATATAAAGCAAGCCTTGTCAAAGCGAAATTCCCATATTAATATTTAGATTCTTTTCATAAGTTATCTGAATCTAAGTTGCCTCCTCCTGAAGCATTTTACAGCACCTTAAAAGAAGAATGCATATGAATGGAAGATTACAAACAATTTAAAATTACCTGGAAACAATACAATATGAGAACTTTAAAGGATTACTTCATATTTTACAATCTAAGAGATGTTGTACCTTTCTTAGAAGCTTGTATAACTATGGCCCAGCTGTACTGGGAGAGATTTAGAATTGATATTTTTAGAGAGGCAATGTCACTTCCGCACATCACAGAACGCTACCATTTTAAAAGTATTCCAGAAACCCAATTTGCGCTCTTTGCATCCTACTCTAAAGATGTATACTATACTCTTAAATCAAGCATGAGATAGGCCTTTCAATGGTCATGAAACGCATTGCAATAAAAGATAAAACATATATCCATAACAATCCCAGCAAACCACTTAAAGCAACAATTGGCCTCGATTTTGATGCACTATATTTATGGGCACAATCTATGGACATGCCAATAGGCTATGTTGATCATTGGGTTCCTGAGAAAAATGATATAAATTTCATAAAATCTCTTCTGCCAAGCCAGTATCAATTGAATTTTCGGAATATGAAATTCAAACGATAAATCATTTAATACAGCATTTAGCGAATGGAAAAGAGAAAGTTGTGGGCCCTAGATGCTTACCAGTTGATGGCTTTTGTACTGAAACAAATACAGCCTATGAGTTTTATGGCTATTTCTGGCATGGCCACTATTGCTTAGCAGGCACCCACAACAAAGGCATTGATCCAGAGGAGGCCCAAAACTGGATTAAGGAGGAGGATGCTTACATAAAATCATTGGGATACAATCTCATTACTATATGGCAGTGTCAATGGCATGAGCTAGGTACAGAATATCTGAAAACCCAAAACGTTAGACATTTTTATTCAAAAAATTGGGTTAGCAGCACTAAGGAGATGATTCAGGCTATTCTTGATGGATCTGTCTTTGGCTTTGCCAAAGTAGATATTTCAACTCCTGATCATTTAAAAGACCTTTATGCTGACTTTCCACCAATTATAAAGCATGCTGAAATTAGTAGGGAAGACATCGGGTTTCTCATGAAAGAGTATGCTGAAAAAATGGATTTACTGAAAAAGCCCCGCCAAAATCTGATAAGTAGCTATTTTGGAAAAAGTATCATCTTATATACAGAAATGATCAGATTTTCAATTAATCATGGGCCTTGCATTGGATAAAATACACGAGGTTACACAATATGATAGAGCAAGACCATTTGAAAAATTCTGAGATACAGTCACGAAGCATAGGCAAGAAGGGGATGAAGATCCAGAACTTGCTATGATTGCTGATACGTTCAAGCTGCTCGGAAACACAGGTTATGGCAAGACTCTTACAAACAAGGAACAACATATAGATGCATTTTATGCTGACTATGAAAAAGCAGCTGAATGCAGCCTGAGTCCCTATATTAAGAAAATAAAACACATTACTAATAACTGCTATGAAGTACACATGCGTAAGAAAGAGGTAACCTTAGATCTGTCCATTGTAGTTGGCCTTTAAGTGTATAATTGGGCTAAAATTCGCATGTTAGAATTTTTCTATGATATATTATTGAAATATTTTGATAAGGCAGATTATCAGTGTATGCAGTTCGATACAGATAGCATTTACTTTGCACTGTCTGCAGAGAATTTATTGGATATAGTTAAGCCAGAAAGAAGGCAGAAGTTCGAAAACGTATATCCATATTGGTTTGTAATATCAAAGGAAACCAATATTTCTTCCACCTTGAGGTTCCTGATTTTGCGAGACATTAGTAGTAATGGCTGTCAGTCTGGACAGCAATGCTGTAGGATAGCCTATGTTATAACATAGGCGATGACGTAAAAATCTGCACCCTGAGGTAAGCTGAGGGTGCAACGTTAAAGAATATAGAACATTAAGGACGGGAAAGGAGGGGTGTGTGAGGGGAGGGAGCTCCCACCGCGCCGTCTGTTATAACATGGTCTATCTTGCAGTGTTGTTCCTCAGGTTGCATGGTCGATCTGGGGGGGGTGGTGTCGATGAATTTGTTTTGCTAAAAAATGGTATAAATGGCATAAAACAGGCACGTGGCTAGCCGTTGGGGGACCAGCACTGATTTGGGAGGACTATGCCCAAAAATAGCACAAAATAACGTCTAAAAAGTCCGATTTTTCTGAATTTTAGGGGTCACCCCATTCCCCAGATCTACTTGCCTGAATAAAAATAATGTATATGGTCAAGCATTTTTCCGATTTTCGCCCTATTTTATCTAGAAATTTTCCTTGCTGAGATGCCCCCTCGTGCATGTCTTGTTGTTACTTAATTATTTACTGTTCGAAGAAAGCACGTACACAACAAGTCACGAATAAATAAGTAATGTACAACTAATTTTGCTAAAAATTACAGTAAAAATGAACGAGGCAGCCATATAGATCAGCGAATACATCGGATATGCTGCAAATGTGATCTCATTCGCATGTTTGATAAAGAGAAATACGATATGACAAATCGTCGCAGGTTGAACATGAAAAAATTCGCAGTAATTTCAATTGATTTTGAGTATTTATGAGCATCTTATCCGTAGATGCGAAGCAGGGCGGTTCTGGGGTCGACCTTCAGATTCAAAAATAGGCATAAATTGACAGTCATTACAGCAAAAAATTTTAATTTTTATCATTTCCCAGGAACTTTTCCATTTAGGTCCCCTCCCATAGGTGTTCGTCTCGTCTCCACTCATTTGCATGGGCCTGCATACTACCGAAAACTTTGCCGTTTAAAAACAATTATTGATATTTTTTGGTAAAGTCGTGGAAAATTTTTGTCATGTTGTGAAATATTTGTGTCACGTTGTGAAATATTTTTGTCAAGTTGTGAAATATTTTTGTCACGTTGTGAAATATTTTTGTCACATTGTGGAAATTTTTTGTCAGGTTGTGAAAATTTTTTGTCAAATTGTGAAAATTTTTTGTCAAGTTGTGAAAATTTTTTTGTCAAGTTGTGAAAATTTTTTGTCAAGTTGTGGAAATTTTTTGTCAAGTTGTGAAATATTTGTCACGTTGTGCAAGTATTTTTGTCACGTTGTGAAAATTTTTCTGTCAAGTTGTGGAAATTTTTTGTCAAGTTGTGAAATTTTTGTCAAGTTGTGAAAATTTTTTGTCAAATTGTGAAATATTTTTCACGTGCTTAAGCATAGTACTTTTGTCATATTGTGAAATTTTTTTTGTCAAGTTGTGAAAATTTTTTGTCAAGTTGTGAAAATTTTTTGTCAAGTTGTGAAATATTTTTGTCAAGTTGTGATAAATTTTTTGTCAAGTTGTGAAATATTTTTGTCACGTTGTGAAATAGTAAATTTTTGTCAAGTTGTGGAAATTTTTTGTCAAGTTGTGAAAATTTTTTGTCAAATTGTGAAATATTTTTACGTGCTTAAGCATAGTACTTTTGTCATATTGTGAAATTTTTTTGTCGAGTTGTGAAAATTTTTTGTCAAGTTGTGAAATATTTTTTGTCAAGTTGTGTTTTGTCACGTTGTGGAAAGTTTTTGTCAAGTTGTGGAAATTTTTTGTCAAATTGTGAAAATTTTTTGTCAAGTTGTGAAAATTTTTTGTCACATTGTGAAAATTTTTTTGTCAAGTTGTGGAAATTTTTTGTCACGTTGTGAAAATTTTTTTGTCAAGTTGTGAAAATTTTTTGTCAAGTTGTGAAATATTTTTGTCAAGGTGTGAAATATTTTTGTAATGTTGCGAAATATTTTTGTAAAATTTTTATATTTTGCTGAAAGTATGCAGTTTTACGAGTTTTTTTTACCAAAATTATAGAAATCCATCAATAAGACAAAAAAACAGAAAAAAAGATAAAATGTAGACCCTAGGCTGATTGGCGATTTCTGGCGCAGGGCCAAGTTGGTCCAATTGAGACCGCTTTCTAACAGATCTAGAAAGAAATCCGTCGGCGGTCTTCTCCAGCCAGCAGCTGAGGGCTTTTTTCCATCCGATCTAACGCTGGCAGACGCTGTGAATCAAGCGTTCGTCACGAGAGACAAACGCAAACGTCAAGACACAGAATAAAGTAAATAATATAAATTAAGCTTTATTAAAGCTATAAAGGAAACATCTCTATTCCCTCGGCTACTTGAGGCAAATCGTTAGTGCGAGAATTACGAATACATAAATACATAATTATTAAAAAATTAAAAAAGCAAAAATCGAGGCAGTGGTGATGACGGGTAGTAATTGGGGCGTTTTTTGGGGTCTGGCCGGTGAAAACCATTGTAACTAGTGATTTCGGGGCAGTGGAGACAAGTTTAAGAGCAGTGGTCTGGGTGTAAATTGGGCCCGTTGTTGTTGATGATGGAGCATTGCTTGTTGAAAACTGGGTGGAAAATTGGGTAGTCGTGGAACTTTAATCAAAATGTTTATCAATTTTTCTGGCCAGCACCCAAATCATTTTTTCTTACTTTTTTGTATGTCCGGAAAACTTTTTACTTGGCCGCCATCGTCAAACGTGTAGTGTTACTAGGCTGGTAAAAAAAGATGTTCGAGATGAAAGCATGTGATCTGAAGTGTTGCACCGGGGTGGTGGGTGTGTAAACCAGGTTTGTAAAGATATTGTCGATCATCCAAAAACGACAACAATGTACGTATGATGAATAACAAAGCTTTTCCTGAAACGACAGGCCAGAGACAAATCGATTTGGACGAAAAAATTCGTTTTCCTAACGGTTTACTACACCCTACGATATAAATAAATTTATTTACAAGATTCTAATTACACAATCGTATGTTGGAGTAGAATTTTGAATCCTCTCTAAATTCAGCTACGTAGCATTGACGCATTCTTTGACGTTCGTAATCTTATCTCAAGTTTCGAAAATTTTACGCGTTTAAATGAGTTGACTATAACTTTTTCGGAAAAGAGTTTAGATGTTACTTTACGCGTAGGTTAATTTTTTAGAATTCCTTAGCATGTACATAACGCAAAACTTTATTATTAATTTCTCTTCGCGCCAGCTAGGGTTTTAAGATCGATTTAGATTTCAAGATTTTATTTTGCCATATTACATTCGATGTGAATACTAGGGTATTATTGTTGACACGACAAAAATGGCCCTTTGGGCATTTATTAATTGTATCAATCACAATGGTTTGAAATTACGAAACGCAATGGCGTAATTTTCCGAAATAAAACATTGACTAAAAATTTGGGTGTTCTTGCTGTGATTATATGGGTATATACGTCACATACCTATTTAATACGCGTAAAGAGGAAGCGTAGGGGACGCCTTGTCAGTCATTTAGATAACATCATTAAAATGCGATTTTTGTCGCTTTTGTCGATTTTAATTTATTTCAACTTATTTCATGCAATTTATGCGCTTATTGCTCATGCAATATACCTGAAAAATCGCTGTTATGTGAAATTACTCCTGATAGGTATACGTTTGACAACGGCGGCCAAGTAAAAAGTTTTCCGATTCCTAAAAATGTTAAAACACTGCAAAAACGTCGTTTTTAGATGATCAACGATATCTTTACAAACCTGGTTTACACACCCACCACCCCGGTGCTACAGTTCGGATCCCATGCTTTCATCTCGAACATCTTTTTTACCAGCCTAGTAACACTACAATCAACCTGCTGTGGCCTCAACACCGCGATCCCAACAACCTACATACAAAAAAGTAAGAAAAAATGATTCCATGCTTATTGAAAAATTGATAAACATTTTGATTTAAGTTCCACAACTACCCAATTTTCCACCCAGTTTTCAACAAGCAATGCTCCATCATCAACAACAACGGGCCCAATTTACACCCAAACCAGTGCTCAACCTATCTCCACTTCCCCGAAATCACTAGTTACAATGGTTTTCACTGGCCAGACCCCCCAAAAACGCCCCAATTGGACACCCATCATTGCCACTGCCTCGATTTTTGCTTTTTTAATTTTTTAATAATTATGTATTTATGTATTCGTAATTCTCGCACTAACAATTTGCCTCAAGTAGCCGAGGAAATAGAGATGTTTCCTTCATAGCTTTAATAAAGCTTAATTTATATAATTTACTTTATTCTGTGTCTTGACGTTTGCGTTTGATCTCTCGTGACAAACACTTGATTTACAGCGTCTGCCAGCGTTAGATCGGATGGAAAAAAGCCCTCAGCTGCTGGCTGGAGAAGACCGCCGACGGATTTCTTTCTAGATCTGTTAGAAAGCGGTCCCAATGTGGACCAACTTGACCCTGCGCCAGAAATCGCCAATCAGTTTAGGGTCTACGTTTTATCTTTTTTCTGAAAATTTCCACAACTTGACAAAAAATTTCCACAACTTGACAAAAATATTTCACAACTTGACAAAAAATTCACACAACTTGACAAAAAATATTTCACAATTTGACAAAAAATTTTCACAACTTGACAAAAAATTTTCACAATTTGACAAAAAATTTTCACAACTTGACAAAAAATTTTCACAACTTGACAAAAAATTTCCACAACTTGACAAAAAATTTTCACAACTTGGCAAAAAATTTCCACAGCATGACAAAAATATTTCACAACGTGACAAAGATATTTCACAACTTGACAAAAAATTTACACAACTTGACAAAATATTTCACAACTTGACAAAAAATTTTCACAACTTGACAAAAAATTTTAACAACTTGACAAAAAAAATTTCACAATATGACAAAAGTACTATGCTTAAGCACGTAAAAATATTTCACAATTTGACAAAAAATTTTCACAACTTGACAAAAAATGTTCACAACTTGACAAAAAATTTCCACAACTTGACAAAAAATTTTCACAACGTGACAAAAAATTTTCACAACTTGACAAAAAATTTTCACAATTTGACAAAAATATTTTCACAACCTGACAAAAAATTTCCACAACGTGACAAAAATATTTCACAACATGACAAAAATATTTCACAACTTGACAAAAATATTTCACAATGTGACACAAATATTTCACAACATGACAAAAATTTTCCACGACTTTACAAGAAAATATCAATAATTGTTTTTAAACGGCAAAGTTTTCGGTAGTATGCAGGCCCATGCAAATGAGTGGAGACGAGACGAACACCTATGGGAGGGGACCAAAATGGAAAAGTTCCTGGGAAATGATAAAAATTAAAATTTTTTGATGTAATGACTGTCAATTTATGCCTATTTTTGAATCTGAAGGTCGACCCCAGAACCGCCCTGCTTCGCATCTACGGATAAGATGCTCATAAATACTCAAAATCAATTGAAATTACTGCGAATTTTTTCATGTTCAACCTGCAACGATTTGTCATATCGTATTTCTCTTTATCAAACATGCGAATGAGATCACATTTGCAGCATATCCGATGTATTCGCTGATCTATATGGCTGCCTCGTTCATTTTTACTGTAATTTTTAGCAAAATTAGTTGTACATTACTTATTTATTCGTGACTTGTTGTGTACGTGCTTTCTTTGAACAGTAAATAATTAAGTAACAACAAGACATGCACGAGGGGGCATCGCAGCAAGGAAAATTTCTAGATAAAATAGGGCGAAAATCGAAAAAATGCTTGACCATATACATTATTTTTATTCAGGCAAGTAGATCTGGGGGAATGGGGTGACCCCTAAAATTCAGAAAAATCGGACTTTTTAGACGTTATTTTGTGCTATTTTTGGGCATAGTCCTCCCAAATCAGTGCTGGTCCCCCAACGGCTAGCCACGTGCCTGTTTTATGCCATTTATACCATTTTTTAGCAAAACAAATACATCGACACCATCCCTCCCCAGATCGACCATGCAACCTGAGGAACAACACTGCAAGATAGACCATGTTATAACAGACGGCGCGGTTGGAGCTCCCTCCCCTCACACACCCCTCCTTTCCCGTCCTTAATGTTCTATATTCTTTAATGTTGCACCCTCAGCTTACCTCAGGGTGCATATTTTTACGTCATCGCCTATGTTATAACATAGGCTATCCTACAGCATTGCTGTCCAGACTGACAGCCATTACTACTAATGTCTTGCAAAAATCAGGAACCTCAAGGTGGAAGAAATATTGGTTTCCTTTGATATTACAAACCAATATGGATATACGTTTTCGAACTTCTGCCTTCTTTCTGGCTCAACTATATCCAATAAATTTTCTGCAGACAGTGCAAAGTAAATGCTATCTGTATCGGTCTGCATACACTGATAATCTGCCTTATCAAAATATTTCAATAATATTTCATAGAAAAATTCTAACATGCGAATTTTAGCCCAATTATACACTTAAAGGCCAACTACAATGGATAGATCTAAGGTTACCTCTTTCTTACGCATTTGTACTTCATAGCAGTTATTAGTAATGTGTTTTATTTTCTTAATATAAGGACTCAGGCTGCATTCAGCTGCTTTTTCATAGTCAGCATAAAATGCATCTATATGTTGTTCCTTGTTTGTAAGAGTCTTGCCATAACCTGTGTTTCAGAGCAGCTTGAACGTATCAGCAATCATAGCAAGTTCTGGATCTTCATCCCCTTCTTGCCTATGCTTCGTGACTGTATTTCAGAATTTTTCAAATGGTCATGCTCTATCATATTGTATTACCTCGTGTATTTTATCCAATGCAAGGCCCTGATTAATTAAAAATCTGATCATTTCTGTATATAAGATGATACTTTTTCCAAAATAGCTACTTATCAGATTTCGGCAGGGCTTTTTCAGTAAATCCATTTTTTCAGCATACTCTTTCATGAGAGACCCAATGTCTTCCTACTAATTTCAGCATGCTTTATAATTGGTGGAAAGTCAGCATAAAGGTCTTTTAAATGATCAGGAGTTGAAATATCTACTTTGGCAAAGCCAAAGACAGATCCATCAAGAATAGCCTGAATCATCTCCTTAGTGCTGCTAACCCAATTTTTTGAATAAAAATGTCTAACGTTTTGGGTTTTCAGATATTCTGTACCTAGCTCATGCCATTGACACTGCCATATAGTAATGAGATTGTATCCCACTGATTTTATGTAAGCATCCTCCTCCTTAATCCAGTTTTGGGCCTCCTCTGCATCAATGCCTTTGTTGTGGGTGCCTGCTAAGCAATAGTGGCCATGCCAGAAATAGCCATAAAACTCAAAGGCTGTATTTGTTTCAGTACAAAAGCCATCAGCTGGTAAGCATCCAGGGCCCACAAATTTCTCTTTTCCATTCACTAAATGCTGTATTAAATGATTTATCGTTTGACTTTCTTATACCGAAAATTCAATTAATACTGGCTTGGCAGAAGAGATTTTATGAAATTTATCATTTTTCTCAGGAACCCAATGATCAAAATAGCCTACTGGCATGTCCATAGATTGTGCCTAAAATATAGTGCATTAAAATTGAGGCCAATTGTTGCTTTCACTGGTTTGCTGGGATTGTTACGGATATATGTTTTATTTTTCATTGCAAGGTGTTTCATGACCATAGAAAGGCCTATCTCATGCTTGATTTAAGAGTATAGTATACATCTTTAGAGTAGGATGCAAAGAGCGCAAATTGGGTTTCTGGAATACTTTTAAAATGGTAGCGTACTGTGATGTGCGTGAAGTGACATTGCCTCTCTAAAAATATCAATTCTAAATCTCTCCCAGTACAGCTGGGCCATAGTTATACAAGCTTCTGAGAAAGGTACAACATCTCTTAGATTGTAAAATATGAAGTAATCCTTTAAAGTTCTCATATTGTATTGTTTCCAGTAAATTTAAATTGTTTGTAATCTTCCATGCATATGCATTCTTCTTTTAAGGTGCTGTAAAATGCTTCAGGAGGAGGCAATTTGGATTCAGATAACATATGAAAAGAATCTAAATATTAATAAGGGAATTTCGCTTTGACAAGGCTTGCTTTATATGCTTTCATAAATGTATCTAAGCTAAAACCTGGGGCTACATAGGTACTGATGTCTAGAAATTTGAAAAGATGTGTAGATAGGCAGAGTGTTGTGCCATTTCTTAGAACGGCTTTTGGCCATGTATTATTTTGAGCATCCTTACGCACTTGCTGTATGAGTGCTGAGAACAAGTTGCATTAAATTAAATTCAGGTCATACTTGCCTGAGTTAAAGCAAAGGCAAGTTAACTGAGTGCAGTACCTGTGTAATTTATTTCTCAGCAAATTCAAATGATTCAGGAACCCTTTTTCGCGCCTTACATCCCTATCTTCATGTTCCCTAATGTAGGTGATCTGATTTTGAATCTTCTGATTGAGGGCTTCAAAGATGTCTTGAAAGCATGGTAAGAGTTGGGAGCTTTGCGCCTGTTAAATTTTTTGATATGCTGTAGTAACTGTATGATCAGTTGATCAGGATCCTCATTTATGAAACACGTTGGTTCAAATCCTGGCACATTTGTGTTTACTGCACATGATATGGGTTAATGCTGTGTTATATACTGTAGTTTATCTTAGCCTTCAACTTTTTATTAATTAAAATTGCCTCAAAGTCATATACAGCCAGATAAGGACAAAAATGATTTTCTATTGGAATGTCAAGATCAGCCAGTTCTTCAAAAATACTTTTTTTCAGTTGAAATACACCACCTGGAAATTTGTGCTTTGTCTCATCCTGATTACAATGATGTTTAGCATGTTCATTCAAGTATTCAGACTTTTTGAATAATCTACTGCACATGATACACAGGTATCGCATTGCACACTGATCGAGATTTATGATATAGCTATAGTGTGCCTAATTAGAAGCAGTCATTGAAAAATATAAATTTAACAGTTTGTCATATTTCCTAATCACGTTTTCCGACAAACAGCTGTTTGCTTATCAGCATCGATATGAAAACACTGAATATCTACTTCAAAGCATTTTTCTATTTTTCCCAAATCAGTATATGGAACTCCTTCAAAATTTTCAGTGTTTGCTTTAATATTTTTATTTTGACAATATTGTACAAAAAGTCTGTTAACTGCATCCGGTTCAAAATTCCCAAAAAGACATTGTGCTAAGCGACGGAAAAAGCAGAAAATGTCATTAAACTTGTGTCTGCTGCTATCTTGTGTCATGTGCAATGTATGCCTTTGATTTGTTACTTCTATCGGAAGTGAAATATTAGTGCAACCAGCAACAAAATTTTTCGTAGCACTTACAAAAAATTCTACATGTGTTATAGCCTTAAGTCCCCATTTTGTATCTGGGCGGCTGAATTTTTCCTCAATATCGATTTCTTGAAGCTTTTCTGCTAAAATTTTCACATCATAACTGTTTCTGATTAGGACTGGCTTTACAAGAAGGGTAAAATTATTTTGGCATGCATACCAGTAATTGCTCACACCAGTTTTGCGATTTTTCAAAATACAACCTAATGCTGCATCCACGCGGAATGCCTCTTATTCAATATTGAGAATATCACTTAGCATATCTAAGTAATTACCAGTTCCCCAGCAATAATTACAGGCGTGATCTAGCACATCATTTATGCTTTTAGTTGTACATATCAAATTCCAGTACTTCCTGACTTCCTCTCTAATATTATCAGGGTTGTTGGACAAATTTTCAGGAAGAAAACTGTCCTCAGGCATAACTGTAGTCTGAACAGGCTCAACTTTTTCTAATTTGGGTCCTGGATTTGCTTTTACTAGTAAGCAAGCTTTCATTTGAGTGTCTGAGAAAAGATCTGATGAGTTACAATACATGTATTTTTTTCTACGTGCTTAGTCTCAAAATGTGCACAAAGCTTTCTAGGAAGCCTAAAAAGTGATGCACATGAAGGGCAGCAATACCTTGCACCTATGTGCACAGATCCGCATGCTCCTTTAACTTGTTAGATCGTGTGAATGTTTTGTTACATGTTGTGTAAGTGTGCAGCTTACGCTCTGGAAACTGAGATCGGTTTGAGCCGGCCTCAAAAAAAGTTACTGGCATCGGCCGGTGAAGGCTATTTTTTAGCCCTTCTGAGACCAGTAACCCCGAATTCTGACCTTTGTAGTCATAATTTCCAAAATGTTCAAAAACTTATATTTTTGAAATTCGAAAGAATTTTAATATTTATAGACTTTGATTTCTAGTTGGATAACAATTTTTACTCGAGCGCTGGCCCTTGCCAACTGAGTGGTGAAAGGTGACGGAAAATTTTTGTTATTTATAGACTTTGATCTTAGTTGGGATGACAATTTTCAGAAATAATTTTTGATATTTATAGACTTTTTGATATAGTCGGATGCTATGCTTAAAACTAGTCACTTTCAACAGAAACGTGCATTAAATCCGCTTATATGTCCTATTTAAAACATTAAACTAGCGGGTTAAACCGCATATGTGCTGCCATCTTTTTTTGGCACTTTGCCAACAAAATCCGCTTTATAAATCACATTAATTTCTTAGAAACAACTGAAATTGTGCATGTGGTCATGCGTTGGACTGTAGTTTGCTTTGTTTGTGGTTCGATTCCCACTATCCTTCACTTTTTTCTTTTTGCGGGTGTGGCGCCCACAAAAGGCGCATGGAGGGTCTCCTTACTACCACTTGTTACAAATGTTCTCGAGCATGTCAAGAATAATTTCTTCAGATATATTGGCATTAACGAGGTTATTTGTTGGACAAAACATAGGTTTGTTATTCACAACTGTTTTGTCAGAGTTTCCATTACATGTGGGGATGCAACTGTAGTCAATTCGTCATTGGATGGCAGTACGCATGGAGGTATTGGCTGGGGTAGCAAATTGACGTTAGCATTTGATATAGTACTGGTTTACTCATTTTGAGTCTGTCGCGTCAAACGTGGTATCAGCGGATTTATCTTTGTAAGAGGCATGAGTAGTACATGACGACCATCTGGCGATACAACACGGAGATAGGCCACTGTGTAAGCATAGGCAACTATGTCACATCATTGCTTTCCGCCAGTTGACCAAAAATATGATTCATAGGGCTCGCTCGCGTTCTAACGTCATGAAAAAGGCGCTCGCTCACTAACTTCATAAAAAACGTGCTCGCTCGCTTTTAATTAAATCTTAAACATTTCTAGCATAAAACGCACTTCTTCGAAAAATTTATGAACGGCATCTTGGCTTTTAAGACCAACCATTAAAACATCACCGGTGGTAAAAATTAGAGCCGTAGCATGAGGGAAAGTTAATTTGGCGGCCAGAAATAATTCAGGCTCTAAGCGCGCAAACTTTTTATGCATCCGAGCAAAACCAGCAATGTTTATTCGACTGTTTATTCGACCCGTTCCTACTACATTATGTACTTTTAACTGCAAGATTTGTAAGGTGTATAAAAAAGCGCACATTTTTTCATTAGCTAGCTTGTTTTTGTGTATGCTCTTTGTGCCTACACAAACCAATTTTCCAGAGCTAAACAATAAACCAGTACTCTTTGGCTGCGCTATTTTAATAATTAGACCATCAAACTTTCTTGGATCGTATTTGACGCCCTTGCATGTTTTTGCAATTTTATACGAGTCTAAGGCTTTGCAAGAGAGACGACTTGTGGAAACGACATTCACAATTGTAGCCATTTTGAATAAAAATGAATAAAATGTGAATATTTATAGCTTCAGAAAAGCTAAGTCTTGACTTTACGAAAATGTAACTTGATAATCACTTTTCCAGAAATAAACGGAATAAAATCATCTGAATCATCTTTAATGTTAATTTCGATACTCGAAATGTCCTTAACAAGAATAGGGACATAGTGATGGTAGTTGAATGTTTTGTCAATAATGTTGGGATAGGAGCCCTCTACATTTACGATTCTTAACAAGGAGCCGAAATGTCTCCAACAATTTGTGGTTCCAAAATATTTGCATACATGTACAATACTTCAATGCCTCCAACGTACATGTTTGGTTCATTGACGCCCCATCCTGATTTTGTTATTTTGTCATCTTGAAACCCTAAAATTTTGGTTATTTCTGGTGGTAATGTTACTGATTTTACAAATTCACTGTACACTATTGTTTGTACTCGTTTTATCGTACTAAAGTATTTAAAAAATATTCCCTTTCTCACAATTTTGCCCCATTTAGAAGACAGGATTGCATCGTCTCAACAAATTCATGTATTGAGTTGTAACACCCTAGCGGTATTTTAATTACATGATTGTCGTCATCAACGCTGTTATATGAATATCAGTTTTTTCAGTTTTTAGCGTTTCATAATTGTGTGGGTAGATTAGCTGACGTAGACCACATTCCCAATCTCCAGTTAACTTAATTTTCTGTGGTAAATGTACAGTAAATTCACCCAGGGTATTTTGCTTATCATTAGCAGTGTTACTGGGTAAAGTTACATAAAATTGATCCATTGTCGAGCAATTTGATTTACAATAAAATTATCATCTATTGCTACAGTGTGTAACTTAAATAGACCATTTACAAAACCCGTTACAAATTCATCAGCATAGCATTTTTCTAAACTTTGTAAAATTAGTTTCATTGGGACACCCCTATAGTGCCATACTAAAAAATATACGCACAATTGCCCACACGTTGACGTTAGAGGTTTTTGCATGCATTTTTTATTACATTTTAAATTCAGTGCTTATTTCAATACATACTCACGCGTTTTTTGCTAGGCGGCAGTCCATAGCTGTCAAAATGTTCACATTTATCGTGCACATCGAAAAACATGCATACCCAATGGGACCCAGGCAGATTACTAGGGTCCATATTCATAACTAATGCCGCTGGTTTACTAAAAATAACTCGCAGCTTATTGCATGGAAAAACTCCACTCAAAATTTGACCAACCGCTTGGTCGCTTTTTAAAACATTGGTCAACTGAATAGTATTCATTTTCTTATGCTGTATAGTCAAACAATACATTGCGGTGCTTATCTAACATTACTAAATTGTCAAATTAAGCATAAACTATTACTTCTAAGCCAGTATCGGGAATTTTTTCTGCAAAAGAGATTTCAATGCTAGTCGTACCTTCCTTAATTAGATCCCAGTGCGCACCATCATCTTCATCAGGATTGATATCAAATGCAAAAAAGCACTGACTCTCTTTGAACCCGTCTCTCGTTATACCATTGCCTTTGTTGTCTCTAGCAATGTCTAGCGTCTCAAAAAGTTGATCAAATGCTCGCAGAAATTTTCCTTTTTTAAAGTCCAATTTCATAGCATGCAAGGGAAACGCTACTCCGCCACTAATTATCTTAACTTCATTAATACTATAACATTTAAAATTAAAGGGCGATTCGATTCTTTAAGATGACCTCTATACGCATCTGCATCTATGCAACCAAAAATTATACGCCTAGAAAGTTGGCCAGAGAAGAGCGTGTTAAGTGGGGTAGACTGCGATGTGCTAGGTATATGCAAATTCATCATCATTACTCGACGTATAGGATATTTTACGGTATTAGTAGCAAGTACTCTATCAATTGCCAATGTAGTGCTTTCTAAAATTTCTACTTTTGGAACGCAGAATTTCATTTGATGTACACACAAATGGGTGCTTAAAGCATCGGAAGAAACGCGTTGTTTAAAACCACGATCATCTTGAGAATCTTGTTTGTAATCTTGTGTACAATGCAGATTGTAAATGCGAGTTTTTTGCATCCCAATTATGGTTTAGTTCAGTCTCCATGAATACTCTGTAAGCGTATTTATCGCCACTATTGTTAATTAATTCACCATTCAAAAATACTTTAACTTGTCTGAAAAATACTTTACCAATTAAATTTATGGGTGCAACATCAGGTGTGGCAGGAATTTTACCATCGGCACCTGCTGGCATAGCACCAGGCGTTAAAGATAATTGCATGTAAATGTAATTTTTGTTTAGCTGCAAAAAATGAGGATCAGGAGGGATATGAAACTCGTACGGACCTTCATCTGTTACTGGGTTAGTCAAATTGATTTTATCCCAATATCCTCGTTTCACAACAACCTGAGTAGGTGGCACTTGTGAAAAAATCAAGTTCGCTTTTTGTGCTAGTGACTGAAAGTTAATCAATTAAAGACATTACTTTTTTCTACTTAGTTTCTGTTTTTGAGTTGTAAATACATCGTGCTTAGGGTCTTTTATAGACTTTGGACGAACCCCAAGACCACGCCCTTTTTGTAGTGCTTCACCAGCTTGCTTGAATAAATTTGATGCCCCTTCTTTTCCATGTTCTTCTAATGATTGTACATACTAATGATTGTACTATTAGTCGACCATGCATAACGTCAGTTGCAAAATGCGCACCTGATGCTAATGCCTGTTTTCCAATACTAGTCACTGCCGATCGTATTATCGGTACAGCCATGGAAAAAAGTGAACGAAAAAAATTGCCTAACCCTACACCACGTTGATACGAAATGCCTTTGAAACCTGGTATACCATAACCAACCTGGGAAGCTTGGTCGGTATATTAGTCGAGCCAAATATTAAAATTTTCGGGATTAACTTGTTGCCTCATCTTATTTTTTCAGATGATTATTTGTTAGTATGTGTGCTTCTTTTATAACTTCAGTTTCGCCCAGGATTGTAGCAAACTACGCGTTTGAGGTCTTTTTTTAACCAATGGTGGTGTTAGTGATTTGTTATTGTCTATTGGCATAGTTTTTTTTCAGTTGAAGAGGGAGTACACATATTAGGCGATACATACACATCTTTTTCATCTAATAAGCTGAGTCGATTTTTATTTATAATTGTTGATTTTGATATATTCTCATTAATTAATTTTTGTAAAAAATTTTGGCTCCTATTGCCGGCTTATACTTGCCAGTTCGTGAAGAATCGTTAATTAAATCTTCAATATTTGAGCCTACAATTTTATTCCCATAAAGAATCATTTCTCCTTTATCCGACCATTTAATGTGTGAATTTTTTGCTGGCATACTTTAATAACAATAGTGCATTTTTGTGCCATTTATGCGGTACTGTTTCAATGACTGCTTGTTGAAAAGGATCAACTTATACCTTGCTTTCTACTCCAGGGGCTGCTGCTACGTCTTGTATCTCTAATTGATGCGGTTTTTTTACATCTTGCTTCATTATCTGATACCTACATAGTATTTGATTGTACTGTAAAAGTTTGGCATCAATAGGCACTGAATCATCTTGTATTATGCGCAACATTTCTCGATCCAAGTCTGACATAAACTTTGCCGTGTGTTCATTACCTCCTACAACTTCGTGCGGGACAAGAATCATTTTATTAGCGTAAATCATTGTTTATTAATTATTGCATCAACTAACAATTGACCAGCAATTCCTAATATAGGCGCAAGTAAAACTGGCAAAAAAACCACCTTTTGTGTGATTAATTCCTTTTTCTTTTTCAAATTTGCCTCAGGAGCTACAATTCTTCGAAGTTGCGCTTTATACTCGCTCAGTCTTTGAAGCTCACGCGGCTGCAATGGAACATCACCATTCAGTACATTAAGTATGCACGCACATAAACATAAAATTAAATCATCATCAGCTTTTTCTATTATAGCTTGGCATAATTTTGGCTTTGCTTTAGTTAAAACGTCGAGACAAGTGATGTTTTTCTGTAAGCGTTTTGGAGCAACCATGATTTTGTATGAAGAAAATATATTATGCAAGTCTTTTATAATTTCTCAGTATATACTACTGGACTATTTGAAAAAATTTTGGCACGCAACCGAAATTTTTCGGGCGTACTCTGTGTCATATCAACTAAAATAAATGAGAATGGTTTTTCAGTCGCATCATTGTGTGCTTCTAAAAAATATTTGGCATTATGAGGATAGAGTTGCTTAGACAAAGTCTGTACTTGCAATCGATCCGAAGGATTTTTCATTAATACTAAATACTCTGCATTTATTCGACATGTTCTAAGACCTTTGAAAAATAAATTTTGAACAATGTGTACAACAGAAATATTCTAATGATGACAACCACGTGTGAATAATATCTCATTATTCATTTCATGCATCAAGTCATCAATTATTATTAGTTGTGGTTCGGGCGAATTTTGTCTAACTAAATTCAAATCTGGAGGGCCTTTCATAGAAATTACACTTTCTATTTTTTCGTAATCTTCAGCAAAAAACCACCAAATAAATTCAGGAGCTGGAGAAATGAAACTTTGTGCATTTTCAACAAGTTTCTTAACAAAAGTTGTCTTGCCAGCCTTTGTTGGACCAGCAACGATACATGTAAAAGGGTGTTTAAAATGTAAATCCATCTTTTTTAAACTTATTCTCATCTTGCTTTTTCTAATATAAATGAAGTCCTCTCTGTCATCTCGTAAGAGTTGTCCAGCCCGCGGGACGTGGACCCGAGACTTTGGCGCAGGCCATTTGTTTTTTTTGTTTTTTATTTCCAGTAAATACGCAATATGTATGAAGCAAACAAATATGTACACATAGCGCGGTTATAACGATAAATTGTCGACTGATGACCCCAATATGTGGTCAATCTCGTAGTCAAGCGTATTGTCACCAGGAATGAGCCAAATGGTGCAACACTCGGGAAGCATGTTTTGCCATATTTTGTAGTAGAGGGCCGTCTCATAGTTGAGCCACATGTGCTCGAGGGCCAAGACAAATTGCCAGAAGCCTCGAATTTTGCGCTTGCCCGTCAAGCCGTGCTTGAGGCAATAGTCGGCAGCGGCCAGTTTCCATTGCTGCTTGGAATGTTCATTGAGCCGGTTCCAGAAGTATGAGGCAACTCGTGCCATGTGGTGGCAGCAGTACCCATAATAGGTGTACAGTGACGCCATTTGCGTACAAAATAAAACAAAGAGCTCCTCACCATAGACCATGTTTTGGAGAACCGACTAGACTTGCAAGTAAAATGAACAAATGACAAAATTACAAGACTTTTTGGCCTTTTATATTTTTAAAAAGCGGGGGAGTGAGTGAAGTGAAAAAAACGAGGAATTTAATGGAGTAAAAAAGGAGCGGCTTTTTCCGGTTCAGCAGCCATTGATTTCTGTTCCGCAATATGTCTCTGCAAAACAACACATCCTGCCTCCTGCATGGCTCTATTGTATTCTATACATTTCGGACACATTTGTACAGAAATGTACATGCGACCTGAATCTGTGATGAAACAGTCGCATTAAGAGCTATTCTTTTGACGAAAATAGCACAGTTGAATCATTAGAGGATACATAGGCCTAGCTAAATTACGGCTGCACAGCTCAATTGGGGGAACTATAATCCTCCCAAACGGCCGCTTATCTTCAACAACAGGTTTATTTCAGCTTTTGCTTCCTTTTTGAATTAACATTTTACAATGACAGAGTTCTTATTTAACTTTAATAATATGGCCCACCCAGCTATTAAATTCATCGGGGTACCCACGCCATTTCACAAATCACTCAGTCTTGCCCTTAGTTTTACGCGTTTTTAAAACTTTTTCAATCATGTACACATCATCAATTAATTTGACCTTTTGTAGTTCGGGTTCATAAAATACGCCCTCCAGTTTTTCACCCATTTCATCCTTAATTACATAAACTGGTGGATTGCGCTTCAATCGGCTATCAATAACAAACGTTTCTCCACTCCAATTAGGCTCATACCCCTTTCCAAACAGACCCTTAACTTTACTTATGCGCACTTTATCACCAATGTTAAATTTATAGGATGCAATGTTTTCTTCAATTTTATACGCCTTCTGCAAAACTTCAGCTTCGTTGCTCGCATTAAGTTTAGCAGGCTCCATACCTATTGTTCTATGCTTGCTAGTGTTATAACCCATTACCAAGCCTTGCAACACATCAATGTACCTATAAGTATTATGTTTTGTAAAATAGCGCCACATGTGTCTTTTCAATGTGCGAATAAATCGTTCTACTATGAATGCTTTCAGTTCGCTATTTATCGTAAATAAGTGCACATCTTTTTCTTGTAAAAATTTCTGTAATTCTTTATTTGTAAATTCAGTTCCTGCATCAGTCTGCAGTTTTCCAGGCTTACGACCACTTTCATCTAGAATTGATTGGAAAGCATTCAAAATTGACATTGCGCTTTTGTTTTTCAATGGTATACTCCCACTAAATGAGCAGCCCACTGCTCGTCTATTCTAGAGACCATTACTTTATTGCGTGCATATTTTTTTCTAGCAGGTTTATGCAATGTGTACGTAGGTTGAGTCTCTAGCCATTCAATAATTTGCTTCTTGGGTAATTTTACACGCACACGTAATGTATTGGCCCCTGTATAGCCCATGGTAGGATCGTAGTAAACTTTTTCCATGGTCTAATAGAAATAGAGCGCGTTTCGACCTTGTGCTACAGTGCGAAAAATACTCGAACACTTTTTGCAAAACTTTACTTTAATTTTCAAATTTATGTGATTTCATGCAAGCTTTAGAATGCAGTCTTTGCAATCTAAGGCAAAGCTTATATCCTTTGGCTTAGGACGGGGCCCATCAACATCCTCAGTATAAAAAAAGAGCATGTACTTGTTCTTTTTGACTACATTCACTTCGCCCGAACATTTCATGCATAATGAAAATATAAAACTGAGCGCATTTTTGCCCTTTGCAATCTTTAGTATGCATTCTTTACAACCGGGCTTGAAAAATCGGCACCATCTGCGTAAAAAACAATATTCTTTATGAATAAAGTTGCAAACTTCATGATGATACGCTGATTTTGGTATCTGGGAACAATTGAGACAGGTTAGGAGTTCCATTTCTACTAGATCCCAAGCCACGCAATCCTTTATATAGTTTTTGAGCTGGTTCTCCAAGAGTTTGCATAAAATTAAAATGGTCAAAAGTACAATAACCAGAATACAGGCTAAAATTTCATTATAAATTGGTTTTAAATAGTTTCTATCGATCCAAGTATCATTAGCTAGCATTTTTGTAAGACTATAAAATTAAATACAAAAGTTCTTAAATAAAAATCAACAAACACGAAAAACAATGACAACACAAAAACGCGAGTGCACCTGTTTGCCATAGTACCCAAAAGGAATACCATGTTACTGATGTCAACTACGAGGAAGTCGGTGCACATCCGACAGCACGTACCTAATTATAAAAAACAACAAACAGATAATATCAATTTTTTGGGCTCTGGCTTTCTTTTCAATCTTTTTTTGTGAGCCGCCTCTTTTATTAATTTTGGCCATCTGTTCTGTGCGATTTTTTTTGGGCCGCCTCTTCTTAATAATATCAAATTTTGGCCATCTTTTCTGGGCAATTTTTTCGAGCCGCCTCTTTTTACAAAAATGTACAGTTAATATCCATAAGGAAATGTACAATGATTACGCAATACAACGCATTTATCATATACAATTTCACACTTTTTACAAGATAATTGAGTTACAATATTATGATCAGTTAAACGACGAATTTGAGGAAATGCGACATTAATATCATTGGATGAGTTATGTACAAACGCGAATACAAGTTTCCTGAGCGATTTGAAGTTGATGTGTGAGGTATTTGATGAAGATAGCGTGAATCAACAAACCTTGATAATGTAATAATATCGATCATCGCAAGGGCAATACAACTTGTAGGTGTAGTTCTTTGGGCCACAAATTCCTTAATGTACGCTCCAGGCCCGTAATCCTTGAGTTCATCAGTCATATTGCTGAAGTAGCTGCCGAGTGGGACTTGATATTCCATTTTGCCCACTGTCGATTTACATAACACGCTATCGGTATCAAAGTAAAGCACCCCATCCTGCAATTGTTAGATAAAACTGTACAGACGCAGTCGGGCGTGAGTTGTTGTATAGGCGGCCAACACAGGGTTTGTGTTACCCATAACATCGGCGAAATCGTCCTCTTTGCTATGAGTAACGGCCACCATATTGTCGTTAATAAGCGTCACATTATGAGTAATGATTGCAGGGTCGAAGACCAGCTCAAAGAATTTGACTGGATCAGTAAAAAATGTCACTTTGGCAATGTTGTTCCTCTGGCCAAATTTGCCCCAGAATGAGTTGAGCATAAGCTTGGCCAGTTGTCGACTGGCGGAAAGCTATGATGTGATGTAGTTGCCTATGCTTACACAGTGGCCTATCTCCCTGTTGTAACGCCAGATGGTCGTCATGTACTACTGGCGTGCACAGTGTTTTCTTACCACCTATTTTTAGCAATGTAAACGCAAAATAACATAAAATTCGGTATAAAAAATGCAGCTATCTGTAAATTTCGGAAAAAATTTTTTGAATCTGACCCTATAGGAAAGAGGTTTTACGTTTTTGTGACTAAGCTCACACAAGGCAAGCTGTAACAGATGTGAGGCAAAGAAAAATGAAAAAATCAAGGCGGCAAAAGTCGTTGATGAAAAATGATGAGGATAAGTTGCTGTAGGGTCGATGTGCTATATGGAAAAATATAGGCGTATGTGCCATGATACTGTCAGGGCCAAGCGTCTAAGGATTTTCTACATACTTAAATGAACACGATTTAAGCAGTGATTCTTTAATGTTAATGATTGAAATATAAACTAACTAGACGCACGGGTTCAACTGGCCTAAGCAGGCCAGGCAAGGACGGGTAAAATACTAAAAATAATAAGGGAAACTGACAGCGATCTGATTGATGAAGCTTTCGATGCTAAGACTTGAGCAAAATGAGCCCTTGTTCATACTTAATCTGATTTTTATAGATTTGAGAATACCATTGCTGGCTTGCCTGAGTGAATGATCATTAAATCCAGTTTGGTCCAGTTGGGTTTGGTTTTTTTGAAAGAGAGTTTCATTTGCATTATTTTTAGGGTTTGATATATTTTGCATGCAGCTTTTTGTTCTGAAGTTTTGCCCTGTCAGAACCTCTTTGTTTTAATCGATTCTGTACTTTTATGCATGGCTTTTGTTCCCAGCGCATATATCATTTGCACGGTGCTTCTGTGTGTGCGTGTTAAGGTGGATTAGTATATACCTATGGGCTTGAATTTGCCTATGCTTCATTACACTGGACTACGTTATAAGATGCATAATTTTTATATTTTATTGTGGATTATCCGGAATAACTCCGGATATCTGTCAGATTAAAACTGACTTTTACCATTTTGTTTTACATCATCTAAATACGCATCTCCGATTTGTTCACTTCTCAAATATCTTTCTCACAGTTTTGGTCGCATCTTCCTTATTTCCCAACATAGATTTACATAGGTAGACTCGAATATTACATTACAATAATATTAATTAAGATAAAACACTAATGTAATTATATTTAATACATTGACATGAACTTACTAATTATTTGTGCGCTACACACGTTAAAGGAATTTTCAAAATATATGTGCAAAAATATTACATATTTTAGCAAAATATTACCAGATAATTATGTGTTACGTGACACGTCCCCCATTAGGCTCAAATGTCCGCGTTTGAGGGAAAGTGCGGTTGGGATTGTAAATTATATGTATGAGTTGGTATTGCAATGCGCCATGTACTTCTAATTTAGATTGCTTTAATTAGTTAACAGAAAATAAATATGTCCAACAATCAAAAATACAACGTTAAATCAAAATCAGAGAAATCATTTTAGACGCTCTTTCATGACGCCGTCCAAACCAACACTGTCCTTATTCCTTCTCTACATGCAGGCTGACAACGATGCTGTCACCTACTTTGCATGTTTTTCACCATTAATATTACAGAATTGGCGTCCCTTTTTATTACCACACTAGCGTCTATTAAGATGAATCAAATCAATCGTTAGAAAAGAATTCGAACTGATTTTTGAATAACAATAGTCTAATTTCCGTAATAAATGAGAGACTGTGTGTCAATATGTTTGTAGCATATTGCACTCCTCCCCCTTCACTGGAATACGTATTAATTTATATATAAGTAAATAATACGAAAACAATGAAAATATAATAATGCAATATCGTATCATAAGCGTTTAATGCGCTTTTCAACGTTAATAAATTTTCGTGGCTGCAGTTTAAATCTTTTGCACACGTATTTCGTTGATCCCTGATGACGCTTTAAACATAATGTTTGTCGTGCCGTTTTAAGTTTAGACGTTTCCTCGCCGACTTGGTTGGCTAGGTCTACCCATGGAGAATAGCCAACAAAGTTCTTTAATCGTTTATCAATCAGATTATGCAATAATTCGCTCATCTTTCCCTGCGAATTTTTGAATTTATGCGTATAAAAATTGCTATAATCGTCGTATAAGCCGTTCAATGAATTATTCCACGTTTTGGTCATACAGAATTTATTCGCTGGTAACCATGCTGTCATAATTTTGCGATAATGACCATAAACTAAATTCTTCAGATGGTTAGCTAGCGGTTTTACTGTAATTGACTGAATGATTGGAGTCCGATCAATCGAAACCGTTTTAGTTACGTCGCGCGTTTTATTATGTTCATAATCAATTGCCCAGTCAGCTTGCACGTTTGATACGTTTTTGTTGGAATTTACATTTTCCTCGTTCATTTCCCTCAGCGTAAAACCAATATCTTCTGACGTTATAGTCACTAAAGAAGTATTTAAAAAGTCCGACTGTTCTTCGTCACTTTCAATGACTTCTAATTTCTCGTTGCTTACTGCTTTTTCGCAAATTTCATCATCACTCGAAATTTCCTCTCTGTCTTCGCTGCTTTTGTTAAATTTAATTTTGCCGTCATTGAGTTCAATTAATTTAAAGCCAATACGCGTAATTCGTTCAGCAAATTTGCCGTCTATTAATCCTATCAGAACGAAGTAAATTGCGACGTCAAAATGGACGACTGAATCCCTTAAGGCGTAATTTATTTTACCGTCCGGTAATTTTACAATACTCGGCTCCCAAGATCGGGGGCTTCCCCGGTCTTCTTTTGGTAATTCAATACCAAATGCCTTTCTAGTCATATTGGCTAGACTCGGGGACAAGATATCAAATAATTTCAATTTATCGTCGTTTTCTTTATATTTTCGATCGTAAATTTTCTTCGGGTCGATAACGTCTATTTTACCGAAAATCTTACGCTCGAGTGGGGAATATTCAGCTTTTCCTTTCCTATTGTACTGTTGACTTATACATTCGCCGAAAACGTTATGCACTGCGTTATGATCGTTATTAAAATCGAATCCGACGATGATAGTTTCATCGTCTCTAAGAATGTTCAGAATACGCTGCGGGAAGTGGTCGAATTCGTAAGCGTCGAACAAGAAAGTGGCACCCGAAGCTAAGCAAAATTGGATGAATCGAACGAAGGGCCCTTTAAAATACTGATGAGTCGGCAAACCTTTTTTAAATTCTGATACCGGATTTCTCCAGTATCGAAACTCTGAGGCATCCGACATAAATTCCGTGTCTATAGAGATAACGTTGGGCAAAATAGGATCATTTTTGACCGACCAAATAAATTTATCGATGGATTTTGAATCGTGAATAATTTCGAAGGAAGTAAAAATAGTTGGTTTGCGTTTCAAAATTTTATCGAACGTTTGACGGAGGAGTTTATGCCGTAAATCCATTTTAGGTATAAAATTTCCGTTTTTAATCAATTAATTGTCGAATAGTCAAAAAAAAATTGCAATATTAATGACGTATAAATTTGTTTTCGGCTAAATTTATAGCTTGTGCTAAACCTTTCCTTTTGGATAATTTGAATCTCAGTAAATTGTCAACAAAAGACACAATATTCGAGTCATTTATAAGCGCATATCGACTATTCGTGCTAAAAAACCGTACAGGTACTAAATCCGAATGTTTATTTCTCTGATAATGTCGTTTAAGGTTACGTGGCAGAGAATCGCCACTTATTATTTCGGCCGGCCAAAAAGGTTGATTCGCGTGTTTCGCGAAAACGATAGACTGAGCATGCAAATTTTTCTCCGTATATTCATACCTACCTGATGTTTTTCTTAGTCTGTTAACATGCGTATGCTTCACCTGACCTGTTTCAAGTGATATTATTTCACAGTTAACGCCGTTGTTCGAGTCTGTAGCATCTTGGTAGCGAATTTTGACTATTCGGTATGGCCCATCATACCTAAACGCCAATTTCTTTGTCATCGGGTCTAGTACTTCGTTTTTTAGAAAAACGCATTCTCCTATTTGAAATCGATAGTTTTTTGCGTTTTTGTCATATTGCCGTTTTTGCCTTTCTTGCGCTCTTTTTATGCGCTGATCTACCACAGTTTTTACCTGGGAAAGATTTTTCGTTAATGTTTTCTTGTATACATCTAAGCTTGAAGGTTTTGCAATATCTGCTGTTAATTTTATATCAACTGGCAACATAGGTTCTCGACCGTGTTCTAAATAATAAGGACTTTCTCCCGTTGATGCTTGAGGGCTTGAATTATATGCAAATAATGCTCGACTGATAAATTTATCCCAATTCATTATGTCGTCTGATGCAATAGTGGATAAAATGTCAGCTATTGTTTTATTAAATCTTTCGACAAGACCGTCTGTCTGAGCATGATAAGGGCTTGTGAAAATTTTTTTAATATTTAAAATTTTGCATACGTCGCTAATTAATTTCGATGTGAAGTTCGTTCCATTATCACTTAATAATCTATTTGGCACTCCATGGCGCATTATAACTTTATCGACCAATAAATCACTAATTGTTTGAGCTGTTATATCAGACACCGGAAAAGCTTCAGCCCATTTAGTGTAATAATCCATAAAAACGACTAATTGAGTATTATTTGACCTCGTTACTGGTAGCTTCAAACAATCTACCGCAATCATTTCCCATGGCCCATTCACAGGTATCGGCTGCATTGGGGCTACGGTAGCGGGGTAAGATGCTTTTCTACAGTTACATATATTGCACGATAGACAATGCTTTTCGATATCGTTTGCCATATTTGGCCACCAGTATTTCTTTTGTATTTTTCCCATGGTTTTTGCAACGCCTAGGTGTCCCCCAACTGGATCATCATGATATTGGGTTAAAATAAGTTGCACTAATTTCTTTGGAATAACTGTTTGTAAATAAGCTTTCTTTGAGAATTTCGGGCGATATTTTCGAATCAAAATATTTCGTATTATTTCAAATTCATCTCGGTATTGTTTTCTTGTGGTTAAATCTAACATTTTATTTTTCAGCTCTTTGATATAATCGTCTTCATTTTGTGCATCTTCGATTTTTTCATCTTGCCAATTTATTTTTTCTATATTTTTCGTATGCGTATTTACCATGTGCTTTCTCGATAGCATGTCTGCGGCTTCATTTTTCTTACCTGGGCAGTATTGAATGCTGAAATCGAATTCCAAAAGCTTAAGTGACCATCTTTTTAACTTTCCGCATGTATCTTTCGTATTTGCTAGCCATTGCAATGGCTTATGATCGCATTGCACTATAAAGGGTCGACCTAATAAATAATGCCGAAAGTATTGCAAGGCCCACACAATAGCTAATAATTCTCTCTCTGTTGTTGAATAATTCTGTTCTGATTTTGATAATTGTTTCGAGGCGTAGGCTATAATCCATTGTTCTTTATCATTTTTCTGTGCTAAAATTGCGCCTAACGCTTGACCGCTTGCATCCGTTACTACAATAAATTGGTCATCTTTGTCAAAAGAAGGAAAACGCAATATTGGTGGCGTTGTGAATGCGTTCTTCAATTTTTCGAATGCATTTTGTTCCTTTTCGGTCCAAATAAATTTTTTATCCTTTTTCAAAAGAGAATAAAGTGGAACTGCGATTTTCGCTAAATTTGGTATGAACCTACGAAACCATTGGACTAATCCCAAAAAACGTTGTATTTGTTTCTGGTTTTTCGGTGCTGGATAGCCAGCTAATTCTACTGTCTTTTTGGGATCTGGTTCTATACCGTTTTTTGAGATTAAATGGCCTAGAAATGTAACCTGCTCTTTACAGAATGAGCATTTCGATAATTTTAATTTAAGATTCGCATTTCTAAGCGCCGTAAATACTTGAGTCAAATGCATTTGATGCTGTTCGAATGATTTTGAAAATATGATTATATCATCTATGTAAACAAGAGCTGTTTTCCACTGCAGCCCTGCTAATACTATATCCATAAGCCGTTGAAAATCCGATGGAGCATTTTTGATTCCAAAAGGCATTACATTAAATTCGAAATTTCCATATGGAGAAGAAAATGCTGTTTTTAATTTGGATTTTTCTTCTAAAGGTATTTGCCAGTAACCCGAACGCAAATCCAATGTTGAAAATATTGTAGCTTTATCTAAGCTATCCAAGTATTCATCGATGCGTGGGATGGGGTACACATCCGGCTCCGTTATTGTATTTAGGGCTCTATAATCAACTACTGGTCTAAGTGATCCGTCCTTTTTCTTTATCAGAAAAATTGGACTTGACCACTCTGATGTAGATGGTCGAATTATGCAATCCCCCTTCATTTCTTCTATTGTATTTTTCAATGTATCGCGATATGCATAAGGGGTTCTAAATTTCTTTCCTTTAACCGCTTTGGCGTTTCCAGTGTTAATTTTGTGTTCTATCAATGTCGTTCTTCCTAGGTCTTTGTTACTTTTTGCGAACAGATCTCGATTATTATTTAATACTTGTCTTAATTCGACTTTCTGAGCTTCCGAAATGTCTGCTTGTTCAGCACAAACCGATATATCCTTATCAATGCTGTTTATTTCTGGAAGCTTTTCATTACATACTTCAAAATCTTCGCTAACCGTTCCTACTATCGACCCTGCTTCAATAGCTATTGGCTTTTTCGTCGGATTAAGTATGCGACAAGGTATGACATGTGTCTTGCTTTTAACAAGAGCTGTAGCGACATAAATTTTATTTGCTTCGCAAAAATTTTCATTTGATTCAAAAAGGAGCTCATTCTTTTCGATTTTGGATAGTATTGTACACGGCAGCATGCATTCAGATCGTGCTGGTATTTCGAAATTTTGGCATAAGCATACAAGTACTGGCGACTCATTAAATGTGCTCGTATTCGCCGTACCATAATTAATTGAATTTTTCTGACCATACACTATCGGTATTTCTCCCTGTCCGATTTTTATGCAGTCCTCATTGGGCACAATGCTTGCACCATATTTCTTTATAAAATCATAACCGAGTAATGTAGTATATGGTAAATGATTAACTACACCGGCAGATATAATATATTCAATACCATTAATCTTAAGTGAGAAAGGCAACATAGCAAGTATTTGGAAACGCGTTCCATCGACCGAAATTCCTGAATCTGATGTTTTAGATTTAGGTAGATTGATTTTCAGCGTATTTTCGACAAATGATTTCGTAATTAAAGTTATTTGTGAGCCAGTATCAATTAAGGCTCTCGTTGGAAAATCGTTCACAGATATGTCTATCAGTGGTAACGGAATATACGTGTTTTTGCACGCATTTGTACTTTTAGAATAAGAATATGTCTTCCTATCGCTGCTTGAAGTTTCAAATGATACTCGCGTAGTTTTATTTTCATTATTTACTACTTTCTCCATATTATAATTCCGATATTTCTTTTTATTTCGTGTTAAATTTTCGTACGGTATTCGATGAGAATTTTTATATTTGACTGTTGCTGCAGCCATGCCATAAAATCTTCGCGAGAAGTTATGTACATAATAATAATCGATAACAGTTCTATCCCTATTTTTTAATATACTTTTTAATGCTTCCACCGAATTCGAACTTACAGCTGATGTTTCTGCATCAGCTTCTTCATTTTCGCTGTCGCAATTGTGCCTCTGACTAGAATCCCTTATCGAGGAATGGCTGAACGAAGGTGAATTTGTCCAATATCTTTCATTGGGTTTATATAATACGCGATTTCGATTAAAATGCGGCGAATTAAATTTATTCGGCGAACGATTTCTCGAACCACTTGCTCGATACCAACAATCACGTGCGAGATGTCCCATCTTTCCGCACTCATAGCATTTTCTTTCATTTTTGTAAGTCGAATCGTATCGCGAATTAGAATACTGATTTTTTTGTGTATTAAAATTTCGATTATTGAAACGATTTGGAGGCGCCGCTGGTTTCCTGCGTTCATAATTAGTATAATTACTCAATTTCACTTCATCTTTTTCCCGTCTAAGTGCTTCAATTTCTTTTCGTACTTCTAGCAACGATTTAGATAACTCCGCTACTGATGAGTTAAATGTCGATGTATCCTTATTAATACTGTTTGTTGCAGTACCTTGATCGCTAATTAGCGGATATTCCGCATTTTTCGCAAGCTTCATTGCCTGCTGATATGATTTTGGCGTGCCGAATATCTGTATTTGCGATTTCAATTTTGGTAATAGCCCTTTAATGAAACTAACTTTCAGTTGATCTTCCAGCTGATCAAACGATAAATTAGGAAATGCGCGCTTCGCCAATTTTTGCAAATTATGTACGTAATGATCGACCGATTCATTTTCTTTTTGTCGAATCTCTTGAAAATCTAAAATCGTTTGGTCCTGAAAGCCAGGAGGTAAAAATTTTTCGATTAATGCCTTTTTGATTTCCGAATAACCTATTTCTGCTGCTGAGCCTAAGTCTTTAAATACTGATCTGGGATAAGCGTCAAGGAAAAATGGCAAAATTGACAACTTACTGTCATTTGTTGCTCTAGCAGCTAATGCTAACGAATCGAATTCCTCGAAAAATGCGATTATTTCTTTACCTGCCGTACCACTAAATGGATTTAATCGCCAGCGAGCAAGTTCTAAAAATTTTGAGTGTTGCAAGCACTCCGCTAAATCTGAATTACGTTCGAAGGAGTCAACTTCTCCTTGATTTTCTTGATTTGGATTTGGATTCGGCATTTCGTTTTCTGATTTCTCTACGTTTCCTGCGCTACTTCGCGATCGTGTTATCATCCAATTATTACCGCAAATTGACGAGGTTTATTCTCGTTTTTATCGAATTAATTAACGAGGTTTATTCTCGTTTTTATCGAATTAATTAACGAGGTTTATTCTCGTTTTCATCTCCGTGGGACCTCCATTTGCAATGCGCCGTGTACTTCTAATTTAGATTGCTTTAATTAGTTAACAGAAAATAAATATGTCCAACAATCAAAAATACAACGTTAAATCAAAATCAGAGAAATCATTTTAGACGCTCTTTCATGACGCCGTCCAAACCAACACTGTCCTTATTCCTTCTCTACATGCAGGCTGACAACGATGCTGTCACCTACTTTGCATGTTTTTCACCATTAATATTACAGAATTGGCGTCCCTTTTTATTACCACACTAGCGTCTATTAAGATGAATCAAATCAATCGTTAGAAAAGAATTCGAACTGATTTTTGAATAACAATAGTCTAATTTCCGTAATAAATGAGAGACTGTGTGTCAATATGTTTGTAGCATATTGCAGTATCATATCTATTTTTTCCTCTTCATCACTTGATGATGGGCGATTTTCTTTCTTTCTAGTTTATTTTAATTCCATGGTGTTGGCGGTATGGCACTGTTGATAACGTTTGGTGTGGTTGACATGGATGACTTGGTTTTGGCTATTGCCAGAATCAATGGTTATATTTGGGTATTGAACTTTGACGACTGTGTATGGACATGTGTAAGTCTGGAGAAATTTCTTCGGGGTTCCTCGTTTGATAATTTCGTTTTCCAGAAGTCTTTGGTCTCCAATTTCATATTTTACATCTCTGGCTTTTTCATTCCATACTTTGTGATGGCTTTCTTGCGACAGTTCAATTTGTTTTTGTACTTTTGTGACAGCTTTTGAAAAATGTTTCCTAACTTTTTGTTTGTATGTTTCTGCGTCCATTAGGTAAAATGGGCGATTAAAATTTAAGACTGCATCAATTGGTAGTGTATGATTTCGTTCATATATTAGGAAGAAGAAACAGAATCCAGTGGTTTCATTTTCGTGTTTGTTGGCTGCAAAAGATGCCAGATGTTTGTCCCAGTCTATTTGATTTTTGCCTAGGTTAATTCTTAACTGTGTGATTAGAGTTTGATTGGCTCTCTCTACCTCACCATTGGCCATGGGATGGTAGGCGTTCGTGAAAAGTTGTTGAGTTTTAAAGAGTCATGTGATTTACCCCATTAGCTGTGATATAAAGTCTGAATCATGGTCAGACTGAAGAATTCTGGGTGCTCCGTGTTGGCAGACGATTTGAGTGACAAAAATTTCGGTTATTGTTTGGGCAGTTATGTTGGGTGTTGCAAAGGCTTCAATGTATTTTGTGAAATAGTCAATAAATACTATTATGAATCTGTTTCCGGATTCTGTTAGGTTTAAAGGTCCTACAAAAATCACAGCTAGTCGATCAAATAGTTCTGTGACTGAAATAGGGTATAAGCTTGCGGCTATTTTGGTGCGCCAGGGCTTATTTTGTTGACATGTATCACACGTAGAGCAATATTCTTTTATGTCTTTGTTCATGTGTTTCCAAAATATTTTTTCGCTATTAATTTTGTCGTTATTCGGGTTCTAAAATGTCCACAAAATTGGTCATCATGATGAGCATAAATAATCAATCTTTGTAAGATTTCAGGTATGACAATTTTCTTTGAATCATCTTTCTTAATATAAAGAGTGCCGTGCTCTATTATTAATCCTTGAACAGGTGAATCCGAAGAAAAATAGATTTTGCAATCTGAATCCTTTTCTTGGAGGGACCCAATATCTGACAAAAAATCAGGACATTTTATTGGCGTTTCCATTTGAATGGTGTTAATCGCAAATCATATAGTACAATTGTCGCTTTCTATTTCTTTATCAAGTTTGTTTTTGTCATTCTCCTGCTTAAGTTCATTTTTGTCAATATTAAAATAGTTTGATTCTAAAGGATTTGGAAGTCGCAACAGAGTATCAGCATTTTGATTTTTCACTCCTTTTTGCGGTATGACAAAAATTTTTGTGCCGGCTAAAGCTAAACCCCAGCGGGCAATTCTGGAGGAAGGGTTAGGTTTTCCTAAAATTTATTTTACAGCTGTTTGTCTTATCGTAACCTCTTGCTGATATAAATACGGGCGGAAATAGTTAAGAAACTCTAGGACTGACAAGGTTTCTAATTCTGTCACAGAGTAATTTCTTTCAGTGTTTTTGGGGCTGTGTCTTGCAAATGCTATAGGATGTTCAAGTTTATTGTCTTGAATTTGGGAGAGAACAACTCCTATCCCGGTAGCGTATTTCAAAAAGCCACTGAGGATTTGCTGTGGCTATTGTTAAAGATATGTATGTAGGCGGGCCTAGCATTCACCTAATTACATAACCATTACATGCGTTCAAACGTAGGCATTCCGCCTATATGCCCATAAAATGCGTGAGACTCGCTCGCCCAGGTGAATAAAAAATAGCATAGTACACTGTTTCATTGTTATTTACGCCAAGTGCCTTAATTTCTACATCAACTTTTTATTGCGTAATTTTACCGCAAACTCGTGATTCATGGGGAGAAAGAAAAGGTTAGCAAAAGATAATCGAATGAAAGCAAAGATATGAAATAATCTATTTGGTGTTTTAATTAAATTTCTCAAAGTTAGTATGTGAAGAAGCTTTAAATTTGGGGACCCATATTATATTCATAGATGATAAAATGAGACCCCAGAGTAGACACGCTTTAATACAATTTTAAAAAGAAACGGAAATCAAAAACTGGGCAATTCACAAGGAAACAGCGATATTAATGACCTAGGCCATGAGACATAACATTTGGTTGGCTGGAATGAATGTTTTTCAGCAAATTTCTAGCGCATTTCAAAATTTTTGGCGCTCAAACTCATCTTCATTTTGCAACCAGTATTCTTGTTTCTACTTGAGCCATCACCTATCTTTTTTTACTCCTTTTATATTTTGAACTATTGTGACAAACAAAATCCGTGATATACAAAAATCGTGTGCAATTTGGTTATGTATTCGCCACATTCCGATTGATACTATTTGATCATTTGATTTCCAATTTCCAAGCTTTAATCTCGTCGATCGTGTTCAATTTTAGTCGTACAACGACTTTAATGCCTTCGCCTCCCCCGCAAATACTCTGTATTTCAAAATTTGTGCAACTTGGCAAAGATGATTCGAAGTAAAGATAATTATCATCTATTCTGAAAAACTTTAAAGCATTTTAAGATTTAGTGGATGGTATAACACTTTGCCAAATGTTCGAATCAAAAATCTAAGAAGTCCTTTTGCTTTGTCTAACTTTTTCTTTTTATCAGGCTCTAAGACTCATGAGTTTGCAATAAGATTATGCAAGGAAAAGTTGGCGTAGAAATTAAGGTACTTAGGGTAAATAACAATAAAACAGTGCGCTGTTATTCATTATTCACTTTGGCGAGCGAGTCTCATTTTGCCTGCGTTTGGATGGTATATGTATGTAACTACGCATTTTATGGGCATATAGGCGGAATGCCTACGTTCGAATGCATTTAATGGTTATGTAATTAGATGAACGCTAGGCCCGCCTATCTTTAACAATAGCCACAGCGAATCCTTCATGGCTCTTCGAAATATGCATCCCCCTATAAGACGCATCAGTTTGTAAAATAAAAGGTCGTGTAGAATCAGAGTGGCTAAGAATAGGAGTCTGAATTAATTTTTCCTTTAAATTCTGAAAGGAAAATTCCTGGCCTTCTTTCCAAAAGAAAGAACTTCCTTTTTTTAATAATCGGTTCAGAGGTTCTGCGACTATAGAGCAATTAGGTATAAATTTTCGATAATAAGAAATTATTCCCAGAAATGATTTAACTTCTTTAAAGTTAGCAGGCTGTGGGCATTGGATTGGTCTAATGAAGTAAAATATTTCGTACCATTTAAGGTGTCAAGAATGTCGTCTATTCTCGGTAAAGGATATACATTCTTTTTTGTAATATCGTTTATCCCCCGAAAATCTATGCACATCCTATGTTTTCCATCTTTTTTTCGTACTAAGACAACATTAGTGGACCATGGGGATGTGCTGGGACGCACAATTCCTTTATTTTCGAGTGTTTTTATCTCATCTATTATAATCTGTTTTTCGCTGGGAGAAGTTCGGAATGGATGTTTTCTTATTGGCATACTATCTCCTGTAATTATTTCGTGCTCAATAAGATCGGTCCGGCCAGAGTCTAAATCTTCTATAGCATATAAATTCGGAAATTTGACGAGTAATTTTATGATTTCCTCTCGTTGATTTAGAGTCAAATCTTCAGAAATATCGGCATTGTTTTTGATCCATTCTTCTGTGATGTGTTTATCTTCAAATAATTTCTCTGTAGTTTGCTCTTTGCCATTTTTAGCCGAATGTAGATTAACGACACCTATTTTTGTGTGGGGATATAGATGTACTTTGTAAGGATTAGGATTCAGTATTTGCACAGGAATTGTGTTATCTTCTCGCACAGAGCATAATGAATACGCTAGATGAACAATCTCGTCGCTATTTATTATGTTAGGCGAAAATATGACTTCGTCATTAGGGCGATAGTTGTGTGAGATTTTTCCCGACGTTAATTGTATAGATCGGGGGCCTAAAAGTAGATCGTTCTCTAATATTATTGTACTTCGTGTCTCGGGTGGATTGTAGGTTAGTCCGTCGTATGGAATAGGAATCTCCCGAAATTTTATCGTAGATTTTTCCAAATTTATGTTAATATTTTTAAATCTTGCGAGAAAGTTGAAGCCCAAAAGCAGTGGAGCTGCACAGTCTTTTTGCACATGAACCAAGATTGTTTCATGTACGTCGTATGCTCTTATGTCAATGAAAATCGATCCTAAAATTTTTATTTCAGTCCCATTAGCAGCAATTGGCTTTATTGAGGTGTTGTACACTCTGAGATTCGGAAGTTGTTTTGCTATTTCCAGATCTATGAGTGAATAGACAGCGCCTGTATCCACTAAAGCGGATGCTGTAATGCTATTATTAATTAATACTTCAATGTGTACAGTTCGTTTAGCGTCCTCGCCCAAAATAGCTATGCTAACGCGAGATTCTTCCTGTTTCTCTCGGTTTTTTGTCCATTTTATTCTAGGAATTTTACGTTTCTGAGATTTAGTTTTTGATTCGGATTTTAGAATTTTCGAAAATACTTCACTTAAGCTCATATTAGGCTTGGCTTCAGACGTGGTCGGTAGAGCAGGTACAACAATTGCGGAGGAACGTTGTTTACTTATATACAAAAAGAGAAAATAGATAACATTCGCGAAGACTAAAATCATTAACAATAAGTTAACAAGCAATTGGACAGGTCCCTTTAAAAGAGCGCTAAAATTTGTAGAGAAATTTTGTTGCGCTTTATTTACTGTCTTTTCCAATGCATTTTCGGCCCCTGAGAGTGCTTTTTTAATCCCATTCTCGGTTCCTGTGAGCGCATTGTGTAAAATATTAGGTTGAATTGACATTTGCACCGTATAATCCAAAAGTCGATTTAAGATTCTTTCCAGATTTTCGGTTTTGTAAAGGTAGTTCCGGAATAATCCAAAAGTTGGTTCTCCAGTAGCTAAACGGTCATGAAAAACTGCTGGGGTATTAAATTGAAAGAACGTTTCATTTTTTCCCATTTTAGCTCTATTGGGATATCGCTAACGTGGATTATTCCCATATCTGTTACCCATTTATTTCCGTGGCGAAAAATACCGATCTTTTTGTGTAAGCAATTCACTGTTTCGGAAAAATGGACTAAATCTTCCCCTCCGGGTAATACGAACCAAATTTCTCCCTTATATTCTACCGGTAGGTACTTATAGCATGTATCGTTGACTCTATATTCAGTGTATATTTTGCTTACATTTACCTTTTTACAACCCCATAAGGTTAAAGCATCCCCCGTAAAGTCCGCAATCAAATCTGTTCGTTGAAAAAATGCTCGTGCTCCCATTGTGGGGTCCAAGTATAAAAGTTGCCAAATGATGTCTATGTTTCTTTGAAATTGACGACAGAGTTCTAGCCAAATTCTTCGAAAATTAGCGATTTCTTCTTGAAGTAATCGAATTTCGAGATAATTTAGCTTAAGGTTTATGGGATCTAATTTTTTTCTGATTATTTTTGGCGAGGTTGGCATTCTCAATTTTTCGTGGTCCTGGAAAATTTCGAAATCAGTTATTCCCATCAAAACTCCTTGCTCTGTGCTGTATGCGTTCCTAATTTCGTAACACTTGTTGTATTTTTGTTTTATTACGAACGCCGCTTGAATCTCATCTATTACTACGTGCACTTTACTAATTAACGCAGAATATGCCCCGCGAAGTACATACGAACATACCTCTTGAAAAAAATTTGCCTTCCAGAGAAAAGTATTTTCCGAGTTTTTACATTTACCGAAATTTGGTTGGCAAGAGCTTAAATCTCCTAGGTCAGATATAAGATTTCTTCCATCCCAACTAGCTACCTCACCTTCTTCTATCATAAAGTTAGTTACTGATGCGCAATTATCTTTGCAGCACCACAAAAAATAAATTTCTAGCGAAAGATTGGTAGATAAAAAGCCATGGGAGTTTTTTTGTTAATTTTAAACCTTCAAATTTCTTCTTTTCGTAAGATTCAGAGCAAATATCGTATGATACGGATTCGGTTTCAGTTTTATCCGAAACTATTCCCCGTGACCCGAAAAAACCTACATTGGTACAGACGGTTCTGGTTATTTTCATACATTTTATAGCAGAGGTACTTTTTGGTTTCAAACGGGGAACATAAATAGTAACGTTTCGTTTCAATGGTTTGGATAAACCTTCTCCAGGGAGGGTGCAATGAACTGATCGGGGTAAGTTTACAGGGTGACCACTGAGACTCGTTCCACAAATCTGAAAAGTTTGGGGGCTCGCAAGGCACTTCACATGAATAAACGCAAATACTAACGATATATATATTATATCGAACGTGCTTTTAGCGGCGAGGTGCAGGTGCCTTTTTCTTAACCATGGTGGCGAACAGCGACGATCATTCGTCGTTGTCCTTTCCTCCTTTCTCTGCCTGCGCTTCTGTTGCCTCGTCGTCTTCGCTTCCGAAGATATCGGAGATATCGATCTCGCCTTCGATTTCGGCGACGTCAGAGACGTCTGAGATGCGAAATGCGAACTGTAACCTTCTTTTAGATGCAAATCTGTGGTAGTGGGGCATTTAGGAATTAATATTTCTCTTTTGCCATGGTTTTTGCTTTTTCTCTCGACTTTATACAGACTAACTTGATTTTTGGTGTTTTTACTTATTTTATGAGTGCATTTAGCCCTTACAACATAAATTCCCAAATAAATATCTGTTTTGCAACGATTTAAACTGTGAACTCTCAAAAACATGTGTTGTCGACTTTTATCATTGTTCTTAGTTTGCAAAATATCGACAATGGAGAAAATATTGATTTTGCAATGATTTACAGCATAGTTTCTCACAAAATTTTTGATTTTTCGCCGATAAATCGTAGTAAAATAGAACGAATTTTGCAGTAGATATACACATTTATAAACAAAATAGTGAGGGAAAGACACATAATGTATAAACCAGAAAATGTTTGACCAAACGATGAAATTTGGATTAGTAAAAATGGCCAAAAAGATAGTTTTAGGGTTAGAAACCATAAAATGATCTTTCCTTGTTTGTATTTGAGGGCTTTTGTTGGTCTCGATCTTTCTATTTTCGGGACACGAAAAGGTAAAATATGCACGATAATATTCGGATAAATGAAACATGCACAAAGTCGCAGTGACTAGCATGCACACTAAATATTGATTCATACAAAAATAAGTGAACACAGTTATGACAGTTAGAAACGGAATAATCGACCAAAGGTTATTAAGTTTTCTTAAAGAAAGTGTAAAATTGATATTTAGAATTTTTGGAAAAGGATTTTGCATAAATAATTTGAAAAATTCTTACCCGAAAACAACTCCCAACGCGGGTAAGTAGTAGACGATTTCGGTTGGTCCTTCAACGGGGGCGACGAAGGTGAACTTTTCGGCTCACTTGAGGGAGACACGGCGACTTTTCCGCAAAAATCGTGAACGGCGCAAGTGCCGCAGGTACACTTCTTTTCGCGACGATTGTCGGCGATCTTGCTGCTTGGAATGCGGCGATTTGCGCGACGATTGTGGCTACGACGTGCACGATGATTCTGACGATGGTTTGGGCGACGGTAGGCTAAAACAAAGCCATCGTCAAAACTATGGTCAGGAAAATAATTGCCGGGATAGCCCGCAGGTTCGTTGATTTCAGGACTATCTTTATCATCTCCTGGCCACGGGAAAGGTGACATTTGTGGCACTATGCCGCGACGACGCTGCCGCTCGAGTACAGCATCGACGTACTCATTCAGAGCGTCGTCTCCCTCAATGAAATGCTCGTGGTCATCAGGCTCGGCGGTTCCAAAAAGATAACGGATGTAATATAATGCGCTGTCGTCAATAAATCCGGGACCCGCAAATATTTGGTCGCCTGTGGAAGCAGCAGAGCTTATTGTATTTACCCTAGCATTTCCTCTCATTCTGGGCAGGAGTTCCTCATCCTCAACGTCAAAAAGACATAAATTCTGTGAGTTTTCGACTGTTTCACTTTCAGGCAAAATAATACCATTTGTTTCAGGTAAAATAGCATTATTTGTAGATCTTCCAGAATTTTGAGAGAAATGAACGTTTCTCCTTTCATTTTGAGGGTTTCTAGTGGTGGAAAAATTATTTTGGGAGCCCAAATTTCCGTTCCCACCTCGTTGATTCATAAACATATTAGAACTTATATCTCGCTGATTAATTCTATCATTTTGAGGCACATTGCGTCTATAATTATTCATATTTCGAAAATTATTCGAATTATAATTTTGATTCTCTCCCCACGAATTATTACGATTATTATTGAAATTATTATTATTAACTTGACGATTAATGTTAGACGGATAGTTAAAATTATTACCCAAACGATGCAACGGGCAGTTGCGTGAGTAGTGGCGCCCAACGGCGTCGCAATGGTTGCAACGAACGTTATCGCCGACGGGGCGAAAATAGCAACTTTCGGTCGGGTGGTTGACTCGGCCGCAGATATTACATCCGTTTTCGGATTCGCGCCAAGTGCGCAATATTTCTTCGACTTTCCGCTTGAACTGATCTTGGTCCATTTTATCTGTTGGTAAAATCGATAAATTATATGATGTTGGTTCAGACTGATGAGGGTAGTCCTGGACTCCTTCACGAAAAACTTGCTGTTCAGTGTAAACTGCTCTTTTTACTGCATCTCTTAATGTTTCAGTTTCTTGGTATTTTAACCCCTCATAAATTTTAGGCAATAAACCACGAATGAAAATTGGTTTTATGATGGATTCCTGATTTTTGTCAGAAAGTTGGGGATAGGCTAATTTAGCTAGCCTTTTTAATCTTTCCGCAAATTCCAGGACGGCTTCATTTTTCTTTTGTCTTGCGTCATAAATTAGTCCCTGGTAGATGTCAGAGTCCCGCCCCTCTGGGAACGCCTGCTTCAATTCTTCTATGACATCATCAAAAACTGGTTCTTGAACATTTTTTAAAATATTAATAAGCGTAGGTAGAGCAGTTCCGGTAACATTTGATTCCAAAAAGGCTATTTTATACTCATTGGCAGCATTCGAAACTCCTTGTAAAAGCATATATTTTTGGAATTTTTCGTACCATTCCGAAAAAGATTCTCCAAAAGCTCCAGAAAAGGATTTTGGGGGTCTCGTACTCATTAATGTGCCTAAACGAAGAAGAGGGTCTGTTGCAGGTTCAGGGGCACGAAAACTTCCTTGCTGAATAAATTCCCTGAGATCTTGCATCCCTCGGGTTACCCGACCTCCATAATCATCGAAAGCTCTCCTAAAAGCGGCTTCTAACTGCTGCGGGTCATTCGCCATTTTTCTAGTAATAGGTCTTTCCGATCTTTGAATCAAAAATTCTCTTACTAAAGAATCGTCAGTTTTTGAAAACGCTGGCTCTTTTTCTCGCACCACTTTCGAAATGTCAGATGACGAACTTGATTTTCGAAGCTTTGTTTGATTAAACTTAGGGGTACTATAGCTCCTTGGGGGTTCTAAAGTACTCTCAAAAAGCGAATCGAGAAAAGTGTGATGGGCTTCAAGAATTTCTTCTGAAGTCCCGCGTTGAATTGTGTTCAAAAGACTTTGATGCACCTGAAGAGTATCTTGAAAATTTAGATTAAAAATTTCAGAGCTTTCACTCACTTCTTGCTTATTAATCGACTCTTCAGAACTTTCAGAACTTAAATCCGTGTTTTTTTTATTTCAGGTATTTTCACTAGGCTTGATTTATTCGCACGGTTCTGCAATGAAGTATAATTTTAAGTGATAGAATGTAGGTTATCCGATTTTATCCTGAACTTTTTTTAAAACAAATTAAAAAAAGTCCGCTAAAGACGCTGGCCAGTCGACTGAAGCACGGAAAA
>JAVLUZ010000141.1:6087632-6164411 GCA_036768485.1 Mermis nigrescens
CGAAAATACTTTAAGCTATATTAGGCTTTGCTTCAGATGTAGTCGGTAGAGCAGGTACAATGATTGCGGAGGAACGTTGTTTAGTTATATACAAAAAGAGAAAATTGATAAGAACGTAATGACTAAAATTATTAACAATAAGTTAACAAGCAATTGGACAGGTCCCTTCAAAAGAGCGCTAAAATTTGTAGAGAAATTTTGTTGCGCTTTATTTACTGTCTTTTCCAATGCATTTTCGGCCCCTGAGAGTGCTTTTTTAATCCCATTCTCGGTTCCTGTGAGCGCGTTGTATAAAATATTAGATTGAATTGACATTTTCACCGTGTAATCCAAAAGTCGATTTGAGATTCTTTCCAGATTTTCGGTTTTGTAAAAGATGCTCTACAAGCAGCAGAATGGAAAAGACCAGTTGGAGGAGTCAAACCACCCTGAAGAGACAAATCATGAAAGAGGCTGAGGAATTTATTTTGAAACTGTACAATCTTAGGCCCGATTCACCAACGCGAATTAATTTAACGAATTGTGTTCTAATTGAATTACTTAATTTGAATTAAACAAATAATTGAATTAAAAGTTAATTGTGGTCATCATCATTGAATTAAAGGCGAATTAGTTAATTCGAATTGAAGTCCTTTAATCTGAATTATATCTAGGATAGTTTCGATTAAAAGTGTTTTTGCAGGCACTGCTGTGCCTGCACGTCCTGATGTCTGTTTTCTTTTTACATTTTATTGCTTTATTACGCGTTACTTTACAGCAGGTTGCTATATTTCCGGTTTTCGCTTGTATTGGCGACACTTTCGAAAGAATGGAACTTTTCGATGAGTTGCGACAGGGATTCCAATTTTAACACAGAAGAATTGGAATTTTTATTGGAATGTATGTCGCGGAAAGGGTTGAAGTTGTTGAGAATAAGAAGACAGATTCGAAAACTATCTTTGCTAAAAATGCCGCCTGGAAAGAAATCGAGGCGGCGTTTTCGAGAAATCCTGCCGTGTGAAACAACCGATCAAACGAACAACTATTGATTCTAGCTGGAAGAACATGAAACAAGTGAGTTGAACAAACATGCGATTTTTAATTTTTGCAGAGAAAACTACACTTGATGAATGAAAATGCCAGTTTGAGAACACATGAATACATTAAGTAAAATAGTTTTGGATAACAGCAACGCCGCTTTCTTTGGCCGCTTCTTCTGCATTTTCATTTCCAACATTGTTATCATCGCCATCGCTTCACTTTCATCATCCAAAAAGTCCTCTTTCTTATTTATGCCATTTCGCGAACGCGCCAGATTATAAAGAACGGCGCAGGCAACGTATCACCATTGAACTTTTTCAGGCGTAAAATTCTAAGCCTTTTGATAAACAAGGCAGAAAACGTTTCCATATTCCAAAGGTTCTTTCGATTGCCATTCGAGTTGATGAATGGGCGTAGTTGTACCTTTCTTTTTCAGATGGCGTTCTAAGAAACGCGACAGGAGTAAGCAAACAATGCCGCTTCAAGCATAGCCCCTATCTCCCAGTACATGAAAAGCGTGTGGTAGAACTTCAAGACGACCTCGCAGTTGGGATTCGCTTAAAATGCGCGAGATGCGTGCTCGCTACTCTCTTTGGCTTGAAACAATATCGCGTATCAGAAGTTTGTCATCACACAAAACTTGCGTATTGAAAAAATCCTTTTCTATTTCGATAAAGTTCTGCATCAGGTTCCTGGGGTTCATGATTCTAATATGTGTGCAGTCGATAGCGCCTGGTGTCGCGTCGTTAAGCGGTCCGAGGCGGTGTCCGGCCGGACACTTCACGAGCGCGGCAGCGCGTCCGGCGGACACATTACGCATGAGCAGTAAAGTGTCCGGCCTTGCCATAAAGTGTCCGGGTCATGTTGTTCTTATTTTTCGTAACAGTAGCGAAGTTGCATATGCATATAAGTACTTATTCAACAATAAACTGACTATTGTTTACGCCGCACAATGCAACGCTGTAACCTTTGACCGCTTGTTATGATCAAAAATCAGTAGACTTTTTGTTTGCTTCTTCTGATGCATAAATATTCTGGACTTCATTTAAAACATTTGGCCGTTATCGGAAGTGCGTTGCAAATTGGAGGCTCTGATCCTCCAAAGTTTCTGAAAAACATCTTTGAATTTCGGCGGTGAATCGAAAGGTTGGTGAAATATTCCCTGAAAATATGGCCCTGTGTCTATATATCAGCATTTTTAGGTGACATCACCAATTCGCTGTAAATAAAAATTTGTCTTGGTACCCAATTTTGCATCATTCCAAAAATCATGCGGTGCAGCAATCGTCTGTGCTTAATTGTTTCATTATCTTAAGCAGCAAGAGCATTCCTAAACAAGATTACGCTACACAAACATAGGCCGGACACTTTAAGACGGACCCGGACACTTTACGGGTATCTTAAAGTGTCCGGCTCGGACACTTTACGATGCTGGACACTTTACCGCGTGACACCGGCAAACACCAGGAAAGCCTCTTTTTCTCGTAAAATCCTTGGCTGATACGTTGTAATTCCTCATTTTGTGGGAACCTTTTCATTGTCGGTCCTAATTCTGCTATAAAACGTAGTACGAGGGAAATACATCGCGAAACCGTGGGCTGACTGATGTTATGTATATCCGCCACCTCTCGTTGAAAGCAACCGGCACCCACGTATCGCAACGCAATCAGCACCTTAAAAATCACCAAATAATTATTTTGAATACATATCACCGATTCAGGGCCGTGCTTAAGGGGGGCGAACTGGGCGGCCGTCCAGGGCCGCTAATATGAAATTTGGTACAAAAAGAAAATTTGTTTAGTAGCCCTTATTGACAATGTAACTGTGTACGATAAATAAATAACATTATCCAATCAATATTTTACTAATTCTTTCCTAGTTTGGAAGCCTATAACAATAACAATTGAGGGCCCTTACATCCGTTAACATTGGTACAAGCTTGTTGTAGTGGCTAAGCAAGCAACTTCTGTAATCGCCTTACGAATTTTCCATGTAATACTGACTGAGTGAGGCCTAACGTGAAAGAAATGAGCTTTGTTTTCCTGCTGTTTCATCACTTCGTCGAATAAAAGTTAAAAAACACCTCATACGAATCGAATGATGAGATCAATTATTATGTTGTTCTTTTTTGTTCTTGATCAAAATATGCAATTCTGACAGTTTTTATTTATGTTCAATCACTTCTACCGCTGATAAATGTTGTTTTTCTCCAAACTAATACAGTACAAATATATTAATTAGTTTAAAAAATTTTAGGGCCGCTAAAAGTCCTCTTGCCCGGGGCCTACAACCCCCTAAGCACGGCCCTGCACCGATTAACATGAATACAATTTATTTTCAGCTAGCCAAAAAGTGCTCGGCGAATACAAGCGCAGCCAAAACAGTACGGGTGGTGGACCAGAACCAAAACCGCCAGCCGATATTTATATTCGAATTTCTGAGCTGATTCCTTCTCAATTCTCACGAATTTCGTGCCCCTATGACAGCGATGCTGTGGCCGCCAATGAGACCCTAATGGAGGATTCAGAAGATAGGTGTCATGATTCGGCTAATTCGTGTAAATTTGCATGATAATTAAGCTTTATGCAACTAAAAGCATTTATTTAAAGAAAAGTTTCATTCAGGTTGTTACATGAAAAAAGGTCGTTTGTGATTATCCCTGAAAGCGATCACGTATGAGCCGTCAACTAAAACTACATCTTCAAAGAGGAGCAACGACGAGCAATCTGCTCGATTAAACCTAATCGAATATCAGAAAGTTCTACTCGAAAAAGAGCACAAAAGCCCGCTTGGAGCTAATAGAGATGCAAAAGACTGCCGCCGATAATGAAAGAATTGCGAGCGTAGCAAAAATGAATTACTACAATATGAAGATGATGAAATTACAAAATGTTTATCAAAATGTTCCGTTACAAATTTTATATCCTACTTCGCAATCTGTGCCACCTGATGCATCGTTTTTGAACTTGTGAACATGTGTTAAAGGAAATTAATATGATTATTGAAATATGTATTTACTCACCTGTAAGTGTGGTGCAAGCTGAGTTGTTCCGGTGACTGGCTGCATATAACCGATCTTGAGGCAGTTCTATCAATTCTCTCACAACTTCTTTTTGCAAATTGTATCGAATGCAAAAACTTTCATTATCGTAAGCATTAAACGGATTGCTCCGGTCCAAAATTTGTCGTCGTAAACCAGCGTTTTCCTCATATTCATCAATAATATCCAGCAAATTGAGAACTTCTATCACAAATCACAACACAGTTTCTCACTTACAATAGCTAATTCGTCCTTCTAATTCTACTCAGAGCAGAATTAAAACGCCGAATTAAATGTTATCGTAACTCCACCTACTTAATTCTAATTCGCCTTGGTGAATACGGATTAACCTTAATTCGAATTAAAGACCCCATATTTAATTCGAATTAAGCTTAATTCACGTTGGTGAATACCGGCCTTAGCCGTAAACGATATTCATCAACATGGATCACACACCTCCAAAATTTAGCAGCACATTGACAACAATTTCGCCAGATATCATTGGTTGCGTCCGATGTTCACACTGGGGCCAATTCATTTCTACTTGGAATTCCAAGTCCCAAGTTCCAAGTCTTGGGAAAACGTGAAATTTTCAAGTCCTTGTTTATTTGCTCCGTCATTTTCCAAGTCCTTGAAATTCCAAGTTCCAAGTTCCTAGTCTTGGAAAACCGGCTTTTTTCCAAGTTGTGATTATTTGCAGCTCGGTTTTCCAAGTTCCAAGACTTGGAATTTCCAAGTGTTTTTCCCAAGTAAAAGTGCATTTTTCCAAGTGTCGGTTCATTTGCTTCTGAATTTCTTGACTTGGATTCCATGGCTTGGAAAATTTACTTGGAAAATAGCATTATTTTTCCCCAGTCGATTTTCAGTTGGAAAAATTTTCCAAGCGCGTTAAGTCGATCTTTTACATATTATTTGGCGTTAGTGAATAATCAAAAATCAATAATAATAATAATAATAATAATAATAATAATAATAATAATAATAATAATAATAATAATAATAATAATAATAATAACAAAAATAAATAATAATAAAATTAATAATAATAATTATTATAATATATTTATAAATAAATCATTATGCGAGTGTAATTATTTTCTCAATAAGCAAAAAGGATAAATTTGAGAAATTATGATCACTAACGGCCAAAAATCATCGAAAATTACATAAACAGCCAAACATTTTTGTCCCCCCCTTAAATCCGCCCCTGATTTAAATATACGTACAAAAAACCTTATAAAACAGAATAAACATTTTGAATTATTTTATTTCCGATTTAACTGAATAGCTTTTCACATCTCAGGATCGTGTTAGATGCCGCTTGCAAAGCAAATTCGTCCTCTCTTGCATGTTACAGAAAATTGACTAGATCAGCATAAGTTTCTCTTTAAAAAGTTTATAAGCAATTTCTAAATAAGGCTAATTTTCTAAAAATCTATATTACAAATATTGCAAAGTAGAGAAATTTAAATTCTTTTGAATAGCATTATTTAGATTTCATAATATCAATATTATTAATGATAAAAAATAATAATAATAATCAGGACAATAATAATTACGACAATCATAATGAAAAAATTGTTCTACGAGTCAAGCAAGACTGTTCCGTTATTTTAAAGAATGCTACTCAAAATAAGTAAAAAATATACGATTCTGTCAAATATGCAGCCTTATAATGCTAAGTTGCAGTACATACGCGCAATACATTGGATAATTGCGCATAAATAGGCATACAACAATGACTTGCAGGCGTCGCGCAAGATATAATGTAGGTACATAAATGTACATGTTTCTACTACATAGTAAGAATTGGATGGAGTTCTCCTTTGTTCTCATTTATTGTGATGAATATCTGAAAATAACTTTTTTAAATCCAACAATCATGCAATTTCCAACAAATCAAGGAGGCTAAATAGTAGAGTATTTTGTGTTTTCAGCTTATTTCTACATACTTCTGAGTACGACTCTACACCGGATCCACTTTGATGATTCTTGTCGAACTTCCGTAATGTAGCTTTCCGCAGATCTTGCCAGCATTCATCACGAAGTTTACTCCACGTTTTCTCTGAAATTTTCGTTAATCCTCGCGATAGCGTTTCTCTTCGCACTTCTTTGCACGCCGCTTATTTGTCTTTATTCGTTAATTTTACAGAAAATGCCCAGAAATTACGTCTCTTCTTTCCTCAATTGCCTTAAACGCTACTTTTTTCGCGCGTTTTATCGTTCGGTGGTTTTCAGCACGACATTTTTAGCGCAGTGTTTGGAAACACAATGACATTCCACCAAAAACAGCGTTTTCACGAGAGACGCGCGTGTGCCACTCCTTATTGCTTTTATCGTACCTTAACTCTAACTCACGTGCAGCGCATTGTGAACAGTTTATGTTAATTAGACTTGGAAATTTTTATCCGAGCCCGACTTGGAAATTCCAAGTGCTTGGAAAGAGCAAAAGACAGACACTTGGAAACTTGGAAAATTTACTCGGAGACTTGGAGAAAAAACGACATTTTTCCAAGTTGAAAAATGCTAATGACTTGGGACTTTTATTTGAGCAAATGAACTGACACTTGGAAACTTGGAAATTCCAACTCTTGGAAACTTGGAACTTGGGACTTGGATTTCCAAGTGGAAATGAATTGGCCCCTGGGCGTCAAAGGACATCAGTTCAAGTTCAAGTTCTATATTCAGTGTATATTTTGCTTACATTTGCCCTTTTACAACCCATAAGATTAAAGCATCCCCCGTAAAGTCCGCAATTAAATCTGTTTGTAGAAAAAATGCTCGTGCTCCCATTGTGGGGTCTAAGTATAAAAGTTGCCAAATGATGTCTATGTTTTGAAATTGACGACAGAGTTCTCGCTAAAATTCTTCGAAAATTAGGGATTTCTTCTTGAAGTAATCGAATTTCGAGATAATTTAGTTTAAGGTTTATGGGATTTAATTCTTTTCTGATTATTCTTGGTGAGGTAGGCATTCTAAATTTTTCGTGGTCCTGGAAAATTTTTTGTATCAGTTATTCCCACCAAAATTCCTTTGCTCTGTGCTATATGCGTTCCTAATTTCGTAACACTGGTTGCATTTTTGTTTAATTACGAACGTCGCTAGAATCTCATCTATTACTACGTGCACTTTACTAATTAACTCAGAATAAGCCCCGCGAAGTACATACGAACATAACTCTTGAAAAGAATTTGCCTTCCAGAGAAAAGTATTTTCCGAGTTTTTACATTTACCGGAATTTGGTTGGCAAGAGCTTAAATCTCCCAGGTCAGATATAAGATTTCTTCCATCATTTCTACCTCACCTTCTTATATCATACACTTAGTCACTAATGCACAATTATCTTTGCTGCACCACATAAAATAAGTTTCTAGCGAAAGATTGGTAAATAAAAAGCCCTAGGAGTTTTTTGTTAATTTTAAACCTTCAAATTTCTTCTTTTCGTAAGATTCAGAGGAAATATCGTATGATACGGATTCGGCTTTAGTTTTATCCGAAACTTTTCCTGTGACCCGAAAAAACCTACATTGGTACATACGGTTGTAATTGTTCTTATACATTTTATAGCAGAGGTACTTTTGGTTTCAAACGGGGAACATAAATAGTAACGTTTCGTTTCAATGGTTTGGATGAACCTTCTCCAAAGAGGGTGCAATCAACTGATGGGGCTAAATTTACAGAAGTGACCACTGAGACTCGTCCCACAAATCTGAAAAGTTTGGGGGGCTCGCAAGGCACTTTACATGGATAAACGCAAACACTAACGATATATATATATATATATATATATATATATATATATATATATATATATATATATATATATATATATATATATATATATATATATATATATATATATATATATATATATATATATATATATATATATATATCATAGGTAGCGTGTTAAAGCGTACCTATAATATACTTGGGTACCCCCAACACATGTCCCCCCCTCACAGCTATAACGGCACACATCTGAGAGGTGCGGTTTTTTTTTAAAAGGTAGATAATAAAAAAACTTAGTGCCCCCATTTTTTTCTTGTTTTACACTCAAAAATTCAAATAATTTGCGGAGGGCCAATTTTTTTAAAAATGTTTTCCCTAATTAGTAGGTTACGAATCTGGTCTTAAAATTTCTTTACACTCATTGGTTGTTGCACAGGAGTGTAAACTAGACGGTTTTTTACAGTTTTCGTGTGCAAGAGCATATCTAACTCAGTTTTACATTCTATGCAGTCTGATTGGTTTCAAAAGGTAGACGGTTAAAAAATCTAGGTGAGACTTTTTTTAATTTTTCTTAAAAAGTAAAATTTCCGAATTTAGAGGCGGTTTATTGTAAAGAGGCTGAGACAAAAAATATTTTTCCCTGCCATATTCTCCACTCAGTAGACAGAACGTGGTAAGTACCTTTAAAATGTGCCTCGTCTTAAGCGCTACACGTCAAAATTTATTTTGTTTCTTTACAATCAATATTGCGTTATTAGTGCAAGTGTAAACTTTACACTGAAAATATTTTTTCCGCCCGTAGCGTCGTGGATGATGAATTTTTTTTAAAATGTTTTCCCTAATTAGTAGGTTACGAATCTGGTCGTAAAAGTTCTTTACACTCATTGGTTGTTGCACAGGAGTGTAAACTAGACGGTTTTTTACAGTTTTCGTGTGGCCGTGCATATCTAACTCAGTTTTACATTCTATGCAGTCTGATTGGTTTCAAAAGGTACACGGTTAAAAAATCTAGGGGAAACTTTTTTTATTTTTTCTTAAAAAATAATATTTTCGAATTTAGAGGCGGTTTATTGTAAAGAGTCTAAGACAAAAAATATTTTTTCCCTGCCATATTCTCCACTTAGTAGAAAGAACGTCGTAACTACCTTTCAAATCTGCCTCGTCTTAAGCGCTACAAGTCAAAATTTATTTTGTTTCTTTACAATCAATATTGCGTTATTAGTGCAGGTGTAAACTTTACACTGAAAAAATTTTTTCCACCCAGAGCGTCGCGGATGATGAATTTTTTTAAAAATGTTCTCTGTAAGGTTAGAATAATGAATCTGACCTTCAAACATTTCTACAATCAATACACAGTAGCAGGGGTTTAAACTTTACACTCTAGTGAATGAGTAAAAAAACAGATTCTGTCAAAGATTTCTAAGCCAACTTTTTCGGTTAAGAGTTAAGATAATTTAAATGGACAAAAATAAAGTAACTTTTAAGGGCTACACGTCAAAGCAAACCGCGTTCAAAAACACGTAATATTGAGTTGTTTATGGGGGTGTAAAGTTCGAAATCTGAGGTGTAAAATGGGCGAAAAAAACGGGTTTTTCGTATTTAATTGGTAAATCATATCAAATATTTTGCGGAACATAAGTTTTGCACATACAAACGTACTACAATCAAAGGGCTACAAACTGGCCTAAACCGAATTTATTTACACTCATGGGGCGTTCGGTTCAGATTTTTAAAGTTTACAATGTGGTGGACAGTGAAAAATACGTGTTTGTCCATATTTTTGTTCGCCACCCCTTAAAAAGTACTTCATTTTTATCCTATTCGACCTCTCCCGACTTCTTCACTTCATATTTTTGTTCGCCACCCCTTAGAAAGTACTTTATTTTTACCCTATTCGACCTCTCCCGACTTCTGCACAGAGAAAGTGGCGAACAAAAATATGCACAAACACGTATTTTTCACTGTCCACCACATTGTAAACTTTAAAAATCTGATCCCCATTGAGTGTAAATAAATTCGGTTTGGGCCAGTTTGTAGCCCTTTGATTGTAGCTCGTTTGTATGTGCCATACTTATGTTTGTAAACTTTACACTGAAAAAATTTTTTGGAAAAAAATCAGTTTGGGTTTTTTTTGAAACAGATGAAAAAACCGATTGATTGCCCCAGATGTACATTCTTGTGCTCAATTTCCATACGCACGTACACGACCGTTAAGCGCAACGCTTAAGTGAGTCGCCCGGGACCACCTTCCCTAAAAATATCATATCTTTCATTCAATTCCACACATATTTTCAATCAAAATCCGGGATAGGAAAATGGGCACTCGGGCTTAATGCGACTTGAGTACGAATTGGTATGTGTGTTATCATATCTTACGTGTGTTAAAAGATCATATGTGTGTGTCTCATATTTGTGCCTGTCTCGTTTGTACAATGCCTTTATCATAAGCTTTTGCCCATAGGCCTATTGTCGTATTCATAGATCCTTTTCATATCTCTTGGTTCGTGTTGTTACGCCTCTTTTTCCGCGTCAGTTAAAATTGCGTGCAAGCGCAGTTTTGACGGCACTTTAAGATTTTACATTTTGCAATTAGTTTTTGAGCCTGAGAGCCTCTCCGCCAGCTTCCGCGCTGAGCGTATCTTTTTTCTTTTCGTTGCCGTACGTGAGCAGACTCCGTACGTGCCTTTTTATCTGCTTGGCTGCAGAACTCGTCTGTTAGTTTTCCTGCGTAGAGTGCACGCTTCTTTTCGCCGTACGCTTTGTTTTTAATCATTCGTGTTTGTTCCAATTGGCATCAGTTGTACGCCTTTGGTAGGGCTTTGTACCCTTGTTTAATTACATTGTTTGATTTTACCCGATTATCATAACTACAACGGTCGGCAGCATGTATCCTCCATGCTGTCGCTTTGTTTAATTGCTTCATAATTTTTCTGTCCAAAAAATATTGTAAAAATTAATTATTTAATTAACGATGCTGGGCTCGGTTGAATTTCCGTGCTGTTGAATTATGTCCTTGTGCTACACTATATTTAGGAACCCTTAATATTTTCAAGCACCGGAATTCGGTCCAAAACAAGTTAAATAATAATCTTTTGAGCCCTCAATCAGGTTTCCGGGGAACTTACTTTAATTAGGTATTTAATCTCAAAGGGGTTAAATAAGTAAGTTTCACTAGGTGCGTGCGTAGAGGGCCGGGCTACCTTGAATAGGCCGGGCCGCTTACCCCCGAATCGCCGGCTGGTGATCGACCTCCTAAAAGGGCGAGAACCCCGTGTGAGTGCATAAGCTTGAGATTCGGGTTAAGTAAGCGAAGCGAACGTAGCTTGAGTCTACGTATACACATCTGATATTTATTTGTCCTTGGGCCATTGTGGAGACTTAATTTTTCCATAAATGTTGATCGTAATATCAGAATTACGAATCCGACTAATATTTTCTTTAAACTCTGTGGTTGTGTAAAGTTTACACCGCATATTAACTCTTGTTCTAGAGCTTTGCGGAGCTTAATTTTTTCAAAATGTTCTACGTAAAATCAGAATTGAGAATCTGGCTGTTAGTTTTCTCTACACCTAGTAGTTGTGTGAAGTTTGCACTAATCATTTGTTGTTAAAATGTAGTTTATACTACACATTTATTTTACTTCCAAATCTGAGCGTTAGTGTTCCTTACACTTGATATTTGCGTAAAGTTAATGCTGAAAAACGTTGATCTGTTAAAATAATGTAAGGTTGTCTTGTTTGAAAAGGATAATGCTGATGTTAAGAACAGTATTGTTTTCCGTGTTCTTGGACTGCTGTCATTATAATGGCATGTTACTGTATGTGTTTATTGACTGATGTACTCAAATAATACTAATTAAAACTTGGGTACTAGCAAAAAAATGCTCCGATATAACAAAAAAGACTTGGAATTGTGGATTATTAAGGATGTAAAAGGAGGGGACTACGAGCATCTACCTAAAGTCGCAAAATCTGCTAAAAATCAGACTTTCTCCTAAGCAACGCAAAAAATCGATGTATATTCTGCGGCGAAGTGAATGTAGCTTGAGTGTACGTTAACACATCTGATATGTAAGCGAAGTGAATGTAGCTTGAGTCTACGTTAACACATCTGACATTCATTTGTCCTTGGGCCATTGTGGAGACTTAATTTCCCATAAAGGAGACATGGTTGATCTAAAACAGTAGGAAACGAGTCGGTTGACTTGAAATATTATATGTATATTCTATATATTTAAAGTAAATATTTAACCATAAACATTATTGAAAAGCAGCACGTTAGTCATGCAGTAGCTATGGGAAATGATATTGAGAAAACTAACAGTCTTTTAAGCCAATTGAATGAAATAGCAAACGTCGAAGACAATTGGAGACATGGTTGGTTTAAAACAGTAGGAAACGCGTATGTCGACTTGAGACAGACTAAATCTAGATACACTAGCATGCCCGAAATGAATGTGTGCACTAATCCATCGGCCCCTGCTTTGCTTGCTATAATGCTCATAACAAAATAAAACAACTTTGAATACAATACCTCTTAGTTTTCTGTCAATCAGGTGCCAGCAATTTAAAAAAGTAACCTTGATAGATTTCGTACACTCTTATCTGAAACTTCGAACATTATTAAAAAAAGACACTTTTTTAGAGGCCGCAGAATATACTTAGATTTTTAGCGTTGCTTAGAGAAAGTCTGATTTTTAGCAGATTTTGCGACTTTAGGTAGATTTTTCCTAGTATAATACGTACACAATGAAAGTATAAATTGCTAAGTACCTAATGACATTCGCTACAATACTGACAAAGATAGGAATAACTACTATTTTTTGTTAACAAAAAGTTGGGTACTAGCAAGAAAAAATGCTCCGATGGAACAAAAAAGGTAGAATATACTTGGAACAAAGAATTATCAAGGACGTAAAAGTTGGGGACTAGAAAAAGCTCCTATCTACAAATGTCACAAAATTTGCTAAAACTCAGAAATTTCCTAAACAAAAAAAATGAAAGTAAGGAAATCAAAAGAAAAAAACCTACCTGTGCCTAAAACTGCAAGATCTGCTAAAAATCAGACTTTTTCTAAGCAAGGCAAAAATCGAAGTATATTCTGCGGCCTCTGAGAAAAATAGGTCACCCTTCTCATATTTTCCACCATACAGTGGGCGGTTCCAAAATTCTGAGGAGGGTTTTCAAATTGGAATATTGGCCTTAAAAATAGTGCTATGGCGAAGAAAACACAATTTTTGAACGTTTCTTGTCGAGCTCTATCTATCGGTACCTACCAAAAAAAACCCAAAAAGAGCAGAAAGATTTAAAAAATTGAATTTTGGAGGTATTGTTAAATATTTGCGTTTTCTTGTTGGGTATTTTGCCTTGGAGTGCATACTCCCCAAACCCCCTACGTCTAGGTATGGTGTCCAATGCTTAATATAAAGCTTATAAAATGAATCTCAAATCTGCGTTTTTGCTAATCACTTGCAACGTTAATTTATTCGATATTGTGGCTAGATAAATATTACAAAAAGTTATATCCTATGATTATTTGCGATACCGCAACGAAAGACTGTGATTTCTATATAATGCATGCGTCAGTACTCTTCTGGCGTTTAATCCCACCAGACCATCCGGATTTTATTCCTGCTCATGTCAAACTGATGACCATTAGGCATGGGAGGTTAGGGGTATGCACCAGTGTTCAATCAGAACGTCGAAAATTGCCTTTTTTCCAACATACCATAATTACTATTTTTTGACCCAGGAAAATATTGCAACATGGCGCTGCTCAGCTATGGCGATATCTGCTTTTGCAGAGTGAGTGGTTCAGTTATCCAGCCCAATGTTTTATCTTTGTTCGACAGGATGCTGCTTTCTTCTGCAGGCCGCAGAATATACTTCTGATTTTTGCGTTGCTTAGAAAAAGTCTGATTTTTAGCAGATCTTGCAGTTTTAGGCACAGGTAGGTTTTTTCTTTGATTTCCTTACTTTCATTTTTTTTTGTTTAGGAAATTTCTGAGTTTTAGCAAATTTTGTGACATTTGTGGATAGGAGCTTTTTCTAGTCCCCTCCTTTTACGTCCTTGATAATTCTTTGTTATTTTATGAGTGCATTTAGCCCTTACAACATGAATTCCCGAATAAATATCTGTTTTGCAACGATTCAAAGTGTGAACTCTCAAAAACATGTTTTGTCGACTTTTATCATTGTTCTTAGTTTGCAAAATATCGACAATGGAGAAAGTATTGATTTGGCGATGATTTACAGCATAATTTCTAGCAAAATTTTTGATTTTTCGCCGATAAATCGTATTAAAATAGAACGAATTTTGCAGTAGATGTACACATTTATAAACAAAATAGTGAGGGAAAGACACATGATGTATAAACTAGAAAATGTTTGACCAAACGATGAAATTTGGATTAGTAAAAATGGCCAAGAATATAGATTTAGGGTTAGAAACCATAAAATGATCTTTCCTTGTTTGTATTTGGAGGATTTTGTTGGCCTCGATCTTTTCATTTTCGGGACACGAAAAGGTAAAATAGGCACAATAATGTTCGGATAAATAAAACATGCACAAAGTCACAGTAACTGGCATGCACACTAAATATTGATTCATACAAAAATAAGTGAACACAGTTCTGACAGTTAGAAACTGAATAATCGACAAAAAGTTATTAAGTTTTCTTGGAGAAAGTTTAAAATGATATTTAGAATTTTTTGTAAAAGGATTTTGCGTAGATAATTTGAAAAGTTCTTACCCGAAAATAACTCCCAATGTGGGTAAGTGATAGACGATTTTGGTTGGTCCTTCAACGGGGGCGACGAATGTGAACTTTTCGGCTCAGTTGAGGGAGACAGGGCGACTATTCCGCCAAAATCGTGAATGGCGCATGTGCCGCAGGTACACTTCTTTTGCGACAATTGTCGGCGATCTTGCGGCTTGGAATGCGGCGATTTGTGAGGCGATTGTGGCTACAACATGCACGATGATTCTGATGATGATTTGGGCGACGGTAGGCTAGAACAAAGCCATCGTCAAAACTATGGTCAGGAAAATAATTGCCGGGATAGCCCGCAGGTTCGTTGATATCAGGGCTATCTTCCTCATCTCCTGGCCGCGGGAAAGGTGAGATTTGTGGCACTATGCCGCAACAACGCTGCCGCTCGAGTGCAGCATCGACGTACCTCATTCAGAGTGTCGTCTCTCTCAATGAAATGCCCGTGGTCCTCAGGCTCGGCGGTTCCAAAAAGATAATGCATGTAATATAATGCGCTGGTCATTAATAAATCCGGGATGCGCAAATATTTGGTCGCCTGTGGAAGCAGCAGAGCTTATTGTATTTACCTAGCATTTCCTTTCATTCTGGGCAGGAGTTCCTCATCCTCAACTCCAAAAAAGACATAAATTCTGTGAGTTTTCAACTTGTTCACTTTCAGGCAAAATTATATCATTAGTTTCAGGTAAAATAGCATTATTTGTAGATCTTCCAGAATTTTGAGAAAAATGTACGTTTCTCCTTTTATTTTAAGGGTTTCTAGTGGTGGAAAAATGATTTTGGGAGCCCAAATTTTGTTTCCACTCCGTTCATTCATAATCCCATTATAACTTATATCTCGCTGAATAATGCTATCATTTTGAGGCACATTGCGTCTATAATTTTTCATATTTCGAAAATTATTCGAATTTTAATTTTGATTCGCTCCCCACAAACTATTATGATTATTATCGAAATTATTATTCGCTATTTACGAATTATTACGATTATTATTGAAATTATTATTATTAACTTGACGATTAATCTTAGACGGATAGTTAAAATTATTACCCAAACAATGCAACGGGCAGTTGCGCTAGTAGTGGCGCCCAACGGCGTCGCAATGGTTGCAACGAACGTTATTGCCGATGGGGCGAAAATAGCAATTTTCGGTCAGGTGGTTGACTCGGCCGCAGATATTGCATCCGTTTTCGGATTCGCACCAAGTGCGCAATATTTCTTCGACTTTCCGCTTGAACCGATCTTGGTCCATTTTATCTGTTGGTAAAATCGATAAATTATATGATGTTAGTTCAGACTGATGAGGGTAGTTTTGACTCCTTCCCGAAAAACTTGCTGTTCACTGTAAACTGCTCTTCTTACTGCATCTCTTAATGTTTCAGTTTATTGGTATTTTAATTCCTCATAAATTTTAGGCAATAAACCACGAATGAAAATTGGTTTTATGATGGATTTTTGATTTTTGTCAGAAAGTTGGGGATAGGCTGATTTAGCTAGCCTTTTTAATCTTTCTGCAATTCCAGGACGGCTTCATTTTTCTTTTGTCTTGCGTCATAAATTAGTCCCTGGTAGATGCCAGAATCCCGCCCCTCTGGGAACGCCTGCTTCAATTCTTCTATGACATCATCAAAAACTGGTTCTTGAACATTTTTTTAAAATATTAATAAGCGGACTCATCTTTACCTCACACATACGATTTCTTCAAAAACGCGCTCAAATTAGTGTTCCCTGACAATCGTGACTCAGATAAACAGCAGCAGATTCTCATGGAATGGAAACAAAAGGGGGCAGAAGAAAGTTTCTGAATGCTTAGTTGAGCTAAAACGCTTAGCTAAATATGCTTATCCGACGTTACACGCAGACGCTCGAGATACAATCGTTAAACCTGTATTTTTGCGAGGTTTGGCAGCAGACATACACGATGCTATAAAGTTTCGGGAATTTTCAACACTCAAAGAAGTGTTTAAGGCAGCAACTTACGCTGAAATGCAAATCTTTCGGGAAGACATGCTCCCCAACAAAATTAAGAAACCGGACTCGTTTCTAGCCATTCAAACCTCACCGAACAACTTCGAAAACGCGATACAAAAAATTGTTAAACAACTTGAATGAAACAAATTGTAAATATAAAATTTTTAATTCCTGTCTAGTCGTATTTTACGTCGGTTCCCTTCTAATATTACTAATTGTATCATTATATGAACATTAATATAAAATTAATGTAACAAAAATATCTTTGAAAAATGTGCTTGCTAAGCGAGAGTTGTAAACTAAGAGGAACTTAAAGTTTAAACCTACCATTAAATTATAAAGATAATAATAAAAGATTTAAAGCTTTAAGAAAAAGAAAAATGTGGTAAATTAAAACAAATTAAGAGGATATGATGAAACATTATTGTTGAGAATAGGACGATCACGTGCTATGTATAATGACTCCTTGATTAAAAGATCAAAAGAGTTGGATGCTCGACTGATAACCTTGAAGCAATCTGATGTAATTGGATGATTGCTATTTGAGATATGTTTGTGAATAGCAGATAAACTATCACCCTGAATTGGCTTTCCTGTAGCAAATGAGATGCCAGTATGCTCTGCCATTCTACTCCCAAAATGTCGGCGAGTTTCACTGATGTAACTAGCCATACAGCTAGAACACGTATACTTATATACTAAATTTGAGAGTAGCTTAGCAGTATAAATATTAATATATTCTATATTTTAGAACACGTATACTTATAACATGTATACTTATATACTAAATTTGAGAGTAGCTTAGCTTATTTGTATACTTATATACTTATTATTTATTATTTTTTCTAATCACTTCAGACGCTTATTTAATTCAATTTTTAAATAACAAAATAGATTTTCGTCCTTCCATGCCCCTGTCAAAAGAACAGCCGGTCTGGCCAATTTTATCTTTCCGATTCATGCTACATACAGCAGACACAAAACGCGTGCTGAGACGCACAGGGAACCCTTCATGCTGTATGCAGCAGGCTTTAAACTCACAAGCTGCGTAAAACGGAAATCAATGTTTCAATTAAGGGCGTGGTCGTATTACTCTCTGATTGTTTAAAAAGGTTTTGCTTACAAAAAAGAAAGCTTATCAAAAACAATTTCAAGATCAGAATCCCCACCATTTCATCTAATTGAGAATTCTCCTGGCTATCAGAATCTGTTCCAATCTCCGCGAGATATGCATTCTATAAGAAGTTGTAATCGATTCCCTATACCCACCCATTTCAGCTGCCAATCTCTTGTTTATGAGAATTCGAAATTTCCAGTTAAGAAGTTATTGAAACAAAAGATATACTAGAAAGGCACAATATACATGTTTGAATACAAACTAGGATTAACTTTCATATTCGTTCCAACCTAAGCGGTATATTCAGAATTTGCAGCGCTATAAGCAAAAAAATCAAGGAATTTTCCGCTTGTTGCACGTTTGCCGCCCGTTCTCACGTATTGTCCGATTGGCTTCATATGACAAATAACGCAATATGTCCTAATTATTATTGAAATTTTATGAATACTTATATTTTTGTATAAAGACTTTTGAGTCGAGATGGAAAATGTTCAATTTCAATTGCAGCGCATCTATAGCATTTTGTGTTAGATTGATGAAAATATAAGCTTGTGGCTAATAAATAGCATCAGAGCATGCTTCAAGAAAATACTTTGGATTAGAAGGGTAGAGTTGGCGTGATAGAAGATGTGCCTGTGACTTATCGGCAGAATTTTTAAATAAGACAATATAGTCACAATTTCTGCGCAATGTTTTGAATCTTTCAAAGAAATCATTTTGAACTATTTGATTAATGCTAATGTTCCAGTGATGACAGCTTCTTGTAAACATTTGTATAAGTCGCGAAGTGAGTTTACTCTCTTGCATTAGGTCATCTATAGTATGTTTCATTTATGCGAGAACTTTTTGGGTAAATGTTTTCGGAGGCTACAGTAACCCCATCTTTCTTATTTACTGTATTTCGCTAGATCTCACTGTAGTTACGTAGCAGAGAAGGGTTTTTCAATAACATTTTTTGCGACATAATTTATTCTCGTATTCCAGCAAATTAATCAATCTACAGATAAAAATCGCACATTCAGCTTATCCTTAGTTGACAGTTTAAACACAATAGACTAAAATGTTAAGATGTTAAGAAATGCCGCGAACTCCCTCATTGCTCAGTGGTAAAACGTCTGTTTGTCGTGATCGAAGCAAGTAATTTGTTTTGTTACGCCTACTGTAGCCCATAGAATAATTGACTAAAAAGCTCTGAATAAATGAAACCGACTATCATATAGGAAGCAGTAGCTTCCTACATATATGTTTGACTTTAGGTGTGTTCCTTCCTATGTTTTCAATTGCCACTATTTTTCGGTTATTTCTTTAGTAAAATCTCTGGATTTGATCGTATTTTGATGATTTTTTCAGGATCGATAGTACTAACCAGACCATACTGCCATTTTCAAAGATTTTTGCTGAGCATCAAAATTTACATTTTTATTCAAGTGCAAATTTCAAAGTTTGCAAAAAAGCTACCACGCTGTTGTAAGTGAACTAATAGATAAAAAATGTACAAATTCTTTTTATGAACCCTCCGAAGAAAAAAGTCAACACGTGTGCTTGGAAATTTTTTTAAAACTTAAATTGAAGGAATCAACTCGAATTTCAAAATTGCGGAAAAAATGAATTTTTTCAGTTTTTTATTTCTAGTCATGTGATACCTCATTCTGTTCGCTATGAAAACTTACATCTAATCGTAGACTATTAGATTTTTTTAATCAAATGTGACGCGAATGATTCGCATTTTTGTCTAGTAAAAAATTTTGAATTTTAAGATTTTGTCATTTATTTCAAGATTTTAAGCGATGACAAGACTTTTTTTATGTTGTTTTTATGTTATTCTAGTTAGTAGCAATCAACCTGATGTTGAACCTAAAATTTTTAATTTGTTGGTGATAAATTATTTGAATATGCAAATCGCGGGAGGAATTACATTTCTCTTACCTGTAAACAAGTACACATTGTTGTATTAAGCATCAATCGATAGAGCGTTTAAAACTACATATTGTCTCAAAATTTTAAGTCACAATTTTGACTTTGGATATGTTTAGTAGTTATAATTTAAATGCTATATTATTAGAAGAATTTTGAGATTTTTTTGCAAGTTGAAAATCGATATCTTGCTTCGTTAGAATCGAACAGAGCTCATTATTGGGTCAGTAGCATTAGAGCGAAGATATTCACAAGAGCGAAGGTATGCATAAGAGCGAAGGTAGTCAGAAGAGCGAAGGTATTCACAAGCGCGAAGGTATTCAAGGTGGTCAGAAGAGTGACCACACCTTGGTGTGGGGGTTTGGGGGTATGCACCCCCCATCGAGAACCAAAATACCCCCTTCAGAAAAAATACCCCCCAGAATTCAATTTTTGAAAATTTTTTCTGTTTTTTTCGCAATTTTTTGATGCCAATGGATAGTGCTCGATGAGAAACCTTCGCTCGTGTGAATACCTTCGCTCTTCTGATAAAAATAATAAAACCTCAAACAATCTTTGAAAACCTTCCCGTTCTCCAAATTTTTTTGATACATGTGACAAAGCTCGTTGGAAAACGTCGAAAAATTAAGCACGCTATAGGTATATTAATTTCTCTTCTATGTATTATCACGTGTTTAAATTTTAGGATAAATTTCATGGTGCTTGCATCCCTGTTGTTCATCTAGATACTCGAGCATTAGTTTATGAAATGAGGGGATGGGGTTGTATTATGGTAGGTACATTATTTGACTGTTCTTACATCCTGCTTCAACGACTATAATTTTCTAAATTGTCTTTGAATTTTTGGCGAAAAATTGCTATTGAAAGGCTGTTTAGGTGATGTTTTAATACACAAAAATATCATTTTAGCTTCAACCAACATATAATTTTAACGTTTAAATAAATTATGTGCATAGATGGGCAGCATGAAAACTCTGGGAGGTCTGGCGGAAATTATCAATTTTTGGGGGTCCGCCAGATTCTGGGGTCCAGAGACCCCCACGCCCATGTGTGATTATGTGCTCTCTAAAAATTCGCTCTTCTGAATGCATTCGCTCTTCTGAATACATTCACTCTTATGAATACCTTCGCTCATGTGAATATCTTCGCTCTTGTGAATACCTTCGCTCTTCTGAACTCCAATCTCGTTATTGCTATCAATGTTATACAACCGAATTTAGGATACCGTGTCATCGCTGACGAAGCTTTTGTGATTTCTGAATGAGTGGGATTGGAATGACTGAATCAGGATTAATTCGTCAGCAGTTGCGCTTTTATTGCGCATTGTGCTTTCATTAGCGGAAATATTCCAATGTTTAATGCAGTGATTTAATGAACTTACTATTAATCGTAAAGGTGGATGAAATCATTTTGTGCATGTTTGTAATTTTTAATTTCGTTTCGTTTTTCGGTTCAGAATGCATTAAATAGGAAGACTTTGTAATGATTTGTACCTACGTATGTTTTTTGGCTGAGATTAGAACGATCATTCGGCCAATTTTGAGTTTATTTACATTAAATCAGACTTCATGACACAATATTTTCAGGGGCCGGTTGCAATACTCGAGCTCAAGCTCGAGCTCGCGATCATCTTGACCTATTTTCGCCAACCTCGCGCTCATCGGTTGCAATACCTCGGACTAAAGCTCGAGCTTAAGCTCGAGCTCAGTTGTGCGCGATGTCGAACTTAAGCTCGAGCTTAAGCTCGAGCTTAAGTCCGAGCTCGAGCTTAAGCGCGAGCCGGTTGCAATATTTTTTTATTCTGTTACTGACCTCGACGTCGCGCTCAGTTGTGTGTTATAGTTAAACCTGCTATGTGTCACGCGTAAGCTCGAGTTGTAAGTTTATGTTTATTCTAAACAATGCCGTTTTTAGACAATTGTTAATAGAACAACAATTAGCGAGGGAACGGGTTTTTCGAGATAGATATAATCTATTAGATATGTACACTGGATGACACAGATTTATATGAACGATACCGCTTTGATAGAAGGTCCATCTCGCAAAAGAAACAAACGGAATTTTTAGTAATACTTGTGAACTTAAATAACGAAATTCAAGCAAAATTCAGTACAAAAGTCAAATTACATTTCAGGAAAAGTGTACGAGGTACATGTTCAGATTGCAATTTAATCGTTTTTGCACAATAATAACGAATTTGCGCTTCAAGTTTTAATTTTTGCAGGGCGAATTTTTCTTTTCAAGCTTAAGGAGCTCCTGTTTTATTTTAAATTTTTCTCATTCGATTTAGATGAGCTCAGATGACAAATTGGTCGGAAGATCCGAGCGTTTTTTCTTAGCGCAAGGCTCATCCATTTCGATATTGCTCTCTGGAGATTGAATTAAGAGGCAGTCCAAAGTACCTATTCCGCTTTCGAGACCTCCTTTAATGCCGACAAAGCCTGCTGTATTGCCGTAAGTCTCGATTACAGCTTGCGACGAGTCGGAAATGATGCTATCTGGCGGTCCACCTTAAGCAAACTTATTCTTACACTATCTTAAGATACGCAAAATTTCAGATTCGATCTTTTTTATTTATCTCGACATTCAAGTCTGACATCAAAGTTTTCAGAACAACTCAGGGCACTCATTAACATGATTGTGAAAAAACCTTATCAATACACCCTTCTGTAGAAAAAATGGTAAAGAAGAGAATCAGAAATCAAGATTCAGATTCAGAAGTATCTCGAATAATGATGTGTGTGTGACTCCATCAGATAACTCAAATTTACTGTTAGGAAAGATCATCATTTATGTAAAAATTATTGCCTAAATATCGACTAGAAGAAATTCATTTTCATTCGAGAAGAGATCATTGAAATATTTTCAATACGCATGAGATTTTTAAAATACTAACAATTTTTTGTACGAATAGTCATTAAAAAATTACCACCAGTCTTAAAAGCGGCACGTTTGATTTCAGCGAGGTCCTCCTTAGCGCGACATTTCAGATTTTTCCATTTACAGGCACGTAGCTGTGGGCGGGACTGGGGGTCCTGACCCCCCAAAATTCAGAAAAAACCGGAAAAAATACTACTTTTTACACGTTATTTTGTGCTATTTTTGGTCGTGGTCCCCCAAAAATTGGTGTTGGTCCCTCCAAAATAGGAGGGCCAGCTACATGCCTGTCCATTTGATTTTAACATTCTCCACTGTTCGTTTTGTTCCCCAATTAACAGAATTAACTTTGTCGCATATCGCTTGCAAAGCTGCGCTTTTCTTTCTACTTGTGTCCGGATCACGGTGCGCGGAATCAATTAAATCTTTGCTCGCTATACATGCCTCTCTTAGTACTATCATTTCTTTTTCCAACCAATTAGGATTTCTCGAATTTGATTTTTCAGACATTTTTTAGCGATGAAACATGGCAAAACTAATTTAATGTGAATGTTTCGTTACGGTTATTTATCGATAAAAATCAGCCAATCAGAGTGAGCGCATCCAAAATGGAAGTGACCAATCACATAAAAGCCTATGTTTTTTACTTGCACCGGGTTCTCTCCTTCTCCTTACACGCTCGTTATACTTGTGATATTATATAGTACATTGAGTTATGGTGAGACACTGGCTATTGCAAAAGTGCATCACCGCATCAAAAGTTTAACCCATTCTTGTAGCCTGATTCATACGGATTAAATTCAAAAGAAAACCTCAATATTGAATGAAACAGAGTATAGGTAGGTATGTGCCACAAGACATGATATTGACCTATCAAATTACTTGTTTCTTGATCCTTGTTTGCTATCTGTTTCGTTGGCCTTTGTGACTCACTAATAGTGATACTAGGTGCACAGCATGTGCGATTTGGGAAAGGGGTCAAGACTTCAGCTTTTAGACCAAAATGACCTCAAAAACTTGCATAAGCGCTTAAATAGCATTAAAAACATGATATTACCCGGTTTCTAGTCAATTTAAAGCACTTTTGAAGAAAACTTTCAATTTGCATCCGGTTTAGGCCTTCATTTTGCCTCATTTTCCATGCAAAATTTTTCATCTTTCTATTCTGGGTGTTCTAGACCCCACATTCCCATGTGCATGTTTGATCATTATTCCGAAATATTGTCATCTGACAAACATGAAAAGAATTTATGTATTTTTTGTAACTTACATAATCTCGTAAATTTTGGAAGTTTTCTAAATAAATGAAATTTTTTAAACAGCGTCTAGAAGTGTGATGCTTGTGCTTTTCTTTGGAAAAATATTGGTTAATTGCAACCTTTTTTATAGCTGTAGAACTTACATAGTAGGTATACATATGTAATTACTTACCAAAAGTACATATATTAAATATATACCAAATATCAAAAATATACATATCATATTGAAAATAAAAGATAGCAGAATATCATATTCGTATCATATTAAAATTAAGTCAACTATACCAATATCATATTTTAATTATTTTTGGGCTACCAAAATAACACTACCAGATAGTACATACTTTACTGACATTTACTGACTTGTAGTTCACAAACTAAAATTAAGGCCAGAAGTGTAGTTCTAGTACCTGTCGGCAAATTTCGAAGATACAAAGTGAGATCAATTTTACTTCCATTGTGAAATCTTAATGTAGTTTATTGTTAATCGTATTACTGTAGTAAATTTGCCCTACGTATTTTATTCATTTTATGTTTCTCTACTTGTCGTTCTGTTGCACTTTAAACAAGGGTCGTCAGATTTGAGTTAACACTTTTTGTTTGTTTTGAACTCGTGTTTTATGCAACTCACGTGTTATGTGGAACTATATGTATGCTCATGGCTTCAATATGATAATTTATATTACATTGCACTAACGTCGTCATTTTCCGCGTAAACTAATTTGAATTGTATGTACACCGGCGCTGACTTCATCGCACTCCCCAGATAGCCAAATATCCAAATAAAACGAAAATATCCAACAAGACCTTCCTCAAAAATTTCATTTTCAATTCACATTTTATGATGTACGAGGAGATTCTTTCTTAAATTGCAATTAGCTTCAAAACGGTATCCATTTTGATAGTACGTTTTTCTTAATCTCGTAAACTAGATAGTCAAAAGTCGGAAACTAGTTGGAAAAATGCTCGAAGAGCACTGGAAAGTTATATGTTTTTGTTCTTTTAAAGAGTCAAAAGTGGAGCACAAGCTGCTCAAAACTACGTTGATACCCACAATGAAAATCAAAATGGACTGAAGCATCTTGATATTCACCCATAAGCAAACATATCTCCGCCTTTGTTCGTATGTCATGTAACAATGGCTAAATGGTGTAGTTATGTACCTATACATGAATCAAGTTTTGTAAATTTAAACTTGAATAGCGAATATTGTAATGGCCAAACGTATCCGTTGGGATTGTGGGAATCTGTGTAGTATATTTCACGAAACCTTGTGCATGGAAATGAATTTTCAGCGATCTAAACGAGCATTCACAAAAGTAGTTTCCACGCAGATTACTGTAATGGAACTTTGCACAGTAAAAGTCCATATATTTCCTCATTTCTTTGCACAGCATCGCCATTGTTGCTTCAGGTTTTTTGTAGTCGATTTACATCGTCTAAAGAATTACTGTCCATGCACGGGGTATGTTGAAATAGACTAAAGGCTTTCTATAATGAAGAAAATGAGAAATTGTGGCTTAGATAAATGAAAATTAATAAAGACATAATCAAAAAGCTTAGTTTTAAAAACACGTTTCTTTGTCAGAATATAAATCAATAATAAATGATTCTTTCCTTGGAAACCATTTAATTGTGACTACAGTCTGTTTCACGGAACCTTTTGCATGGATTTAAATTTTAAAGTGAATTTGAATCGGTTACAAAAGCGGTTCAATCTGATGCAGCAACCATGATATTGCGCACAGCAATCGATCAGCACAAATTTTACGAAATTTCATTACAGTAAGCTGCCTAGAAACCACTTTTGTAGCTCCTCGCTAGATCGTTGAAAATTGATTTCCATGCACAAAGTTTTGTGAGACTATAGCATGACAAGTACAGTAAATCGATAGATCAGAAACGTAATGAAAACTTAGAGTTCAGAAACTGTTTCGAAAAGTCTTAGTGAGGAAACAAACTATCAGATTACCTACTTACACACACCTATGTACTTATGTAGGTATCTTATATGACCGTTGCTTTGAATACGTACTAACCATACGTGGGCGTGGGGGTATGCAGACCTCCAGAAGGCGAAATACCCAACGAAAAATGGCAAAAACCCAACTACACCCCCAGATTTTATTTTTTAAAGTTTTTTATGTCAATCAATAGAGCTGGACGAGAAACGTTCAAAAATGATGTTTTTTGCGCCATAGCACTATTTTTATGGCCAATATTTGACTATGAAAAAATTTTGCACCCCAGACCTTTGGAACCGCCCACCTATGGTACTAACTGTATAACATTAAAATAAGTTCGAAACTGCTACAAGTTTTAAGTAACAACGGTTCAATTTGTGTTCCTTATGTAAATCAAAGAAAAAGGCGAAGATATGTTTGCTTGTGGGTGAATATCAAGATGCTTCAGTCCATTTCGATTTTCATTGTGGGTATCAACGTAATTTTGAGCAGCTTGTGCTCCACTTTTGACTCTTTAAAAGAACAAAAACATAACTTTCCAGTGCTCTTCGAGCATTTTTTCCAACTAGTAGTAATAATTGAGGAGTAGGTATATACTGTTTTGATCGAAAAACCTGGAAGTCCTTCTAAGAATAAAACATTGCATATTTTTCTGTAAATTGGCTGGTTTTCATCAAAAGCTGTGCTTAATCTTGACAATATCTGTATCAATAAACTTTTTCCTATTTTCAATTCAGTCGTCGTCTCACAAACGTCGGACCAGAAATTTGCATGTAAAATGGTATTGAAAAGCCATCTTTTTTGAAGAAAAATATTTTTCGGTATTTATTGAATTTTGGACATATACAAAAATATTTTAGAATTAACGAGAAAAAATCCAAACTCTGCAAAAGCTTATGCTTAGGCGTGTGGAACTTATTCTAAACTTTACAAAAATATGTTCTAATTTTACAAAAAAGGGTGAACAAAAAAATTTCAAACTTCAAAATAGTATCTTCAAGCTTAAAAATAAAGGTGCAGCTAAAAGTAAAGGGAATAGTAAGGGCATATAAAAATTAGGTCTGGGTAATAGTAAGAAAGCGAAATAAAAATTACTAAACAAAGCAGAGAGTATGACAGTACAGGTTTTTACTAAGGCCAATGTGGACAATAATAATGAAAACTGTGGTCTAGAAATCGTCATTAACATTCAAAAACTTAAAGAGGCCAATTATCAAATAAAGGTATATTCTGGTAGGATGCAGTCTTTTGATGGCCCTAAAGTTGAAATCATCAGATTACATGCAGCAAATCGTCACCATAGGTAGACAGCTACGAAATTCTATGAGGGGCTTAAAAAAGTTCCGGGGAAGGTTTCAAAAATTTTCTGATTGTAAAAAATGGTCCTGAAAATGGTTGTATAGCGAAAAACACTATTTTTCGACGTTTCTTATCGGGCACTGTCCAAAGGCATCAAAAAATCGCCATAAAAGCAGAAAAATTTTAAAAAAATCGAATTCTGGGAGGTTGGGGTATTTTGATTTCTGGGGGCGAGGGTATTTCAACTTCTAAGGAGTGTGCATACCCCCCAAACACCTAACTCCCACGCCCATGTGTGATTGTCACTATGTTCTGATCACTCAGACGTCTCTATAATTTCACGAAACTGATGAATCGAATTTTGAACGACACTCCCTCCAGCGCACAAAATAATCAGTCTCGCCTTTTTTTCGAGTTTTCAAAGCCTTTTCAGCAATATTAACATCGTCAGCTGAAGCATCAATTTTTGTTTTTCCGGTTCATAAAAGGTGCTCTCCAATTTTTCAACCATTTGATCCTCTGAAATGTGAATAATTGGGCTTCGGGCAAACCCCCTTGCTTGAAAAATACTCTCGGACAAATTGCGCCAATAACCTCTCAAATGTTCGTTTAACTTTATTTGTGCGCACCTTGTCTCCTATTTTGAAATTAATTGTAGCCATCTCGTTTATGCGAATCTCTTTATTTAAAATTCCTCATTTGATTTCTACCTAAATTTGCTGGAAAAGTGCGAATAGTCCTATGAATAGAATGATTATAATAATCGATCACAGGCAAGACATCAATATACTTGTTGGGTGCATTATTATTAGTAAAAAATCTCCACATTTTCTCTTTAAGTTTCCTATTAAATCTTACAAGAACGCTAGCTTTTATCTCATTTTTTGCCGTAAAAAATCAATAGATTGTGATATTAAAGATTCTTGAACCTTGCTGGTCGATTCTACTGACGAACACTTTATTACGTGTGTAGTGCTTATGCATGGGTTTTTGCAATGTATATGTTGGCTGTATTTCAAGCCATGCCTGAATATTTTTTAATTTAATATTTGGCACAAACTTTTAGCTCTTAAGTTAAGCTGGATCGCCCCAAGCACCCAGTCCTGCTATTATAATACAATTTTTTCAATGCTTTATTAATCTTTATTTTTAGCATGCTTTACTTTCTATATATTTTTATACATAATTGGTGTGATACGCAAAATAATTATTCATCAAATTCTTGAATATAATCTTTTCTTTGAATCAGAACCGTTCTATAAGTTGAAACATTTGTCCATGTTTTGCTCTAAAACGCGTTTCCTCAAGTCCGAAGCGAACAGGCGGAATGCATGGCGTTTGTCCTCTTGTCCTCTTTGATCCTTAATTCGCTACTCAATAACACAGAAAAAAAGAAATAAGGTTTTTAATGTTTCGATTTATAAGAAACCGTTTATTTGCTTTTTCACTCGAAATTTATAAATTAGCCTATAGTACATTTGGAACAACGATAAAAAACTTAGTACACGAGGAAAATTATGATTCTATAATTCGTTTATGGAATGTCTCTAAAGAAGAAACAAAAGAATTTTATGCTCAATTTTACGAAAATATTATTGATGATCATATTATATAAAACTCTTTATTAATCACGTTCTTAGGATCCGCTCTGCTTATGAGTGAACTACGCTTACAAAGCAGCGCGATAGGGACACATAATATGATAGGCAGTCATGCAATCTGCAAATACGGTCGCACTCAGGAGGCTAAAAACTATGTGCTTTCAGAGTAGGAAAACATAAATCGCAAGGAATTATACGGCATTGTCTTTTAAATAATTTAAGTAAATACTGCGCACACTTATGTCCCTGCATATATGTATGTGTGCTCATGAAAACGACTGCATATAAAAATCGTTATTTTATTTTTCCTAATATTCATATCTTTGACGCTAGTAAAGCGAGCAGTATTTACGAGTATGTATTTTAGTGATTTGAAGCACCCTAATATAGTATTATTTTACTCTAAAACCAATAAAAAATTAACAATTCTAGTTTCTTTGTAGTATTTTAAAGTCTTTTAGAGTCAGAACAGAACCATGTGTATAAGCATAAATTATGCGCACAAACTGCGCTTTAAAGCCTTAATTGTTTAATGCTGCACAGATTGCCGCATCAGCTCTCCGCTTAAAATATCTTTGAAAAAAAACATTCACCTACCTTTAATCCATCCAAAATGAATTGTAAAAATCCAGAATGGACTCGCGCCTGAAGTGGGAAATTCGCTAGGCCTCACTAAGTCACATACCGGAGTGTTGCAAGGCGATTATAAAGTATTACTTTTGATGATGCATTGTGATAGGTCCTTTGGTGTCTATATTGCTGTGTTTGTGCTAATTAGTCAGATATTAGGGACAAAGCTATGAGATTATAATAATTTCCGATCAGAGTACATTCTAAGTAGGTATGCAACCAAACTCGGCCAAACTGGACGCATTATTCAACAACGCCATGAATTTGCAATACCCCGTGCCGAGACGAGAAGAGGAGCCGTGCCTCTGTCAAATAGTTCAAGGATTACATGTGGAAGACCCGCTCTTCATAACGTGGAACTTGATCAATATTAACCAATGTGTCCTCCTTTGTCTCAAAGTCACTGTGTGCTTATCGGGCAATTTCTTGGAAGTCTCAGATTCGCAAAATATTTGCCTGCTTCATTCGAGCAATGCGTACGCATTCAAGCAGGCAATTGCCCCTGACTCGATGAGTTTTGAATTCAAGTGCAGACAAAGTTAGTTATGTCTCGATACGGTTAACGGCCATGCATGCATATTTATCCTCTTATCCATATTATGGGGTGTGGTGAGCAGTGATGTAAAAGATCATCTGGATCTGATCTTTCTATCCAGATTCAGATATCTGGATCTGGTTATTTTCTGATCTGGTTTTCTGATCTGGATCTGGATCTGCCAGAAAATCATAACTTAATCTTTATCTGGATCTGGATCTGTTTAGTCAAGTTATATCAGGTTAAAAATGATCAGAAAGTTATTTTTGTGCGATGGAATTCTTTCTGTTTTACGATTTACTGTAGGTAGATTATCTGAGTAGGTGTAGCCTTACATGCACTTGGGGGTTGGGGGGTCTGCTAAGGGTTTTGACACACCCAGATACGTGCTGACTTCCCAGAATGGCCAAAAAGTGCCGCTGACCCCCATAATTTATTGGTTTTAGAAGAATTATTAAAGCTCTGCAGAAAAGTAACTTAAGTGATAAAAATGTATTGAAGGTTTTTTTCACATAAATGATCTTCAAAATTGACCTTTGATGAACTTTTTTGCCTAAAAAGGAAAAAAATTTTTAAATTTTTCTGAGAAATTTCTGTTGAAAAAGTTGTTTCAGTAGATGAATGACATCGACAAAACGTCCAAAAACAATGTGTTTAGTGCCCATATGCCGTTTTTATAGCTTTTTTGATGTATGAATAAAAATTGACCTTGACCCCCAGAATTTCTATGCTGTACATGTATGGTTTTAGTTGGTAATATCTGTCATTTTTATGGATTTTAACAGCGTTTTTCTTTGTTGATTTGGAATTAAGCAGCTTTCTTCATAGTATTGCATTTTGTATTGTTAGGTAATGTATCGTTTGTATTATTTGACAGTGGTATCCCGCTCAAACAAAACATCCTTTAATTCTTACAAACGATCGAAAGAAGCCTTTGTTTCTCCTGTTGAAAGACAATGTTGCAAAATTTCATTCATCCTATGTACCTATGAAAATTTAGTGCCGTTTTGTTCATACACTTGTCAAAAAAGCTGTTATAATATTTTTTGAATTTTTCAAACCTCAATTTTGTTGAATTTTTGCTCATGCTTACTTCAAGTGTTTCTCTTGCTGTACGCTTCAACCTTTCAGATTTATTATCTACCATCAGCAAATTTGGCGCGAGCTGGATTTTGGGTTTTTGTCGGTGCAAAATTCTCAATTTTTGGCTTTTTGGTATATGTACACACCGCCAAATTGGATAAAGTGAAGGCAATAACATTGGGAAATTGAACAAGTTTGATTAATTTAAATTAATTAGCAATTGCATTGTCCAGAAACAACGGAATTACTGCCCGGAAACTAGTTTCTGAAAATTATTTTCAAAATAAAAAAAGAATTTTCATAATTTTTTTGTGTAGATGCTGGCATAATCTTTATCGAGGCTAATGCTAACAAATTGGAAACACGGCTGAGTTCGATAATGATTACGAAAATACCCACTTACATGCTGCAAAATAAAAATTTTTTGAATTATTTTTTGTTTTAAACTGTTTTATCTACGTATTGCTGAATATTTCGCCCAATATGTCACTCCCAAGTTGTTTTTTAAGATTGCCTCACTGTTGTTTTACTGTAAGTATCGAAAACCCATACTTGCAAAACCCTCCTACAAACCCACAAAAACTCGAAAACCCCAACAAAAACACAAATTTCAAAATTTTTAAATTTGAATTTTTGCCAGAGCTGACCATCAGTTTACAAACTAACATTTACATACTTTTTTAGTAATGGCGGCAGAAATTGTAGAGATGAGTTCAGAAAGAGACGAAGAAGATCAGAGGTAGACTACCCCAAGGGGCTCCAAGCGAAAGTCTGTGTCAATTGGATGGCCTCATTTTGAATATATTAATAATAATACACAAGTCAAATGCAAACATTGCTCACGACCCTTATTTGTCCAGCTAATTCAGGGCGCATTACTAACATGCGGGAGCAATTGAGGAAAAAACATCCGCACATTAAGCTAATTCCAAATACGAAAGTGAAAAAAGTACAGCCTGAACAAGGAGAAACGACCTTGCAAAAATCCTTAAAAGAAATATTACACCAATATAAAAGAAGCTCTAAAATGCAAATTATCCTCTGCTCTGCCTCAGACCCGCCTGGGGGCTGTTATATCAGTCCCGCCACCCGAGATCCCCAATCCATGTGGGCTCGGGCGCTTAAGGCCCTCCTTTTTAGCAATACAAATTGATGCACAAAAAATATTTTTATCTGGATCTTGATCTGTATCTGGATCTTTTTAAATTTTGATCTGACAAAACGATCTAAATCTGGATCTGGTTATTTTTCTGATCAGGTTATCTCATCTGGATCTGAATGCCAGAAAATCTGAACCTGATCTTTATCTGGATCTGGATCTGGGTTATCACTAGTATTCAGTCAAATGTTCACAGAAAAATTGTTAAAAATGTCAAAATTCCATTTTTTGGAAGCTGCGTATTTCTGATTCTGAATGTCCTGCTACGCTGAACGGAAATTCCGGTGGAAATGTTGTAATGATGAAATATTACAGAATGTTATTCTCTTGCTTTGCGAAATCAAAAAAAACGGCGCGTCTAAGAAGCTCTGAAGATAAAAATAGAGCGGAAAAATTAAAGTATGGTTCAACAGTCTATTTACGTTATAGCCGCCCGCATGTTATTTCCATAAAGCGTTGTGGCAAACTTAAGTTATTGATGAAAGTAGCCGTTGAATTGTGGGTCGCAGATTTTTGTTCCCCTAAGCTTCTGTTGGAAACAATTTCTGTTCTACTTAAGAAATATACCTATATCTTTCAAGTTAAATCAGCTATATAAGAATATTTATCATCCTATGCAAAATAAATGTTCATTCTTCATCTTAAACGATCAAACACTTCTTTTTATATAATCGGGGCAGAACCATATACCAGAACTCAATTCGCGAATATAATGCCAATGCCTACGAGCTGTGGAGCAGCCATAAGCAGGACCGAAGTGGACAACGACCTATTCTTGCTTCAACACCGCAACAAACGAATTGTGGGCGGGTTTATGACCAAATTCTATTCACAGCCATGGCACGGTTGGGTTGTTGAACAAGATCGCCATGTCTGTGGAGCGACCCTCATTGCCAAACAACCGGTCGACAAGTCGACCACATGGGCCATTAGCTCGGCTCATTGTTTTGTTGAGCTGAAGTGGTACCGCAAAGTGTGAGATAAATCGGAGAATCCAATTCTATCGCATATATTGCATCAAATTATATGTTGTAGGAATTTTTAAGCTTTTATTATTTTATTATTAATTTATTATTTTATTTTATTAATCTATTTGATTTAGTATATAATTTTCTTGTTTAATTAGTGCTAATATGCGATCAGCTAAATTTTCGACGGCAATAGAAGTGCAAAAAAATTAATAGTAAAATGAAAAGAAAAAATTAAATTTTTCTACTTCAAGCATCAGAGCACGAAGTGTTGCAGTATTGTTTGTTGCACATATAGTATGCCTACATGGTGCTCCTGATCTTCACTCTTACAAAGAGGGTTTGATTTTAGTTCAATTTATTGCAACAAATCGCAAAATTTTTAAAGGCAACTACATCTGAGCTGAAGTTATTGAGCCACGCTATTTCTTAGATATAGTCGTGCATCTTATCCGTAATTGAATGATACCTAATCAAGCAGTGCAAAAGTGCTTTTATCATCTTATCACTAAAATAATGATTAAATCATCATACCTGTTATTAAGAATTACAATTTAGAAAAGGAATTATCTTCAACTATGCGTAGAAAGAATAATTAATTTCAAGTATAAAACATTGCACATTATATGTTAATGAAAAAATTTGCCAATAAATTCAGTATTGCGATGCTATAGAAAATAAAGATATCTCAATTTTTATTTTGACTATTTTTTATCTTTATCTTTATCTTTATTTTTTGGAAAAATCACAGGCTATATATATCTTTATCTTTATCTTTTTGATAGAAGTTTATCTTGCAAAAAAAGATAAAGTATGTACATAAGTTAGCATGAAGTCCAAAAAGCAGGTTTGACGTGAAATACATTTAGACGCGTTCATGTTTTGCTGTAATAGAAGAAAAGAAAAGAAAACGACCCTATGGCATGCGGCCCAAACTGATGCCAGTACATCAAGCTAAGTAAGCGGAAGGGATACCGATCTAAGCGGGAGTATTAAGTATTACCACTAGCACCTAAGTTAATCTAAGTCCAAGCCTAGGATACATAGAGAAGTTTAAAAAATCAATAACTGTTGCGACTATACTTTGTATAGGCGCACACAGCAGAGTTCTGGTGCTTGTGAAAAGAAAGAAGTGACTTGCTGTCTGACAGTAGTACTAGTACGTGGATCAGTCAGATAACAAGGGGAAAATCCCCAAACCTACATTTCTGTTTGCTTAATGCCTAGCACCTCTTTGATCTCAGGTGTACAAATTAGGGCATTCAGTTGGCAGCTTTACATCACCCACTCTCGTTTATTGCACTTCATAAACATCATTCTCCTGGGTCCAGGCAACCATACTTACATATGTACACTTTATCCTTATCTTTTTGGTTACTTTATCTTGCAAATTATCTGTAGCTTTATCTTTCCAAATTTTTTATCTTTATCTTCATCTTTATCTTCTAGATCTTAAAATTTCAACTTTATCTTTATCTTTTATCTAGCAAAAAATCCATATCTTTTACAACACTAGTTACGATCATACATGGGCAGCCTGGATGGAGGAGTGCAAGATTTTTCAAAGATCAGAAATTGGCCTTACAAATAGTGATATGGTGGAAAAACACAATTATTAAACGTTTCTGATCGAGCACTAATCATTGGCATCGAAAAATTGCAGAAGAAACAAAAAAAATTTAAAATTTGTTTCTGTAGGGCTGCATACCCCCCAAACACCCCTACGCTCAGGTGTGCTTAAGATAATTATATATCAAATCAATGCTATAATCGCAAAACGTTAGCTTATTGACGGAGATAGTTTTTGAATTTCATGCCCGAAGTTGTGTGAAACAGACTATAACTCAATATATTTTACGTAAGGAAATGCGGAGGTAAAGCTTCGTGTCTGACATCTGAAAGGTATTAGATTTTAAGAGCAGGGTTTTCTTCTGACTCGTATCTGCAGGCTGGCAGATGAACAGGAGACAAAGTAGCGAAAAAAATGTTTTTCAACTCCGAGATTTTACGCTTGCTATATTGTCCCGAAAAGTGAAACGAATTTGAAAAGAAAAACGTGCATTTTTTGATATTTTTCTATTTTGCCATCTGTTATTACCAGGTTTTGTCAGGCAATTATGCTGAAAACGGTTTACAAGCAGCAATAAAGAAATTAGCAAATATAGCTCTATAAATCTTGAACAAGAACTTTACACATTCAGTACAAGCTGGACATTAGGTATATGCAGGACAAGGGCAAGATATTTTGCTAGTATTTTTCCTTGAAAGACCGCACCTTTGCGCCATTGTATAACTGTGTGGATTACAGGCGTTAAGAATACCCCGTTACTTTATACATACACACATTTGTGCGTTACCTATATGATTTCACAAAGTTGCTATGATGGTAAGATAGCCCATTTTTTCATTCGGAATTGCAGTACCTATTGTGCGCATCCTGTGATGCTGTAAAATAAGTTTTTCAATAGAGGGTTTTTGCCCTGATATATGACCTATAATTTTTAATTATATATTTGTAATGGTATTATTAAAAGATTTTATCAGTACTTAATAAAAGCATCGAATTGCAGAGCGCCTAGGCTTAGAGACTACACATTTGTATTTGGCGCTCAAGACAATCGAGTATTTACTCCTCACATAATCACAAGAAAGGCAAAGAGAATATTTTGGCCAGCAAAATTTGGCGATAAACGCGAAATAAACGACATAGCTTTGATCGAATTTACTGAAGAAATAGCGTTTACTATGTACATTTTGCCGATATGTGTGCCGCAAGGTGCGCTTGACTATGACCATTACTTGAATTTGTCGACTTGCTACATCTGTGGCTATGGGTACACAAAAGGTACTCACAGTTAAAGTTGCATTTAGATATATGGGCTTGGGATGGACGAGCACAATAAGGAATGGGGTGTTTCCCTGTCAGGAGTTAGGTAAGGCTTGCCTAAAGTGATATAAATTTGACAGTAAAAAGTGTATTGAATACAGAAAGGAATGCCGGCCGAAAATATGCGATTAAAAAGAAATGCTCTGATAAAAAAAAGGACAAATTTACTTAGAATATCAGATTACTAAAGACATAAAAGGAGGGAACTGGGAAAAAGTTATCTATGCCTACAACAAGTCATAAGAATCTACTGAAAAATTAGACTTTCTTTAAGCAACACAAGAATCAAAGTATATTCTGCAGCCTAAGGTAGTTGTGACTTCAGTTTGAGAAATAAATAACCCAATAGATTATTCGTTAAAAGAAGTGATCAACCTGAAAAAAGAAAACAAAGAAGTATCCTATTTACTAAACCTCAGTTGAATGCAAGTTCGAACAATCATTGTTGCAATGGTATAGAAGTGCAGGAAGGCACTAAACATGCGCGAAGAGGTTAGCACAGAAGAATTTAGGACACGACGCAAGAAGCGAGGTAATTGTGCAAATAAATACACAAATGCATAATATTGACAAGATAATTTTTACAGCTCATATATATCGAATGCAAAAGCAGGAGCAAATGTACTACATCATCTCATCATGCTAGCAAATACGTGTAACTGTAGAGCAATGAGAAACAATTTGATGCGATAGTCATAATTTCTCCATTGAGCGATTCAAATAAAAATTAATCAAATATGAACATGTGACACTGATATCCATGTAAATCGGCTATCTAGCTTAAGTTAAAGTTTCCCTCTAAGCTCTTCAGCAAACAAGTGAGGTATCTTTTGATAAGACAACTGCTTTTTCAGAGACCGCGGCATACTTTGACTTTTGTGTTGCTTTTAGAAAGTCTGATTTTTAGGAGATTCTTATGAAATTGTTCTACGCATATGTGACTTTTTCCTAGTCCCCTGCTTTTATGTATTTAACAATCTGCTATTCGAAGTATATTTGTCCTTTTTGTTCCATTGGAGCATTTTTCTCTACTAGAACCGAAGTTTTAAGTGGAAAGATTTGAGTAAATCGATCAATAAACTTGTAGGTAACTTACCCAATGAAATATAACACTTGAACAACATGGGAAACAAGATTGTTCCTTCACGTCGACGTCTAAATTGAAAGCAAGACTTCCTTTTAATTCGTTATCATGAAGTTCTTAAAAGTTTTTAAAAAGTTTCGGTTCAAAAAGTATTTAAATCAAAACTACTTTCTATTTTAAACCTCGCACAACCATTTAGTCGCAAGAAAACAATGTTAGATTAGTTATGCTGATTCTAAGGAAAAAATTTGTAAAAATTTTAGCTAGTACACTGTCCAACCTTCTGAGCCTGAAGTCAACGTGAAATGTAAAGTTTAGACAACTAGAGAGCGTGCAGCAAATTGCAGAAAGTTCGTAATCGTGATATTACAGAGAAATCCTTACGTTTGAAAATCCTTGGCCTTTGCAATGCTCTATTGCAAAACTTAATTTTTAGTAGAAATTTTACACGGTCGATAAATGTAAAGAATGACTGAAATCTCATTTGTGATCCTAGTGTTCCGAATGAATTTTACAAAAAAATGGTGCTCTACAACACCCTCAGCAAAATAAAACCTTAGCGCAAACTACTTTACAGATCCATTTTGCGCACACTTGACAAAAAATTTTTAACCTTTAAGCGTTAAGCATTCTCAGACCTAAAAACCAGCGCTTTACGCGCTGGGTTGTGAGCTTCGCGCCCCACGATGGGGTCACCTTGTGACCCTATGCCGTTATTCTCTTAATACTTAAATTAAGAAGACTTGAAAGAATCAACAAAAATGAGAAAACACGCTGTCATACCAACTTTAGCCTACATATGTGCTGTGTTGTGCGCTTTGCGCCATATGATGGGGTCACCCTATGACCCCACGCCTTAATTCTCTTGAGGTTAAAGCATAAAAATTTGAAAAAATTGACAAAAATGAGTAAGCACGCTTTTAATCAATTTCAGCCTCGGAATTTGTTTTAAATTCTCCTGATATACGTTAATAGGAAAGTGCGGCCGAGCTGAGTCCAGCAGCTTCGCCTCCTTTTCTGATTGGTTACAGCATTCATTTCAGGCATATGATTAATTGGTGTGAACTACTCTTTTACGACAAACTTTACACCCATATGAGTCTATAGGTTTACAGTTGCCAGTGACGCGTCATGTACCATTGGATAGAGGAGACAATGGCTAATAATAAGTTTAATACCACAAAGCTTCTACCATTAATGCCTCAAGCGCTAGAACCGAAAATATAATCAAGTTTTGGAGACTTTCAGAAGTTTGGCAGAGTTAATTATTTGCCCTGAATGACAAATTACCAAAAATCGTAAATTTAAACCTTGCCACGTAGCTATAACAACCTTCCTACCCCGACATTTATTTAAAACACTCCAATAACTATAAATAATCTTTTATTGACGAAAAATTAGCTTTCGGACACTTTCAGAAGATCGCCAAACATAATTATTAACCTTTAATGGCTTATTCCGAAATTCGTAAATTTAAACTTTGCCACGTAGCCTCAAAGACCTTCCCTACCCCCCACAATTTATTCAAAACGCTCCACCAACTATGAATAATCTTTTAATGACGGGAAAATTACGTTTGGGAACACTTCAGAAGATCGTCAAACTGAATTATTCGCCAATAACAGCAAATAACGGTAAGATCGCAAAACTTCATTATTTGTCATTAATGACAAATAAACAAAAGTTGTAACTTTAAACTTTTGAAGAATTAGTTCCTGTCTGCTGACCTCTTTCGATCTTTTCTTCTCTTTTCTCTTTTGCTTGTCCTTTTTACCGTTTTCTTACCTTTTTTATGTAACTTTTCGTTTTATGATCCTGCCCACTTTTTCTGTTTCATTTAGACTTTTGCGCCTCATAAAACATGTAATCTCTCATAATATAATTATTTTTAGGTACACTTGTGCTATTTCACGCGTCCTTTTTTTCTTTCTTACTAAGAACATGATGAACCTCTATATCCGCCTCTTTTTCTACTCATTTTCCCAATATTTGCATGTTTATTTATTTATTTATTTATTTATTTTTCTCTTTTCCTTTTTCTCATATTAATTTCTTTTTGCTTCTTTCTCATATTGATGACTTTTTAATATCTGTCAAGTACCTCTGAAAAACTTCCGCCCTGACTAAACTAAGTGCTTGCTCTGTACTTACTTACCATGTATAATCCTTTGCTTTTGGAAAATTAGAGAAGATTTTCAAAGTTAATTATTTGTCCTTAATGGTAATAAACCAAAAATCGTAAATTTAAATTTCGCCAGCTACATATATATACTTTTCAAAAACTTTCTTCCCTACCTAAACTAAATTTAAGCACTATGCTTAGTATGTATTATAACTCAAAAATTCGCTTTTGGAGACTTTCTACAAATTTGTGAAACTTCATTAATTGCCCTTAATGGCAATAAACCAAAAATCACTAATGTAACCTTTGTCAGTTACCTTTTAAAAGCTTAATTCCCTCCCTGAACTTAATTCAAGCGATGCGCTTAGTATGTATAAGTGCAAAATTTGTTTTTGGAAACTTCCAGAAGTTCGCAAAATTTATTGCCATTAGTGGCAAATAAAAAATAGGGAATTAATAATTAAATTAATGAACAGCCATGCTCCGCCCTGCTTTCCATGAATCCTACTCCCGGTTGCGCCCCTACTGAACCTACTTAAGGCTGTTAAGTATTTAATACCCCCCTCTGATTCTTGGAAAAACATTAAACTCCCGCGGCCGTTTCGGGAGAAGATTAAAAAATTATGTTTTCGAGAATCTGGATCAATCATCCAAAATTTCAGCTATGTCAGGCTATGTCTGCCCCTAACCCACGTCAGGATAAGCCTTTGTTCGCTAATGCAGTACAAAATCGAGCTTACAACTGAAAATCCTGCCCTCGAACGCTTTTCAGAAAGTTTTGAAATTACCTAGATAGCTCCCTAGTTGAAAAAACTTATGTTTAAAAAGCCAATGCTTCCCAAAATAGGACGTCTCCCATTCCACGCTAAGCCAGAACAATTTTTGACCACCACTCAATTCTTGAACAAAAATCAAATTTTTGCTTGTTTTTGGAAAACGTTAAAAATTAGGTATTTATGAGAATCTGGATGGATTCTCCATGTTCCTAACCATTTCACGCTGGGTCTGCCCCACAACCCTCTTTTCATTAAAGCTAACAATAAAGACTAAAAAAAACAAAGCCCGACCCTCACCATGCCACGAAAATAAATATCAATGAGGATAGCCAGAATGGAGAAGAAATTCCAATATGGCTGACTTGAATGACTTTTACTTCAATGGGACACGTGGATCAATCACAGATGAGAAACGTAGCGCCAATTAATATTTGATTCTCCCTTATGCTTAAGCACTAAAAATGGAGGGTAACCCGGATCTCAGCTAATATGGACCCTAGAGTGGCACTTAATATATCAATCGATAGAGCTTTTTGATTTAGACATTTATGCCCGCTACAGAACTCTTCTCATGTAAAGCTTTTTTAAGCTAGAAGCAATTGAAATCGCATTTGGGCCACAAACGTGCTATATCATGGGCTACAGTATTCCTAAGATATATTTTTGACTCCGAATTCAAAATTTTCTACCTCGATTACTTCCAAAGACATGCCTTTTGAAATCGCAACAGTTATCCCTAGCATTTGATTGATTTAGAAAAGTTGATTTTTAGGCCAAACTTTACACCCATATAATTCTATGGGTTTGCACTCGTAAGTATTGCAAGATGTACCATCGGATAGAGGAGACAATGATTAAGAATTTCGATACTATTGAGCTTCTACCCTTAATGCCTCGGGCACCAGAACTGGAAATATAATCCACTTACTTTTCGTAATGCTTAAGCACTAAAAATAGGGGTACCCTGGATTTCACCCAATATTGGCCCTACAGAGTCACTTACATATATCAATCGATAGAGCTTTTTGACTTATACATTTTTGCCCATCACATAACCTCTGCTTGTGTAGAACGTTTTGAAGCTAGAGGCGATTAAAGTGGCTTATGGACAAAAAACGTGCTATAACATAGGCTACAGTATACCAAGGTACGTTTTTGACAACAAATTTGGATTAGTCGACCTTGATTTCTCCTAAGGAATTTATTTTCAACATCACAACTGCCAATGGCAGCCCATTTGTGGCAGATGTAAAGCCCAATTTTAGGGCCAACTTTACACACATTTATTTCGCGTTTCGAAGTTTTCTTAGATATATGGCTAGGCGCGTTTTGTTGCCGGGGCCTGCGGCAGCAACGTTCAATGCAAAACCCCTCAACGTTATTGGCAATTTTTGAGAAAATGGGTCTCAAAGTTGACCCTATGCTAAAGTTGGTTAAAAATTATTAGCTCATAACTCTATGGGTTTACACTCAATTTCAACGCGACTTATGTCATTGTATAGAAGAGGCAATGGCAAACAAAAAGTTTCGTAGCCATAAACTTCTACAATTAACACTCGAAGAGCTAGAGCCCAAAATATAGTTAACACATGCTAAAACATAGCAACAGTAATATGGACCCCTAAATTTTCCGACGAAATTCTCATTTTTTTGGGGGTTTCATATGCGTTGAGAAAGTTTAAAGAAAATAGACTCTATCAAAAAATTATTCCTCCTTCCTATTTTCTTATATAGTAAGATCACGTCCCAAATTATCACGAGAGACGTTAAAGTGCAATGCTGACGCAAGGACGTGCTTTTAAATTAGAATTTAAACTTCACACCTAAAAAAATAAGCTACATTGGGTGCAAAGGAATTAATCAAGCTGTGATTTCTGACCCTCTTTATTTTCTTAATTTTTTTACATCAATCAAACATACAAATTCATAATCGCAAGAACTTAGCAGATAGAATAATTGCAAAACCGTTTTTTCAGTGTATCGCAACCAAAAGCAATTTATGAGCGCCGACCACCGACAAAGTCGGCAAGAAGTGTGTTTTTTACAACAGATTTATACTTAACACCTTCTCACCTAAGTCAGTTTTAAGTTTGAAATAATGGGTTCAAATGTATTTTGTGACCTCTGAGGCGTTTTTTATTCTTTGATATACATTGCGCGTCTTGACTAATTAAAAAGTAGCAGAAATACTTTTTTCGCGCACAATTAGAGTGTAATTCTTTGATATGCATTACGCGTCTTGACCAATTAAAAAGTAGCAGAAATAATTTTTTCGCGCACAATTAGACTGTAAAATTAAAAATCTGAAGCCAACACCCCTGTAACATTAGAGAAATTTTTTCAAATCTGTTCGTTTTCAAAGCTGCATAATATACTTCAATTTTAGTCTAATTGTCTACTTTTTTATAGATTGATCGTCACAGGTAAAACTTTTCCCCATTGCCTTCTTTTAATGTACTTAAGGATGCGTAATTCCTAATACATTTCCCACTTTTGTTCCATCAGAGCCTTTTTCTTTGCTATTACCCTACTTTTAATTAGCATTATTTGAGTTAATCGGTTAGTAAATAAATACGGTATCATGCATAGCTGGACAACACCAAAATTCTGGTAGGGTAAAAAAAATTTGTGGGAGAAGAGTGAAAAAATTTTTAAAGGTCCAAAAATGGTGTTAAAAGTAGTCGTATGGCTAAAAAACACCATTTTTGACGTTTCTCATCAAGCACTATCCAATGGCATCAAAAAATCGTTAAAAATAAAAAAAATTAGAAAATTGAATTCTGCGGAGGTATTTTGTTTTCTGGAGGGTATTCCAACTTCTGAGCGGGGGTACCTCCCACGCCCACGTGTGGTAACATACCACGATAATGACAGCATTCCAATAACGTGGAAAAGAATATTGTTCTGAACATCAGCATTATCTTTTTTTAAACAAAATAAGCTTACCGTATCTGAAGAGTTCAAATGATTTAAGCGTAAATTTCACGCAACTACTGGTGTTAATGACATTTCACTCAAATTCGTAATCGTTACGTCGAATGCAACATTTAAAAAAAATCGGCTTTGGCAATGCTCTAAAACTTTAGTAAATTTCTAGTGTGAAGTCTACAGAACTACTGGGTAGTCAGATTAACCTTGCAAAACATGTTTTGAAAAACTCAGCGTCCACAACGCTTTGGGAGTATAATAAATTTATGATGTTAACTTTATCCATCAATAATAAATGAATACTTTATACTTTACATAACTATCGAGTTTAGAGAAAACTTACATTCAGATTCGTTATTCTGACAACACATATGACATTTTGAAAAATATAGGGCCTCTTCAATGCTCTAAGAATTAATTTACATTTTTAGTGTAAACTTTACGCAATCACTGAGTGTAAGTAAGGTTTTGGTCGCTTTCGTAATTATGACATTACTTTGATATTAAGATCATTATCTATGAAAAAGTTAACTATCCGCAATGTCTAAGCAGAAATATACATTGAATGTACATCACTTTAAATTTTGTTGAGTGCCAGACAAATGTTCGTAACCGACGTGTGAAGTCTGACCTCTCGTACATCTTTAGACTTGCGTTGCGACAATGTCAACACTCGTAACAAGAGAACTTAGCAGCAAAAAACAAGCCAGAGACACGTTTAACACACCTAATTTTTGACTTTACACCTCCTGAAAAGCTCAATATAGATGTGAATTAACCTAAAATGCTGTGCCGTGTACACCATCGAAGGTTTTCTATTTTTATTCTATTTGACCTATCTCGACTTCTGAAATAAGAAAAAGCCGAAAAAAGGAACAAAGCGTCATCCAACTTAGTGTAAAATTTAAAAATTTGAACCTAATTTCGATTGAGTGGAATGAAAGTTGGTTTGTGCTAGCTTGTAGCATTTGAATCGTGGTACGTTTGTGCATGAAAACATTGTGTTTTACATCCGATTCGAGATATCGACCAATTGAAGAAGGTCAAAAACGTATTTTTCATTCAATCTTACACACATGATTTCGAACTTAACACCTTTATACGTAAGTAATTATTGAGTTTTTTGGCACGGTTTGCTGCATTGTGTAGCCCTTGAAACGTGCTTTGTTTTCAATTTATTTTATTTACTCGAATTTATAATTGAAGAAGTTGGCGCAGAAACTTTAGATAAGACCTGCTTTTGAAAGCATTCACTATATTGTGAAGTTTAAACCCTAAGATCTAACTCGGTATTGAGTGTAAAAAAGGTTGCTGGTAAGCCGAAATTTGCTCTTGAGTCGTAGGTCATTTCTGCATAAAAGAATTTCTTAGGAAGCATAACCGGAGTTGTTGGCAGACAACAAATAGGCGAAAATGTGTTTTTATACCCTCACATTTTGGCATTCTTCACACTGCCACTCTTAAATAAGTCATTTTGAAAAAATAGTCGTTCTGAGCGTAGTCCATTGTCTACATTTAAAAGATCAGGCTAAGCAGAATGCAAAACTGACTTAGAGAAGTCGAATGACTAACCAAAAATTATAAAAAGTATATGTTATAACGTTGCAATAAAAGTTTACACGCTCTTCACACAGAATATACTTGTAAAAAAATGAAATATGGCTACGTCGAATTTTTTACTGTCTATCTTTTAAAATGACCGCACAATATAGAACTTTCCTGTTATACCTGTTGGGGACTAATCACTTTTTAGTTTTAGCGTTAATGCACTACCTATTATTTAGATAGATTGCATTTAGATATTAAAGATTAACAAGAATATCTGAACAAAAAAATTGGCATTTCTTTATAGACAGTCAAAAAATGCGTTCTGTATTTCACTTATTCCTATACTCGTACCTTAGTCGTTTAATTGACCTTAATTGGAAATTCTTTTATTTCACAAGTACAGCCGCAAGTAATTATAGAAACTGATATATATGCAAGAAATGAAAATAAAATACATTGTTGTCAATATAAGATAAAAATAATAACGAAATAGTAATCAAACACTAGTAACACACGAGTTAAATTGTACATATAAAATATAAAATTAAAAGCAATGACAATGAGTTATATTGCCAAAATATAACTTCTTGAGGAATATACATCTCTTTTATGCAACCGGTACCCTAGATGGAACTGATTCATATATAGAACACTACTTAATTCTATGATTATCCGTATTATTATTCCTTTAAGACCGTTTTCCTTTTAAACACGATCAACTGTCTGACAGACCCGACAGAATGCATTGCACAACATCGGCAGCAACGAGAGATTACAATTCCGATTTATTAATACGCGAAAAATCGACTGATATGGATTACCGTGGTTTCAGTCAGGTAAAATGTTTTCAGTATGTACTCTGTTGATAAGAAATGTATCTCATAATAAAATAATATGCATTTATCAATATAAAGAATTATGTATAAAACAAAGATTTGAGACCTTGGTAGTAGAGAGGGAGGTCAGTCAGACAAAAATTTCTCTAACTGACAATTTATGTCAATTTTATGCCTATTTACAATAGAATTTTTGATTTTTTGTTTGCAATCATTAATTCAGTTTTTTTTTCCAAAATCGTTTTTATGTTTTGTCATTTAAGGAGTCTGAGCAAATCCCATGAATTACCTTTCTCCCTCGTGCACCCTAGTGACAACAACCAACTGAAGTTAGTGTTGGGGCTAATACTTTCCGAAAACAGTATGCAGGTCAGTTCTCGAAAACGCTTCATAGCACTGAGAGACGGAGCTAAAATTGAAAATATCGAAAATTTAAAAATTGTTAATTTAAATAATAAAAAAGGGACGTGGGTGAGCAAGCTTGTCAAATAATGAAGAGTACACATCAAATTTTACTTGTTGCATGAAGCTGATAAAAACGTGTGCGTTAAGTCATTCTTCGCAAAGCATAAACCTATGAACATTAAAATGGTATTGTTTTGGCCATGTCTGACCTGTCGGGTCCCTTTGGTCAGAGGTCAATAAAAAAGGGTTTCAATCATGAACGGCCTTTATACTGTCATTATTTACATTTTGCTTATTATCGTCAGTCTACAAGGGCAGATTTAGGGGTAATTTGGCGAGATAAAGAATGGATATGCAATTCGCAATGATTTTTGGCCATCAGTGACCATAATTTATAAAATTTTTTCAGTGCGGCGCGCTGGATGGTACCTATTAATGACATTTATTTATTTTCTTGGCGACCTGGAAGTATGGTTTTTGTACTCAGCAAAGATTTTTCTCGATTCAGAAAGACTTTTCGGGAACGTCTTTGTACATGTACAACGGTCTTAAGGAAGACAAAAACTGTAAAAAGGTCTAACATTCGCAAAAATTTTCGGCGCTCTGCGCCGGAATCACTGATTATGTGTCCTTTATATTTTTATAATAGCAGGGATCGCATTTCGAAAGGAAAAAGGTCAAAAGCTTTGGCGCTTTGCGCTGTTCTAAGACGATTCTTAATAATTTTTGCCCACATAAAACACGGAGTTAGCCAAAATACACTACCAAAGGTCGAACAACTCTGTTTTCACCCAAAATAAGACGTTTTGGCGCTGCCGTTTTCGCACCACACTCCTTTTAATATTACTAATTATTTACATCCCATTTATTATTAAAGTATAATACAGATTCTGAGAGCCCATTCAATTCTCTACGTGATTGTATAAATTACTTTTAGAGCATCTTTTAATATAGTAATGTAATCAGATGTATCTAAAAATACACCGGATTTTCTACAGTTTTGCAGTCAAACACAAATAAATTCCCATCAAATCGAAAAAAACAAAATGCTGTTTGGTAGCTTGTAGAACATGCTCTTTGAACATATAAATTATTTAGAAATTGCTTCAAAATTGATTTATTTACAATAATTTATAAGTTGCTGGCGCCAAAACGTCATAGACCCATTTTTACTACACTAAAATCGCTACCGTACTATATCATAATACCCAAGAATTTGTGTGTTCCAAATGTACAAAGACTTTTAGGGTCCATCTTTGTAGATGTAAAAACGGACCTTGTGCAAAAAAAACATTGCAAAGAAGCAATTTTCTGTTCATGTAAGTATCAAAACAATTGTACCAGCAGAAACAGCTATTTTTGCATAGTTTTTGCATAGAATTAGAAACTTCAATGTTTCGCATCAAATTCCACAGAAACACAGGAAATCAAGCAGTAAATCATGCTTCTAGACATCTATTTGGCTTAATTTCACAAATTTTTTGGCGCTTTGCGCCAGATTTATTTTAAATTCAAAGAAATTTAATGACTTTTTCGCAAAAAATTGTCTAAAGTTTTAGAATTCTACGGATAAATATTGCATCGAAAGTGATTTTATGTAAAAGTATACAATTTTCAACAATCAACAATGAAAAAATGCTATTTCGTGCGTTAAGGGCAAATTCTTAGACCTGTATCTGACTATTTTGGAAAAGTTGAGATACTGCTCCCTTAGGAAAATCCAAGATCCGCCATTCTTAGTCTATACAGGATATTTTTGTTGTATTTTATACATATTTCTAAGATTTTGACAATTTGAACTTCATTTACATTGCTTGTTTTACCAAGACTCCGGATAAAGCGATTCATTTGAGAAAATTTTTCACATTTTAGGGCTTATCTCGCAAAACAGGATGACAAATGAGCGTTCTAGTTATTGACTAATGAAAACTTAATGAAAGCGATATTTTTTATATTGTCATAATATTCATCTTAAGCCTTTGTTTATGATTCCGAAGTATCACATATAATCGCACAAGTAGATACACACCACTTATATTTGCTATATTAAATAAAGCCATGGACTTTTGAATTAGGCGAAAAATCTTTCCAGGTGGATAAAGACTTTACAGTACCATCTTCATATCTACATACACTAAACTTAGATAAAGACGGCAAGATAGTGAAGAATTCAATAATTTTTGTGAAATAATTTGTTGTTTCGGGCCAAAGAAAGTAGCAGTGATTTCTTTGTCTTCATTATGGCTAAAATTGCAAATCAGGTCACAAATTGAGAAGAATCAAAAATTTTCTGCAAGTGTTTGAATAATGATCAAAAACGTGTTTTGACTGACATTCACAATTGCAGCATCAATAAGAAGTTTCAAGACTATTCTAGCTGAGGAAAGCCATCTGGCTGGTCTACCAAACTGGCATCCAGAACTAGAAAATGTCTCGTATAACACCTAAGACTAATTCTTTAGAATTTTTTGTATTTTGCAATTTTTTATATTATTGAATTTTTTATCATTGAATAAAAGAGGAACGTCTGAATATATTTTTGTTCTAGTATTGAGGGTTTCTGCTCATGTATATTCCTCTCATTCTGACATCACATGAGTGATCGAAATAAAATTTAGGCTGATTCTGGCGGTGGATACGTGTGTAAAGAAAGCGAACAGAGTCCAACCACATTAATTGGGATAATTAGTGGTCGACAGATTGATTTTATCGATTCTGACCATGGTCGAACAGTCGCCTCCTACTATTCCTACTATACTTTCTTACTGGAATATATGGATTGGGCGAACAGTAAAATTGACGGTTTAGCTGATGATGATGACGACTATGATGGTGTAAAAACATGTAAAATGTGTTGACATTAAATTGAATCGACCAGTCTATATTCATAATAATTATTATCGAATTCAAGGAGCTTGTTTACGTTGTTTCAACTCTTTTTCTGCTAAAACTGAGGTCACTTGACATTCCAATGTTAACCATTGATGCATGGCATGGCTGTTGGGGTATAAGCGCTCAAGAATTGTGTAAGTCTTTTTTCCCTTAGGAGCCATCGACTGATAGATCTTAACATGACATATGTATGAAAGTTGCACTGAATTACTGCCATGGATACAATTTTACATTATTGGGAAAATTTAAAAAAGTGTGGCTTTCACAAAGTGAAAAGAATATATATTCGGAAATCGTTAAAATATTCCAAAATTAGTAATGAAATTATGTCAAAAAACTTATAGTAACTGATGATCATGTAGTCGTCAAATGATTGAACATTAAAAGTTATAGAATTGAGCAATATGAAAAAACGAGATAATAGAGTTGCAGATCATAATAACTGATTACATGATTATTTAAAAGACTAGAAATTCCAATGTTGAAAGACTCAAGTATGAACTTCTTCAAATAACTGAATGCACCTGTAAGGATGTTCAATGTAGAAGATTTAGTAAAGAAAAATGGTCATATTTCAGACTAATTTTTTGATTAATTTTAATTAATTTTTAAGTAATTCGTACTGTGACTGGACAAAAGAAGAATTTCAAAAGATATGAAATTGCGATTATTTGTAAGAAAGGAGGGTAGTACTTTTGCATGAAATACATCATATGCTGCAGAAATAACATCAATAATATTTGTATCATGCATATGATCTATAACTAATTGTGTCAGACCAGTAGACCAAAAACAGTCGTAAAACAATTTGTTAAGCGAATGGAATGCGATGCAGAAGTACCCATTAAGGTGCAATCAATTTTTGGTAAGTTGAAAATATCTAACATACTTATGGGATAAGAGCAATTATTTACCCATTCTATAATATGTGCATTAAATAAAAATCACCTAATACTAGTAAATTTGGAGGGTGACTTATTCTGAAAAGAACCAGAATCAATGTAGAGCGAAAGATGGATGAATAGATTGTTTAGGCAAATTGGAACAAACATGTGACGCAAAAGTTTGTTTCTTTTTGACACAGTCGGAAGCATGCCCGAGTTTTATCATGTGTTTAATTCCACAAACACCTCTAACTGTCCATTGTGCTACATGCAAGGAAGATCAGGTAAGGCGTGCAATTTTGACCTACCATTAGATGAATTAAACTCTCCTAAACGATAGTGAATTGCTAATTTCTACACATATTTCAGCAGCAGTTATGCACTTGAAGATCGCCCTTGACACTGTAGTCAGTAGTCACCTCAAAAGAGCATCTGAAATTCGGCAGGCATAAATGATAAAAGCATAAGTTGTATAATTATGCATTCCTTCATATATTTAATCATTTATTACTACGTACTTATTTTATTATTTTATTTTAATTTTCTCGATTATTACATTTACATAATATTTAAAATTGGAATATAATTAAGCGTGTGTTGTTGGGAATTTTACATAGAATGATAAAAAAGTTGAAATTGGAATAAGAATAAGAGACAGAGAGATAACAATAGCACAACAAAACGTGTAAAATTGAGGCTGGAGATGAAGAGAATCCATATGAGGGTTCTGGGGGAGAACTTTTATATGAGACAAAAGAACTTGGGGCCTGTAAGTAGTTGTGTCATTCGCATATTTTAGGAGGTTGAGTTTGTATGTCTGTGTGCTAAATGGAAATGGTAAATTAATGACTCTATGTGCGTTTGGAGGCGGCTTGCCTCTGTACTGACTGGATGTTAGGGAGTTCACATGCTATTAATAGACTTTAAACATATGCAGAAGGTGCGTTACAACAGGGTGTTTGTATTTGATGAATGTCTTCCAAAATTATGAAGAATAAAATGATTTGATAATATCTGAGAATCAAAATAATAGGCTTAGGGTATGAAAAGAATTTGATAATATTATGTGTCTATTGTAGGTTATTTTATATTAATTAAATTATATTACATACCCCCCTTTAACTCGACTATGGGGTCAGAGGAAAGGGTAGTGTAATTACAGAATCATGATCAATCTATGGCTAATTTTGCCTGCCCCTGGCTCCTGTGACTTTGGCGTTGATGCAGTATTCAATTGCTTTCTTCATCCAATCTTCTTCAGCCTGGAATTCCGTCAGTGGCAGGGCAAATTTGCAATGAAGCTTTTGCTTCCACTGCTCAATGAAGTTGTCATAATATGCCATCTAATAGGCATCTGTACAGTTGTAGGAATGGGCATTGAATTCAATCACCATTTCTCCAATAAGACGCCTAAAGCAAGGCTTGACATCATTGGTTGGATATTGACGGTGGCTTGAGGTGGTAGTAATGGCGGCGAGACAGGAGTAGCTGACTGACTGTGGCAATTAGGTCGGATGCAAGTCATAGCAGTTGGATCTGGTCTTTGGGTGGATGTATGTAGTAGTATTTGGTGGCAGTGACTTTTGAGATCATCAGGGTGTGACCTGCCAAACCTTAGAGGATGACCATTCGACTCCAGCACCATAGATCTCATTGTTTGACTGATCAGCTAGCACAAATATGTCGAAGCACAGCCCAGCCTAAAGTAGTATATAAATAGCTGTCTTGTTGCTGAGAAGATCTTGAATTACCTCTTGGTCCAGACAAAAGACATCTTGAGCCAAGGCGCCATTAAACAAGAATGGGAGGCGATCAAGTTTCTCCAATTCCTCCAACTTCTGCCTGATGTCGAGGTTGATGGTACCTTTCTGGAATCGGTGGTTGAGGCAGTCAAGGCTTCTGGGGTTTTAGGGTTGGTCAGAAACTCAATCAGGTAGTGATGCAAACCACCTGATGAGTCTATGTCTAGGGCACAAGATAAGCCATCTGGGCAAATAATTATGATATGTACATGTTCTTCTACATTTGCCTCTTTTGCAAAAGTGACAACAGCCAATATGCCAGGAAGGGCATGATTCTTTGTCAGCATGTGGCACACAATGTCAGGATGGCAATTTATCAGGAACTGAAAAAAGTCAATCTGCGCCAGGTTGCCAACCAAAGTGCATTGCCCACTGCTCCAGGAGATCAGTGGAAGCTGCGCATGCTCCGGTGTTGGCATTGTATGTAGCTTCCACTTCTCAGTGGCAGAATGAAAGGATCAGAAGTGGATGTGGAATTAATTTGTGATGCAGACATTGTGCTTTTACCTAAGACATGTCAGAAAATCACTCTATGACATTTGACATTACATGCTCTATAAGGAAATTGTGATTGGATGAGGATGTGATTTTAATCTTCAAATTCTATAAATTAAGTGCATTTTGTGGGGCGGCTACCCTAATTCTTAAATTATAAACATGTTGTTTTAGCTTTGAGTTAGATAACTTAGATGTTTTGGAATCAAGCTTATTTGTGTCCGAGGATAAACTTGGATTCTCAGTGCCTGCGTCATGTTTATATAACTTGGTACAATTTAAGTGTATTAGGTCAGGTAACAATTTTCCATTTTTATTTTCAAGACCGAGGATTGGGTATCTTGTGCTCTCAATTTTATATGGTCCATGCCTTAAATGCATAAGCTTATGTGTTGAACCTTCTTGAGTAGACAATTCATACATCATTACTAGATTATCAATTTCATGTTTATCATTTTTAACCTTTAAGTCATATTGCTACTTTTGCAAATGTTGTGCATGCTGAATGTTTGCTCTAGCCATAGTCCAAGCCTTAGAAAGAAACTGCTTAAAGCTTGTTGCTTAATCATCTGAGTCTATGATGTAATGCAAGGACTTAAAATTAAAAGCTTGGATTATATGCAAAAGTGGAAAAAAGCAAATCTATCATTTTGAAGATAAAGACAATTACTAATTAATTTATAATATCTCAATTTATAAATAATATGATCCTGAGAGATTTCATTCTCAGGTACTGTTCTATTTTTATAAATATTCAATTGAAGATTTCAGAATATATCAGCGCTCTGTTTTTCCATTATATTCCTTTTCTTAAAGTCAGCTTGTAAAGTGCATATGCGAGATAATGTGTCTGCATTCTTATGCTCAGATTTGTGGCTCTATATTAGTCCATACTAAAAGTGTTGCATAGTGGCTTGCCAACAAGCTAAGCATCCAGTTAGATTATTTTTTTAAAGTCCTAACAGAGGTGCATGATCTGTCTGTATGTGTACGGTATGTCAAGCGATGTAAGGATGAAAAGTTTTACTGCCCATTCTATAGCTAATGCTTCTTGTTCAGTTGTAGAATAATTCTTTTCAGCTTCAGTTAAAGTTCTTCTGATGTATGCGATAGGGTCTCCTTTTTCATCATGTATTCGGCTAAGTACGGCGCCTAAGCCATACAAGGATGCATCAGTTTGTAAATAAAATATTTTTAAAAATTTGGAAGCTTTCTAACAGGTGCTGTGTGTAATACTGTTTTTAGTGTCTCAAACGCTTTAGTACATGTATTATTCCGAATAAATTCTTCATTCTTTCTTAGACGATCACTTAAACAGGAAGCTATTTAGCTGCAGCTAGGTATATATCTACAATAATAAGATTCAAGCCAAGAAAAGTGCGGATCTCATCAACGTTACAAGGCATTTATGCATCTTTTATGGCCTTAACCTCTAGTTTGTCTGGTCTTAGTCCTTTGGTTTTTACTTCATGTCCTGAGAATTTGACTATTGTTTTACAAAATGCACATTTTTCTAGATAAAGTCTCAGTCCTGCAGATTTAAGACGGCTTAAAACTTGCTTGAGATTGGTTTTGTGCTCATCAAAAGTGCTAGAAAACACCATTATGTCATCTGAATAGACTAAACAGATTTCACACTGTAAATTATGTAAGATTACATCCATAAGTAGTTGACAAGTGCTAGGAGCATTACATAATCCAAGAGGTAATACATTAAATTCATAGTCTATTAAAAGTGGTAAAAGCGGTTTTCTCTTTATCAGTGGGATCCACCAGATATATCCAATAACCCTGTGCTTGATCTAATGTTGAAAACCATTTTGCTTTTCCTATTGTGTCAAGAATGTTATCAATACATGGTAATGGGTAGGTGTCCTTTTTTGTGATTTTATTTGGTTTACAATAGTCTGCGCAAAATCGATCACTACCATATTTTTTCTTAACAAGAACAGTTGCATTGGCTAAAGGGCTATTTGAGGGGCTTATCATCCCGGCCTCTGACATTTTGTTTATAAGTGATGCAATTTTCGCACGATCACGTAATAGTACTCTATATGGATAGCTGTGGACTTGTGTGTTATTTTAAGCATCAATTTTATGAGAAACAAGGTGCTGCAAAAGAAAACCTTCAAGGTTATTTATTCAAAATCGAGTCAAAGAATTTTTACAAATGACAGCGTCCCAATTTATGTGACCTAGATTAGATATAGAGCAATGCTCAGTCATCATTAAGTGCTTTGTATTTTCCATATTCTCAGTATTTTCTAGGAAAACTCTATCACATAACCTATTGCAGAATCTTCATACAATTTAGTCTCAATTGCTAGAGATTTGATTATCTGAACAAAAATTTCATTATCCATCGTTTTTGCAAGAGATGCAAAAGGTGTGACTCCTCTTTTCTCAATCATTTTGTAATTGGATTTGAAAGAAAGTATGAGATTATTTTTAAATTTTGCGGTATCAGCGCATGAATGTTTAGAACTGACCTTAAGGGTATTAAAATATTAGTTCTGAGAGTGACCTTACTGTGCTCTAATTCACCAGAATTTATCTGATGTGTTAATTTAGTCATGTGATTATCAAACATTTTTCCATTATTTTAAAATTAAAATTAACATTTTTGAAGCGTGTAAGAAAGTCACTTCTAATTATCATGTCAAATATAGAACTATTCTCAAATATATAAATCTCTTTCAATTCTGTGTCAGTATCTTAGCAAATAAAACCCAAACAGAGCCTTATACGAGTAATGGACTATTACTTGCACTCTTAATTATGGATTCTAGTGGTTTTATAGTTTTAACTATATTTAGGTGTTTTGCAAGTTTTAGGGATAAGACTGAAACGCTTACACCTGTGTCTATGATGCCTTTAACGGTGTTTTCATTAATTCTAATATCAATACAAGGAGGTACTACACAATTGTTACCGCTTAATGCTAAAAGGCGTACGAGTTCAATAAGGTCTTTACAGGCTTTGACTTTCATAAATCAACTTTATCGATGAGACTTAGGTCAGAAATTCCTGCGGATAAGTCCTTATTTAATGGATCCTTGCTAATCCCTAGGGCTTACTAGCATTTAATATGTCTTCCTTTTTTCAATAAAAACAATATTTTATCTTTCATCTTCAGAATATTTTTGATTTGATTTAATAAAAATGTCTCAAACTGGTTCAGTAAGTCACATCCTAGTAGATAATTAATGTTAGCCTTGTTTGAAGTTTTGATATCATAAATACCGAAATTGATACTGACTGAATGTGATCTCACAGAGAATGGTATTGTTACATGTTTCTCATCATTGATTTGTGACTAGTCGTGCACCACTATCAATGTATGCCATCACTTCAGTTTGGCCTGATTTAATTTTAGTAGCTGGTATCATAATTATACAATCATCATTAATTGAAGAAAGTTTTGAGTGTAGCAATAGACTGACAAAATTCTGCAATGAGTCTTTGAAATGTAAACCTACGGGTGCTGACTTTTTAGTGTTAGTTTTCTGCTCATGCGGTTTAGATTCAGTCAATAAATTTGTGATTAACGGCGTGCATCGGCTTAAGCTCAATGTCTTCTCTCAACGTTTGCTTATATGCTCATTAGTAGGACCTTGTTTGACACTGTTTACAAATTTTACGCTAAACAAAATATATCATGGCACCAAGAATGAGGAAAATGAAAACAAAAACTGAAATGTTAACCAAGATTAGGTGTGCTCCCTTTTGTAAATTACTCACTGCCCCAGATGCATCATTTATGCTAGCACTAAATATATGTCACTGCATTTTCAGCATACAAAAATGGTTTTTTTGAGTTAATCTAATAAAGTACAAGGAACCAGACCCTAACTTATCTCATTAAAAAGAGCATAGAATTCTCTATCTGTTTACCGAAAAAACCTCAAAACTACAGTAATTTTTGAATATGGCTTACCACTTGACTAAAAATTAAAAGCGAATTCTTGATCAAATTAGTCGAGTGCGTAATCATTCAAAAGCTCGCTTCACGCTCTTTTCATATTGAGCTCTAACATTCAATAAAACACATTCTATAGTGCATAATAAGAATAGCTTATGGGGGCGGCCGTATTGGAAAAATTTAAAACACATTTGTAGAGTTAAGCGCGGGCTTAGAAGAAAAACTAAAAAATGAACATTTTAGAGGATGCTAAAACGCAACTATTTTGCTAGATTTAAGCATAATGCAATAAACTAGTAAAAACTGAAATGAAATCGGTTGGGTGGTTCTTGAGATAAACTCAAAAAACTATATATGACTTTTTAGCTTCATTAGTGATGTTGTGTCATTTCAGATTACATTTTGTTTGTCCCCTGATGGATTTTCGTAGGAGCAATTGTGTGAAACGAAGTATACTTCATTTGAAAGGAAATTTAATTCTCTATCCTGACAGAGTGGTGGTAAATCAAATGTGAACATGTTCTGATTTTTAGACCAAGCAACTTGAAGTGGGATGTGCATGATGTGTGTAGAGCCTGCTGCGTTCAAAAAAAGTATTCTTCACTGAAAATTCCCTTAATTCTGTCTTTCTCATGTGCAACAAAATATAAGTATGGATTAGGTTTGACAGTCAGTTCTTCATAGCATGTGTCATTTATTTGATAGAGACAAAAGAATTTTGAGCTATTTAATTTTTTACACTCATAAGTCGGAAGAACGGTCCCAAATAATGCATGTATGTCTGTGCTTCCTAACAAAACTCTAGCTCCTGCAGTCGGGTAAATTCTCATTATCTGCTTTATAATGTGTAACTGGCGTTGTGATGACTTACATAGTTCAAACCAAAATTCACAAAAATTTGCTTGCTCAATTTCTGGTATTTTTCCTTCAAGGTACTGAAGCTTAGCATTCAAAGGATCAGACTTGAAAAGATATGTTCCATTTTTGAGTGATGCTTTGGTGCTGTTTTGGATAGGTACTCTTATAAAAAGTTGTCAAATCATAAAACTATCACCACTCATTATAATTTTTACGATTAAGCCTAGTGCAGTTTTAGAAGTACCTACTGAAAAGACTGCATTTGTGTGTTTCTTAAGTGAGAGTGAGACCTATTTGTGATTTCCTAATTATAAGAAACAAAATTCACTTCAGCAATGTGTGTTCCTAATTTATTCCAAAATATAACAGCATCTCCGATTAAGCATTTTTCTATCTGTAGATGGTTGGCATCCACCTTTATCTCCTTAGTCAGAGCTGAGTGTGACTCCAACTGTAGTCTCTATGGTTCATATGTAGTTCGATGAAAAAGCTAATTGCATGCACTTTTACAAAAATCATGACAACACCGTGTGAATTACATATTAGGACTGTTATTTGTTGACCAAAATCCATGCTCAGCTCAATCGTGTTGTGTGCTTATTTGGTTGTATACTATGCCTTTACTATTAAAGAAACCTGTGTTTGTGCAAAGTGTGCGATTACTAATGCAACATTTTACAGCCCCAGTAATATAAGGTGTATTGTTAGGTATCCAAATGTCGACTTTGAATTCATGGGATGCTCAGAGGGAATAAGTGCCTCGAATTCCCAGCGTTTAGTCTGAAATGATTTCGTGCATCCTAGAGCTCAAAAAATGGAGTCTATTGGTCAGTGTTTTTTCAATCAAATTCTACATTGTTTGTCACAATACACACATTTGTCTAATGATTCCATTGGGGGTTATTTTTAGCTCAAGTTCATGACTGGCGGAATATATTCTGTGTGATCTGGTATAGCTGATGCATGTTAAGTTCGAGTTTTAGTACAAAAATTAAAAGTATGCACATTTATGGTTGAACATGTTGTAAAAAATTACTGGGCCTATCTAGCGTGGACATGTTAACATTATTTAAATGTTATAATACCATTAAGATAGCCCAAAATAATAAACTTTAATGCGAACCTTTTAATTTTTGGATGCTGACTTAATGGTAACTCCATTTTTTTAACTAACATTAACGTGAAAATAATGTTTCCATATTTCCCAACAAGTATAGCTTCTACATCAAGCGGCTGCAACAAGCAAAATAAAAATAGATTATATCACCAAATAATTTGCACTAACTAATTATACTTTTTAAACAACAAAAAAATCAAGTGCATAGCTTACCTATGCTATCAGGAATATGGTTTGAAAATTCCAAGCGCCAAAAAATGATAGCACCAAAAAAACCTTCATTTTTCAAGTGTTCTTGATTGAGATCTATCCTTTGTGGCATCGGTGCGCAATTTGAAACTTTCAGGGAGGAGTTAACCCAAAATCGGTACACAGCTGAAAGTGCTTCGCATAAGCATTTCTGTAGCCTTTTTGGGCTCAGAAAATTAGCTATCCTTTTTTAAACTTAAAAACATAGCTATATAGCCTTTTTGAAGTAATAATAGCTATTTGGCTCTTTTTAGTGTCGAAAAAATTATTAAATATTGTTTTAAAATTCAGAAAAGACAACCATATAGCATTTCTGAGCCCATAGAAGACTATATAGCTAATTTTCTGATCCCAAAAAGACTATGTAGCTTATTTTCTGAGCCCAAAAAAGGCTACATACCAATGTTTTTTCGACCAACATGGCTATTTAGCCATCAGAATTCAAGAGCTCAGAACAAGGTACAAGCCCTCCTTCAGCCCACATGCTTTTGTATGCTTTGTGGTATCAAATATCATGAAGAAATTTGAAATTATTTCGAAAAAACAATTTGTAGCTCGCCTACTAAATTATTCAAGTGTTGAACTCCAATACCCCACGCCACATTTGCATGCAATCATCCACATTTGCATCAAACAAAGCTAAAACTTTTAAATAGGGGTCAGATACACGTGGGCGTGGGGGGTTGGGAGTATGCATACCCGGGAAGTTGGAATACCCACCCAAATCGAATGATTCCCCCAGAATTCGATTTCAGGAAATTTTTTTGCTTTCTTCAGCAATTTTTGTTTCATTGGATAGTGCTCGATGAGAAACGTCGAAAAATAGTGTTTTTTCAGCCATACGACCACTTTTGAGACCATTTTTTGACCTTTGAAAACTTTTTTAGCCTCCCTCCCTAGAATTTTGGTGCTGCCCACCTATGGTCAGAGGGGACATTTTTTAACGAATAAGGCTTTATTTCTCAAATTTTTTTCAATGGAATATTGAGACCGCCAAATTTGGTTGAGGGACTCCATTATCCCCACGGACTACATATGCACTATAGATGATGGCAAAGTAGTAATGACAAGACATGCACAGGGGCAGGGGGTCTAGACAAAATGACGGAAACTGTAAACACGTACTTTTAATGCTATTTTAGCGCTTATACCAGTTTTGAGATTATTTTGGCCCAAAAGCTCAATGTTTCACCCCCCCTCCATGGGCCATGCTGTGCAACTATGTTGATGGCCAGAATAGGTGGGCGGGACCGAAATTCTAAGGGGTGTGTGTGTGTGTGTGTGCAAGGAAAAAAGTGGTCTTTAAAATGGTGATATGACGAAAAACACCATTTTTCAACGTTTTTCATCGAGCGCTTCTCATTGACCTCGAAAAAATCGTGAGAAAAAAGCTGCATAAAGTGAATTCTAAGTCGGGAGATTTTATTTTTTCGGTATTCGGACTTCTGGGGGCTAGGGTGCATCCCTGGTATGGTGGCCAGGCCAGCCAGAAGGGTGTGAAATCTAGAATCACTAGTTTAGTAAATAGAGGCCACAAATACCCTTTTTTATCGCACAAAATGACATTAGGATCTTTTTCAGCCGCCTAAAATGCAATTTTTATCACAATAAATTTAAATTAAATTTCAAACTTATCTACTTCAAAAGTGCCGTTTTCCCATATATACATGCACATAGGGGAAGGAGGTGCGGGAGAATTATTACCCCCTAGCTAAGTGGTCAGCCATATAGGTATTGTCCGGCAATTTTGATTGGGCGGAACATTGTGTGCATCATTTTTATACACAAAAATAGTAATGTTGAATTTTTCCGCTGATTAATACTTTTTGTGCTTTTTACTCAGAAAGCGCCCACAATTGATCAACTTCGATATTTTTAATCATAAAAGCGATGTAATACAATCAAAATAGACTTAAAAGGCGGGATATCATGAAAAAGCATTTTAAAAGGTATTTTGATCATTTGTTGTCGTTTGAATAGTAAAAAAGACTCGTCAACACTAAATTTAGTGTTTTAAATTTTTTGAAATCCCCAAACCACCCAATATCATGTATATACAGGTTAGTGTATGCTAAAGGAAAGTTTTGAAGAATCTAAGCAAGAGCTCTCCTTCAAAAGCAAACTGCCCAATTATTCTGCACTTCTTTGAACATTATTTACCTATGTCAAACACTCTGAATAACGTGGACGGATCCTTCTGTAGGCTAGGTAAAGCTCGCAGAGCATCCTCCTGTGTTTCCGTCAGAATGATATCAGAGCAGTCATATTGAGAGCCCGAGAGCAGAACGCAATTCACATTAGCTAACAATGGTAAGACATGAATGACGGAATCATAGTCTATCAAATATTTAGGCACTTTTCAATAGCAGTTGACTTTATGGAGTTTTTAGATATTTTTAATATTTGCAATTTATTCATGGCGGCCAGAAATGACACTAGAATGAGGCGATTACGATGCATTTTACCCCACTACAGAGAACCTAGTCACAATTCCAGAATTCAAAGCTTTCCAAAAAAATCTGATGAAATGGTCTGTTTTGAGCGATTCTTCGTGAACTCTTAGGTCATCGGTTGTTTGATGATCGATTTTTCGTTAAGGGTAAGAATCAAAGTTTTAGATTGATCAATAATGCTTTTGACTTGACAATGAAAATTTAAAACAATTTGTGATTGAATAAGGTGCTAAAAGGCACCCTAAATGTAATTTATTGCCACTTGTATGAAATCCTTATGCTTCGTTGCGAAAAATTTAAAGTTAGGAACAAAAAAGGCAGAAAAATCGCCCATTAACTTAACTTCGTCTTCTAATCCAATGCCTTCAATCCACGATTGTTGTTTAGATTAGCTCAGAATTTTGGTACAATTTCATCTAGACTTTTTGTATCCAATCGAACTTATATTGATATCAGTCACGCGATAAAATTCATCCAAAGCCCTTAAGACGCGAAATAAATTAAATATACATGATACGGCATATATGATTTTTGAGTGTTTTAATTCCCCCCTCCTCCGCAAAAAATTTTTCACTTCCCCAGAAATAACGATTTTCCAAAAGTTTCCAACATTTCCCTAAAAATTGGCAGAAAAAGTGTTTTTTTAAAATCATACTCATGTTTTAACCTATGTATTGTTCAACTTCATTCAATTTTTTTTGATTTTGTTTCGATTTTTCAGGTTTTTATGCTCTAGAACGGCCGAGCATCGTCAGAAACGCCAAAAAACGATGATTTTGACACGTACACTACCTTTTTTTGGGCCTAAAAAAACGCAATTTAAAATTTCAACTCCCCCTCCTTATTTCTCATGCTGTGATGTATGGATACAGGTATATTTTTTTTGCAAATTTTCATGTAGATATCACCAGAAATGCACAGCACGCGAATTTTGGGAGTATGGAAAAACTTTTATAATGTGCCTTTTTCTGGGTGGATACGCATCGGAAAAATGTAATTTTTGGCGTTTCTGATGATGCTCTTCTTTCTAAAACGCAAAAACACAGAGTATATTGCACTCCATTGTTAGTCTTTATATAGCCCAAAGCGCATTTGGCCCAAAATGGTTTCCACCCTCAAGAAACATGGTTTCATTTATTTCTCGCTGTATCAAAGCTTTCCGGGTAGCAAAATTGGCACTTCTACAGAATAGTAACTATTAGATATCATTGGACAAACTAATGCCTGCATCTCGACCTAAGCGGGAGTGAAATTGATTTTAGCGGGAGCGATACCGACCTAAGCGGGAGTACTACCACCCACATAAATCTAAGCCCGAGCCTAGGAAAAATCAAGAAGTTTGGAAAAACCAATGACTGTTGCGATGCGACTATACTTTGCACAATCAGCAGTAGTCACTATTCTGTAAGAAGTGCCACTATATTTGCAGATCTAAAATTCACTCTTTCAGTCCCCTTGTTTTGAAAAAAATTTTGGTCGTGCCCCCGAAACAAAATACTGGATACGGACCTGAGTAGCAGTGCGGTTTTAATCGACAAAAGTGAGAACTATACGAACAAATTCTTAGCACACTTGATGCAAAATTATAAGAAGGCAAGCATTAATGACTCACCAACTCTTTTAAACAATGCACACTGCCCACGTTTACCGCAGGCAAGGGGTGCATATAAAAGCAGCAAAGAAAACACGATATCAGAAATTTAACTGAAACAATTTGCTGCATTTTCACCTTTAAAAATAGTTCACTTTTTTTGCGATTGTAATAAAGAAAATATATATAAGGACCTTCTCTATCCTTTCTCATCCTTGAGTGTCCTTATTTTCACCAACCCTATTCCTACGGAAACCATAAAATAGATACCTCAATAAAGAAGAAAATGAGAAAAAGTACCATCCATTGTACAAAAAAGGTATTGGGAACCAGCTTACCAAAAACAACCATGAGCTTTATCAAAAGCTACTATCTAGCGATTAAGCACAGGATTGAAAAACTATCGAAAAGTGCAGAAAATATCAAAACTAGGAGAGAGCTAACCATAACCAACCAACAACCTGCACTGCACTACGTTCGATCCAAGTTATTTGTAAGGCACAGTATGTCAATTTAAGTTAGAGGTGCATGCACACTTCTTGAAAATGGTTGTACATGCCCATCAATTCTTTTTTCTGTTAATCCTACACAATTTGCATGCAGCGTCATAGCTTGTAGGTTGAGTACAGAAAAGTTGTGTAAATTGAGCACAAGTCACAATTTTTATAATCAACACAATATTATTTTGTTACTTGAACAAATCTGTTGTATTTACAGAAATTATTTACGTTTTTTATCTGACAATTTCTTTTACAGTGTTCATTCATAAAATTTGGCAATGACTTGACACCACACATGGAGAGTTAAGAGGAGGGTTTGGAGCGGAAGGGTATGCATCCCCCAGAAATTGAGACACCCTCCCCAGAAATCCAAATACCCCTCCCCAGAATTCAAATTTTTGAAATTTTTCTATTTGCTTTTTCAGCAATTTTTTGATGCCATTGGATAGTACTCAATGAGAAACGTCGAAAAATGGTGTTTTTTTGTCATACGACAACTTTTAAGACCATTTTTTGACCTTTGAAAATTTGTTCCACCCCTCCTGAAATCTTTTAACCTCCATCCAGAATTTCGGTGCTGCCCACCTATGCTTGACACCCTCGGGAATCGATCATTATTTTTCTAGCAGTCGTTTTTCTATGAACTGTGTTTGTATCATATTTTATCGTATTTGCTTTTGGTAGCTCGTTCCCAATACTTTTCTTTGTACAATTGATGGTATTTTTTCTCATTTTTTTATTTGACGAATGAGTTCGACTGCGGGAATTCTGTAACATTACGTACCTATCATTAATTGTAATCTTACAAGAAATGCAGAAATTAAGAATTTTATTGAATACAAACTACTTGTGTTTCTATCTCGCTTCGACCATATGAGTAATACACATTTATACCAGTCCACTTATGCAAGGTGCAATAGGCGAAAATTGATGACAATATCGATAAGTGTTGTTGTTCCTGCTTTCAATTTTTTAGCCTTTTTGGAAGATTTAAAAGTTCTAAATATGAAGTAACTAGCTATAAGCTTATGATTTATCCAATCATGTTGATTATCTTAAATGTAATTGAACACCATTTTTGAGGGCAAATCGGCGCCTCAAAAACATAATGCAGTATATCAGTGTAGAAACCCTCTACGCTGCTGTTGCAACAGTCGGATCAATGCGAATATATTTTTGTTTTGCAATATGTTTGTACCTACATATCATCAACTGATTGCTCCAGATGTACATTTTGTGTTTGATTTCCATACACGCGTATGCAGCTGTTAAGCCTTATGCTTAAGTGGCTCGCGCAGGACCTCCTAACTCCAAAAATATTCATATTTTAATTTCTTCCCCACATCAAATTTTTCATCAAAATCTGGGATAGAAAAATGAACACTTGAATGTGATTTGAGTAGGAATTGGTATGTGTGTTATCATATTTTACGTGTACTTGAAGATCATGTGTGTGTCTCATATTTTTGCCTTTCCCAGATGTACATACTTTTACTTAAGCTTTTACCCATGAGCCTATTACCATATTCGTTTATCCATTTTGAGCCTCTTTTTGCACATGGGTTAAAAGTGCATGCGAGCACGGTTTTGACGAGCACTGTACAATTTTTCTTTTCTCATTACATTTTACTAAGCCGTGTGAGATCTTTTAGCCAGCCTCGAGCTAAGCATATAGTCTTCGTCTTTGACAAAATGTCAGGAGTAGGCCTCTCGCTTGAGCTTTCCGTAGCTTGGCTGCAACCAACGTATAGATTTCATGTGCGTAGTAAGTACGCGCATTTTTGCCCCAAGTTTTGTTTTATCATTTGTTTTTGTACGCCCTCTTGGCATACTAATTGATTGTCCTTGGCTGGGTTTTTCGCCCCTTTTAAATACATTGTTTGCTTGTACGTATTAGTGTAAGTCGACAGATGAAAGCATGTATCCTTTATGCTTTTGTATTTTTTCTATCTTCTTAATTTTCTGTCTAAAAATATTGTGAAAAAATTAATAATTTAATTAAAAACGCTTAGGATTTAACCTTTGTGCTGCTGAATTCTGTCTATTGTGCTACACTACGTTAGGAACCAAAAACATTTTCAAGCTCCGGATTCCGGTTGAAAAACAACTTAAAAATTATTAAAACTACAAAATTATTACTTTATCTTCCCGAGTGGAGCATAGATAAGTACTTATTCTCAGGAGGGGTTAAGTAAGTAAGTTTCATTAGGTGCGTGCTGAGAGGGCCAGGCTACCTTTTTTTGGTCGGGCCACTTACCCCTTTAGTCAAATCAGCGGCTAGGGCCCCAAGCTAGGGCGTAAACCAGGGACGTGCGTATAAGCTTAAGATTTGGGTTACGTAAGAGGTGACTGTTAGGCACAGCGCTACAGTTACAATACAGGTCATTCACAACGACCGGCCGAGCTAAATCATTTATTTTTCTGCCTGAAATCTCAATATCCTTCTTCTTGTAACATTTTTATGTTTGTGTGTATTTCTTGACTCTATAGTGTTTGTGAGCATATTTTTTCTAGTTCACAATTAGGGTTGTGACGAAAAAAGTGTTGTCCTAATATTAATCTTGGTTGTTTGCAATGTCAGGCAAAAAAGTAGCCTGAAAAATAGCTAAACCGGGGAAGAAAACACTCCGATAAGTCGCCTAAAAGGCTAGTTAGCAGATAGACACTTGAATCCTATCTAATGAGTCAGATTCCGATAGTATAGTCTCTCTGCAAACTAATCAGTTCGGAAACAATGACAACATCACGCTTTTGCAAAATCATGAACGAAACGACGATTGCAATTGCTAACAATTGGCTTCTGACATCAATGTCATCAGATGGCCGATAATCGTCAATTCAGATCGACCTGCTGAATGCAATGTTTGCACATTATGCAAGAATTGCAAAATGGTCTCCAAGCGCATTGCCGTTGATCATATGCATGCATGACGAGCATACTGCAAACTCTGCAAATGCTGATTTGCAGCATAGCATGCATTTATACGTATAACTTTTAATCCGTTGGTTTTTATATAATAAAATAAATTCAATATGGTCAAAATTCATTCAGCTTGCTCAAAAATTAGACCGTGTTTATGTTATAAAAAGCCTACAATGTGACAGTCGGTCAAAGCTGATTGACCTGCTCACCATTGAATGACTCATTTCAGTGAAGTGAGGTTTTTGAGCTGAATACAAAAACCACTGGACGAATTTTTATGAAATAAAGTGTTTTAGATAGACAATTTTATAATAAAACTAGTGTTGCTAAAAATCGTATGACTAGTTTATGTCTACAGTAAGCTTAGCTCAAAAAAGTTCTCTATGACTTTGCTTGGTTACACTACAGTATACAGCTTAAGTTATATATTTCGGAAAACAGCAAAATAGTTGGATATTTTTGTGCTCTAAATTTAACCTATTTTTGTTTTTCGTGTTTCTGAATAAGTCGTCCAGCAATGTCAATTTAATGTTATTTTCAATATGGCTGCCCCATAAGGTAGTGCATTTTACTCGCGCTATTTCGCATATTTTTTACATTCGTTGGGCGCATTTTAGAATGCACAAAAAAGTTTGTTCGAATGATATACTATTTGTCCGATTTAATAGAGAATTCCAGGTTTAGAATATGGCCGCCAGGAAAGCTGCCACATACTTTAGCTTTTGACGTTTTCAGCTGTTATTCTGTGAGTTTTTTTACATATTTCGACTTTTTTCAGTGAATAGCTAGAAAATTTATTGTTCTCCCCAAGGAGTTTTAAATTATTTAATTTTTAAATTATTTGAAATTATTTTTGATTTAAATTCTACGTTTCAAATTATTCTCAGTTTGGTTCAGGAAAGTTTAAAACCCTTAAAATTATTCATTGTACTGAAAATGACACTTGAAGCGTCACTAAAAACGCAGACCAGCAGCGATTTTGCTTGCTTTGCAAATGCTGACTTGACGCCTGTCCGTCGTTCATCAGTCACTGAGCGTCCTATTCTGCCAATTGACAACGTCTTCATAGCCTTCCCCGATTGTCACTGTAAACACTGAGCAGCAACATTTTGCTCACTTTGCAAATGTTGAACTACCTCCATGCGTACAGCTTGACTCGTCTGCCATTGCATAGGCGTCAAGTCAAGTTAACCCTGTCAGTGCCAAGTTAACCCCACTTAATGCAATGCACATTCCACAGTCAATATTTTTTGTCAAATTTAGGAGCATCAACCCCACCGGATTAGACAGCACCTCAGCATCATGTTAGCTGAAGAGTTCATTATTCAGACCAAGTTTCTGATTCACCTTCAGGAAGGTCAAGTCGTCAAAAACCCATTTTTTGACATTCTTGCCACTGGCAATGTAATTATGATGGTTTGTCTGACAGCTCGTCTAATGCAGGTATCCATTACGTAAGCTGACTCTATGAATAGAGGTCACTTTTTGCAGCAGATTCAGATCACGCTTGCAAATAAAAAAGTTTTTTAAGGTGAAAAAAACAGATATCCATGGATTTTTTCATGAATTTGAGAGATTAGCAGCAGGTTATAAGATCAATGACTGTTTGTCTCCTGAGCACACATGGGCGTGGGTGATCTGGGGGTTTGCACCCCCCAGAAGTTGAAATACTACACCCCAGAAATCAAAATACTCCCAGAATTCAAATTTTAAAATTTTTTATCCTCTTTAGTGATTTTTTGATGGCATGGATAGTGCTCAATGAGAATTGTTAAAAATGGTGTTTTTCTAGCCATACGACCACTTTTAGGACCATTTTTTGACCTTTGAACTCCCCAACCCAGAATTTTGGTGCTGACCCACCTATGCTCCTGAGTTGTCGCCTTCATTTTTCGACACATATACAACTCATCTGTTTTGCTCTCTACCCTCGTATAGTAGTATAGAGGGGGGGTTTGCAAAGGTATTTTGGGGTACCGCTATGCTATAACGTGAAGACAGTCCGCCTATCTTTTGTGATACCTGAGGGTACCACTTTTTAACCTGCTTGTTGGGCCTGAAACATTATAATAAGCAGATAAAATTAGGTTGCTAAGTGAAGCAATCGTAATATTGCACGTTGGCTAAGCAGCTTGTGAGCGATTGGCAATGCAATTTTTTGCAGCTGGTAATATGGCGCATTGGCAGCCTGACTAATAACAAGCGCATTGGCGAAGCATTTTTTGCAACTGGCCCCTCTCTTTGATGGCCGCACAGCCTGTTTGGAATTTATAATAAGCGCACTTACCAAGAACTTTTTATGATACTAATTTATCGGCGCATTTTGTTGACTAGCGAAGCAATTTTTTCACAATAGGATTAAAAGAGTAGTTAGCCCTCTTAGCCTGGCAAAAACGTTATAACATAGCCCATGTTATAAGATAGGCAAAACTGAAACACATTGTGGACGTGTTCTAAACGCATTGTGACATGTTATTGAATGCATAAAATGAATAAAAAACTAGCTTAATGTGTTAAACACGACAAAACACGCTTAAACACACTTGATGTGTTGACGTGTCGTGGGAGCAGCCAAAGAGCCCCTGGGAGCCGCCGCCGCCTGCAGTGATGAGCATTAGTGATCATTCTAGGGGCACACATAACATGTTTTAGTGATAAAAAATTAACAAATCTGAGGCAGGGTTCGCTCTTCCTACCCTGTACACACTTGAGTGATAATTCTGAGGCAGGGAGTCCGCTCTTGCAACAGATCAACGCAGTTGTGTGTATCCCCTGTAGGGTCCGCTCTTGCAACACATCAATGTAGTTGTGTGTATCCCCTGCTACCACTTGAGTGATAATTCTGAGGCAGGGGTTTGCACCTTCAACACATGAACGCAGTTGTTGTGTATCCCCTGTACACAGTTGTGTAGGCCATTTGCACGCCTGAACAAGTCTGAACATGGTTTGCCTGAAGGCTAAAAGTCTATAAATAAGGATTCTTACAACTAAAATATAGTTCTGACAAATGTCAAAGTATTACACATAACCAACATTGTCAAATCTCGTGTTACTGGTCTCAGCGGGCTTCTAAGGAGCCTCCATTGGCAGACGCCAGTAATATTTTGGTGCCGATTCAAACCGATCGCAGCTTCCGAAGCACAAGCTGCACCAATGTACTGTATGTGATAATTTTTTTACATAAAAGCAGGTTAGTAGAGCATGAGAATTCTTCAATTTAGTATCTAGGTATAAATGTCTTCATGTGCCACTTACTCAATTTGAGGTGAAACATGTAGTACCAAATTGTATGTATTGTGAGCTATCTTTTCAGTACAAAGAAAGGATTATTTTCGGACACTCACATGAAAAAATGCCTAAAAGTACCGTGCTAATCCTGTCACTGAAACAATTGAAAAAATTGAAACTACTGAAATTATCCCTGAGGGACAAAATGATTGCTGAATATTTGTCCACCCACCCTGAAGAAATTAGGGATGAAGTTGGGAGATACTGGCGGCTTATCCGAACGACTAAAACTGTGAAGGATGTGTTGGATCATGCATATAACTATAGATGGGGAACTGGAAATTACTGGAAATGTTGAGCAATATTTTCAAAATGAAATGGAAGCTTTCTGAGTAGATGTAGCCTCAATGTGTTTCCTCAAGAAATTGTGGAACTGGGGCAGTAAATTATTGTATGCATGCCAAAACAATTTTACGCCATTAGGAAAACCTGTTATAATAACTAGTGGTAATGATGTAAAAAATGTGGCTGAAAAACTGCACAAAATTGATATTGAAGAGAAATGTACTCGCCCTGACACTAAATGGGGACTGCTGGCAATAACCAATGTTGAGTTTTTTTGTGACACCACAGAAAGATTATATAAGTGGTTGCACAGATGTAGAACTCCCACTAGAAGTAACAAATCAGCGACATACTTTGCATATGACTCAAGATAACAATTGTAATAAATTTAATGATAATTCATGCTTTTTCTGTTGTTTAGCACAGTGTCTTGTGGGAAACTTTGAGCCAAACAGCCTTTTTCAACTTTTTGTAAAATCCTGCCAAAAGAAAAATATTCAAGCAAATATTGAGACTTTTATTGGCGTCCCATACACAGATTTAGAAATGATCAAAAGTTGTTCCAGGTAGATATTCAGTGTTTTCACATGGATGAGATAGCTGTCTGTTGGAAGAATGTAGTAAGAAACTATGAAAAACTATCAAATCTTGACATTTCTTACACCAATTCTAGACAAGCTCACTATAGTTACATTATAAATCTCGATCAGTATGCTAAACGATACATGTGTCTCATGTGCAGGCGGTCATTTAGAAAAGCAGAAAAATTGAGTGATCATGCAAAACATCATTGTAGGCATGGCAAAACAAAAGATAAGTTTCCTGGGGGAGTATATCAGCTGAAGAAAACAATTTTTGAGAAACTGCAAGAATATGAAATACAGGTTGAAAATAAGCAACATTTTTGCAATTTCTTTGCTGTTTACAATTTTGAAGCTCTTCTTGCGAATAAATGCATAGAAACTTCTGAAAAGTTATTGCTCAACATCAGCCCATTTCCTGTGCAGTGCACACAAGTGTTCCGGGATTTCAGCCCCAATGTTTTGTAGACAGTAATCCGGATCATTTAGTCAAACGGCTTCTAGAACATCTGGAAAAAATTCAAAAGGCGCAAAGTGTCATTCTTTTATCAACATTTCAACATGTTTTTGATGCTCTTGATGCAAACATAAGCTACTAGTGAAGCATATATTAAGAAGCAAAGAATCCGATGTCAGACGAGAAAAAGGATTACTCAATAAATTGATTCGGACTAAAACTAAGCTGTATAGATATTGCACTCAACTTACGTGTCTTTGGATTCAATTCGGGAAAATATGATGTAAATTTAATAAAATGCAATCTATTTCCTGCACTCATTCATACAACTGCAGACTGATCCTGAAAACAATACATAGCCAAAAGCAATTTTACAAAACGGGTCAACACTTTGCTTTTCCACTAGCATTTTGATGTTTCTAGATGTTAGTACTTATGTTGCACCTGGTTTTGAGGTAAGACGTGTTCATGAGAGCATACAAGGCGACATTAGTAAAAGCCAAATTTCCCTATGAATATTTGGATTCATTTTGAAAAATTGTCAGATACCCAATTACCGCCTCCTGAAGCGTTCTACAGCTCACGTAAAGATGAATGCATCAGCACAGCCGATTATGCACATTGCCAGCAGTACTGGCAACAATATAATATGACTACATTGAAGGACTATCCAATTTTCTATAATATAAGGGATGTTGTACCATTCTTAGAAGCCTGTAGTAACATGTTGCAGCTGTATTGGGGTAGATTTAAAATTGATATTTTCAGAGAAGCAATGTCCTTACCGGGAACCACAGAATGGTACCTTTTCAAAAGCATTCCTGACACTAAATTTTCACTTTTATTCGGAAAATTCAAAAAAATGTCTACTATATGCTAAAAGCAGTATGTGTGAAGGTCTTCCAATAGTCATGACCATACGTGGGCAGCAAGAAAATTCTGGGGGGTGCAAGATTTTTTTGAAGGTCGAAAAAATGGCCTTAAAAATGGTGGTATGGCGATAAAAACACCATTTTTCGACGTTTCTCATCAAGCACTATCCATTGGCATCAAAAAATTGCGAAAAAAACGGAAAAAATTTTCAAAAATTGAATTCTGGGGGGGTATTTTGATTTCTGGGGGTATTTTGGTTTCTGGGGGTGCATACCCCTCAAACCCCCCTCCACGCCCAGGTGTGATCATGACTTCGATTAGCAATTAAAGACCAAACATTTATCAGGAACAACCCATTAAAACCAGTAAAATCAGTGGTGGGCCTTGATTTTAATGCATTATACTTGTGGGCTCAATCTAAAGACAAGCCTACTAGTTATTACGACCACTGGATAATTTGAGAAAAATAATAAATTTCACAAAATTACCTCTTCTAGGCCTATTTCAGTAGAATACTTAGAATGTGAGTGTGAAAAAATAGGTCACCATATTCAGCATTTAGGTAACAATAAGGAAAAAACAATAGGACCAGCCTGCTTACCTGTCGACGGATTTTGCGCTGATACACATACAACGTATGAAATTTACGATTGTCATAATCACTGCCATAACTGCTTGGCAGGACAAAGAAACAAGAAAAAGGATCCTGCAGATGCACTTGCATGAATTCAGACAAAGAAGCCTACATATGATCACTTGGCTATATTGTAATCAGTTTGTGGGAATGCAAATGGCACTCTGTTAGCAGGGAATATTTGAAAACTGTTCACAAATTTTACTTCAAAGTCTGGATAAATGAAGCAGAAATGACCCAAGCAGTCTTAGATGGGTCGGTTTTTAGCTTCGCAAAAGTAGATATTTCAACTCCTGAAAATTCGAAAACCCTTACTTGCCAATTTACGCCAATAATAAAGCATGCAGAAATAGGTAGGGAGAATATCGGCCCTCTGATGAAAGAGTATGCAGAGAAAATGAGCTACTTACAAAACCTCGACATAATCTGATCAGTAGTTATTTCGGAAAAGAAATTCGGCTTTCCACAGAAATGATTAGATTTTTGGTCCAACATGGCCTTGTACTGCATAAAGTTTATGAAGTTATTCAGTATGATAGATCAAAGCCATTTGAAAAATTTAGGGACACAGTCACCAAGCATAGACAAGAAGGTGATGAGGACCCTAAAACTGGCCATGATCGCTGATACTTTCAAACTATTGGGCAACACTGGATATGGCAAAACACTAACATAATAAAGAACAGCACATAGCTTATGACTAAAACTCACAAATTGATACATCTGTAATTTTTGCACGATTTAAAAGTTTGGCTATTGAGACAATTTTTGGCTGTCTTGGACATTTGCATAACACGCAAAACAAATTTTTCCAATAATTCAGTGAATATTATTTCATATCTTAAGTTGTAAACATGCAAACTGTTAATGCCTGCATTAAATTAAGCTTCGGAACACAAATCAATGTTATCTCTTGAAACACTCAGATATCCGAAATTTACAACGGAGAAAGCGTTAACTTCCTACATTGGATGCAGAGAATCGAATTTGGCGTTCAACTATTTTTGTAAGCAAGCTGCCGCCAAAATTACTCAAGATTCACTGCTCTATTTCCTGGCATTTGATATGTCCACGTCTGACTGTATATCGTTTAAAGGCACTACTCCTTCATAATAGCCCTCGAAAATCACGAGGTAATCTTTTTTGCAATTAATAACCGTATTTGATACATTGTATAGGTAAGGGCATATTACTATCTTCGTATCATTCATTGCTTAGAATGAATAATTCCGTTTCAAAATGCTTCTGTGTTGATCACTTTTTTAGAAGTCATTTTTAAAAAATAGTATAGAAATGACAGACAAACTTTTAAGTGAATTATCCTCTGGAAGTCCATTTATCTAGTCGGCTCAGCAGAGTTTTAACTTAAAAGAATATATCTAAGTATTGAAAAATTCAGGTAGGTATTACAAATTATTTCCATTGAATTGTGCATTAAAGAAATGTCATCAGTGGTAGCAATTAATGTGGAAGATGCTTTGAAATACTGTAAAAGGATCTCTCTGAACTCGATAAAATGCGCTTCATGAGGTATTGAATCAGTATTATGGAGATCAACCAAATCCTGGAAGTCTGGCGTGGCAAAATCGCCAAAAACTCGAATGAGGTTTTTTTCGATTTTTCGAAAGTCTAAAGCAGGTGTAAAATTTTGACAAAATAAGTCATCTGGCTGCTGAGGATAAGTTATTTGGTATGTAATCTTTTAAAATTTGAATATAAAAATAGTAGAGACATTGTCAGCAATGGCATTTATCCATTAAGATAGTCTCTAGTGTTTTAATTGATAATTCTGTCATTCCACAGCATAGAGCATGAATAGCTTTTAAAGAAATATCCGATAACTTAGATTAAATTGTGCAAAATATTATCAAAAAATAAGTCTGGTGCGAAGCGCACAACATTTGATACTTTTGAGCAAACTGATGGCTGAAAACGTTTAAACCAGCACCCTTTCACGATTTTTCTGAGAAATTGACAATGCTAGGGTCTTCTGAAAATTTATAAGGTAGGTGAAAATTTTTCTGGGGTGACACATCTCACATATCGAAACTGTAAGAAGGCTATGCCTTCATTTTTAGGGACATGAATTGAAAAACATCCTACAAAATATGAAAAATGCGAATCTACAGAACGGATTTCTCGACTGATCAATAGCGATTATTCATCACAAATCTGAATCCATTTTGATTCACGCGTGTATGAAAAACATTGGTCCGCATGTTGTAGAGCAGCCAATACAGAGTTTTACAGGAAATCTCACCTGCTCGAGGACGTAAGTATCTTTAAGTTTTCACCTGCTCGAGGACGTAAGTATCTATAGGTTTGTGCATCATGAATCCGGTTAATATTAGCTATGTAAAATATGCGGGCATTGCGGGTTGTGTAGCAATTATGTATAAGTTGTCTATCTGAACGTTTTCCTCTTCAAATTTTCATATTAATCTAGCCTTTCATATCCTCTACACTTAAATAGTATCAGCTGTTAGCATGCGGGTATTACAAATATAGTCCACACATATATGTTAGGAATGTCCGGTACCGATCTGTGTAGGGTTCGAATATAGAAGTGTTTTGGGCCAAAATGACCTAAAAGAAAGGGTTTGAGGGCTAAAATAGTGATAAAACTGCGTTATTTCAGCAGATTCTGTTTAATTGATGGAGTATTGAAGAAAATTTATAATTTTCATCAATTTTCGGCCTTCATCTATGATTCAATTTCCAGCTGAAAAATTTTCCATTCCTAATTCTGGCAGGGTAGAATCTCAAAGTCAACCTCCCACGTGCATGTTTGTAACAAATAAAGCACTGGGAATTCAACAGATGGGCCCCGAAAAATTCTCAAAAAGTGACCTTTCAGAGCTAAATAATGTTGTGAGCACGTCAAAAACATTCTTTTTATACGTTCATGATGATGCTCGTTTTTTATACCATCAAGATATTTAAGAGATCTAGAAGAAGTTTAAACAGATTTAAGTAATCTGGGCAAGATACAGTGAAAAATAAATACCTAAATATATGAGTAGTTATACGTAGCATCCTGGCCCCAATGGTTAAGGATAGGCAATAGTTAAGGATAGGCAATGGTAAAGAATAGGCAATAGTTAAGGATAGGAGGCCGATTCTAGTCATAGTCTGGTCCCAATGTTATAAGATAGGCAATGGTTAAGGATAGGAGGCCGATTCCAGCCATAGTCTGGTCCCAGTGTTATAGCATGTACAGTGTTATGGCATAGGGATCGGCTTATGAGTCTGGCCTCTCCCGTTTTTTGGGTACATATTGTTGGAGGATAGGAGGCCGGTTCCACCCAAGTTCGGCCCTAATGCTGTAGTGTGTGCAGCATTACAGTATGGGGAAAATGAGGCCGGTTCCAGCCATAGTCAGGCCCCGGTGTTATAGCATGTACAGTGTTATGGCATAGGGGTCGGCTTATGAGTCTGGTCCCAGTGTTATAAGATAGGCAATGGTTAAGGATAGGGGTCGGCTTATGAGTCTGGCCCCAGTGTTATAGCATATACAATGATGAAAGATAGGCAGATCTGCTCCCTGAACCGAAATTGAGGTAGTGCTAGGGAGCAAATGGCTGAGTATGTGGTCGAGGTTGGGGCGCCTGCCCGGCGGAGGCGCGTCCAGTCCAGGGCCATGGGCCCAGGGCCATGGAAGGGGTAAATTTCCCTGGGGAAAAATTCAAAGAGCTGTAACTCAAGAGCCCACAGTCGGAGTGAACTCAAATTTTTAGGGTAGGATGAACGTATTCCATGCATGTTATGCATACAATATGTACGATCAACCTACAGTATACCAGCATAAGTTTACACTTTTGCGTAACTCAATAACGACTGACCAGATTTTGTTCAAATTTTCAGGATATGATGTATATAGGCAAGGCATGCTATGTACAGAAATTCAGCACGTAGCCTACAGTATACCAATTTACTTTACACTTTCTTATATACCACTATATTTTAAGAACTATAGGGTGGATTTAGCTCAAATTTTCAGAGTAGGGTAAGCATATGTTGCATGTGTTATGTTATTGATATGGACATGTAATATACAGTATACCAATTTACTTCACACTTTCTTATATAACACTATATTTCAAGAACTATAGGGAGGATTTAGCATCAAATTTTCAGGATAGGGTGAGCATATGTTGCATGTGTTATCCTATTGATATGAGCATGTAATATACAGTATACAAATTTACTTTACATTTTCTCATATAGCACTATATTTCAAGAACTATAGGGTGGATTTAGCTCAAATTTTCAGGATAGGGTGAACATATGTTGCATGTGTTATACTATTGATATGGATATGTAATATACAGTATACCAATTTACTGCACACTTTCTTATATAAGACTATATTTTAAGAACTATAGGGAGGATTTAGCTCAAATTTCCAGGATAGGGTGAGACATATGTTGCATGTGATATCCTATTGATATGAGCATGTAATATACAGTATACAAATTTACTTTACACTTTCTTATATAACACTATATTTCGAGAACTATAGGGTGGATTTAGCTCAAATTTTCAGGATATGGTGTATATAAGCAAGGCATGCTATGTACAGAATTTCAGGGCGTCAGTCTACCGTATACCAATTTACTTTACACTTTCTCATATAGCACTATATTTCAAGAACTATAAGGTGGATTTAGCTCAAATTTTTAGGATAGGGTGAACATATTTACGAGGCAGATGATCGTGTTGGGCTAGAACTACAACATCCAGTTTCGACATGCGAATTCTCTTCAAGAACTATAGGGCGCATTTAGCTCAAATTTTCAGGATAGGGTGAACATATGTTGCATGTGTTATGCTATTAATATGAACATGAAATCTACAGTATACCTACCAATTTACTTTACACTTTTCTCATGCAGCATTATATTTCAAGAACTATAGGGCGCATTTAGCTCAGAATTTTTAGGATAGGGTGAGCATATGTTGCATGTATTATCCTATTGATATGAGCATGTAATATACAGTATACCAATTTTACTTTACACTTTCTTATATAACACTATATTTCGAGAACTATAGGGTGGATTTAGCTCAAATCTTCAGTATATAGCGTATATAAGCAAATCATGCTATGTACAGAATTTCAGGGCGCAGTCTACCGAATACCAATTTACTTTACACTTTCTCAAATAGCACTATATTTCAAGAACTATAAGGTGGATTTAGCTCAAATTTTAGGATAGGGTGAACATATGTACGAGGCAGATGATTGTCTTGGGCTAGAACTACAACATCCGAATTTTGACATGCGAATTCTCTTCAAGAAGTATAGGGCGCATTTGTTCAAATTTGATTTTTCAGGATATGATAGTGTATGTGTATGTATGTGTGTATGTGTGTGTGTGTGTGTGTGTGTGTGTGTATGTGTGTGAGCATATGTTGCATGTGTTGTTGTTATCCTATTGATATGAGCAT